>JACYFF010019584.1:41785028-41841587 GCA_017589665.1 Selenicereus undatus
AAAGAACTAAGAATCATAAGAATATCATAAGAATCCCTATTGAGAGTCAAAGTCAGTTGTCTTCCTTTTCCTATTCCCAGAAAGTGGAAGGATGAATTGATAAATCATATATATTGGTTATCGGATATGTTGGGACTGACGGGGCTTGAACCCACAGTTTCTGCCTTGACAGGGTGGTACTCTGACCAATTGAACTACAATCCCAAAGAACTAAGATCTACAGTATCCTTTTTTCAATGATTTGATTAAAAAAAAATTTTCTAGTTAGAATTTTCGTGTTCGAACGGAGATAGATGATATCCATATGAATGTGCACTTTAGTGCGAACAACATGAGTTATTCGTAATTTTTTCTTATTTAAAAATCGATTGAGAATCCATCTTTATACTTAAATATTCATACTTAAAGATCGTGATAAGAATCTAGGTTATTTTCATGATCCAAATTTCTCAGAACAAATTAATCGAGCAAACAAATAAAAAAATGGAATGTATAGGAAAAATTTGAGCTCCTTTTTTTCACGTATCCTTTGTTTCTAGAGGGCAAATATCTTTATCTCATAGTGAATGAGCGAATTATTGGGTCGAGCTGGATTGAACTAGAGCAGACATATTGCCAACGAATTTACAGTCCGTCCCCATTAACCGCTTGGGCATCGACTAAGGAAGAATCAATTCAATTTTAGGCTTATTGATAATCCATGATCAACTTTCTTATGTATTACCCTACCCCCAGGGGAAGTCGAATCCCCGTTGCCTCATTGAAAGAGAGATGTCCTGAGCCACTAGACGATGGGGTGCATACGTGCCCAACTACCATCATACTATGAACATATTATGAACGGTGTTTTCAAAACTATCAATATAATCTAATAATTAGAATTAGATTGAAAGGATCTTTCTATCTGTCTTACACGATTCCATAGAGTTTTTGTTTATGAATCATTCATTCTAAGCATTCGATCTTCAATATATAGCCCTTCGAATTTCTTTATTAATATTTTATTATTCATTTATTTCTTTTTTAATTTTTATATTATATTTGAATTAAATAATAAATATTAATTGAATTTCTATTTAGCATTAAGTGAATATATTCATTCTATAAAGTAATAAAGTAATAAGGTGTGTACGGGGCTTGCCTTACAAGTGGTGACTAGACCACTTACATATTGAACAGATCTTACTCTCAATGGAGTAATTGCGATATGACCATTGAACTGACAAAATACCGAACTTCGACAATCGGTAGATTGTTAGGAGAATGATTGGTGTCATCATTTGGTTCACTGCAGACAGCCCTTTCTATGCTACATTCCCAATTCAACGTTGTTGTCCTTTTGTCGCCTGTTAGCCACACCAGACCAAGACAAGGCAACCTAGTCAACCAAGACTTAGTCACGATCTTTGTTTTGTAATCTCATGGCCACTTTATTTCCTAGAGCTTGCCTCACTAGGCCATGCCAGCTTCTTGGATGAAGTCCAGTTGTAACTGGGGCGGAGGATACCCCCGTTCAGGAATAGGGCGAATGGGCATAGCGGTTAGCCAGTCTAGCCTAGCCATTTAGATTATCATTCCTTATCTTATACATCATTGTTATAGTTCTATTTAAAGCATCGGGAAAGAAATTCATGAGAAAAAAAAAGAAATAGTATCTCCCCTTCACTCTTATCCAATTGGTTGAGGGGGGGGGGGGTATTAGTAATGTCATTCCTTGATAAACATCAATTACTAGGTAACAAGATAAATCAAGCAACAGAAGAATTCAAGGGAATAGGACCGAAGTGCTTCTAAAGAGTAGTGTTAAGGCAAAGACTAGTTAGGGCATATAGCTATTGTTCACTTTCAAAGTCGAGTGGCTTTGAACTCCTCTTTTGATTCAATGGGGGAATAAAGAGTCCTTACTTTACTTCAAGCTTACTAAAGTGAAAGTATTACTTACCTTAAGACGATGGCTTGGCTAGCCATTTATTGCAAAAGTACGATAATAACAGCTACAGCCTCAATGGCGACAACAACCTAAAGCGCGAATCAAAGCGGCCTTATGACTACATTCAGTTGCATGAAATCACGACTAAAAATAGTTAAACCTGGATACTTCATTTGTATTTTCAGCCTTACTTTCAGTTTTAATTTTTGATGTTGAATATTTCCATGCCTCTTGTATTCTGGTTTCGTTTTCGTCTTTACTAAGAGTGCTTTGTGTTATCATCTTTGCACAACATTTCATCCTGCATTCTAGGAACGTTGCACATTGTGTCTCCATTGCTGAAAGTCTTCTCGGTTACACTTAAGAGGCAATCATGGAATTTCAAGCATCCTCCTCTGTGTCTCCTATTTTTGAAAAAGCAGCTTTTTTGCCCACTTCTCTTACTGATGTGGCATCTGGCCTTCAAGGAGATGATTCAATAGCAGTAGCACTAGTCAAGAACCCTAGAGCTCCTCTGATTTTGGTAAATAACACTTATCTTGCTCTGATTCCACTGACTCTTTAGTGGCATATCATATGCTGCTCCTTTTTTTTTTTTTTTTTACGTTTGTTTAAGGTATTTCATATCCTTCGCTTCATTGGTTAGAGAAAGATTCATTTTCTTTTTTTTTCACTAATGATTTGATTTACTTAGGATTCTTTGGCAGCATGTACACATAGTCCAAGAAATGCACATTATGTTGGTAGAGAAATGAAATACTCAAAAACGATTGATGGGGGTACAGGTCCCCATGGAGGGGGTTATAGAAAAAGGCTATTTTTTCTGTGACCCCCTTGATGGCCCCCTACCCCCATCAGTCGTTTTTGAGTATTTCATTTCTCTACCAACAGACTAATGTGCATTTCTTGGCATCGATACTGGAAGCAGCTCTATTATTTCTTGAATAAAAAGGGATAGAACCAATCCTTAGAGGAGTCTTTTTTATTTCAAATTTCAAATTGGTCAAGTTAGATCTATATATTAAAGAAGATTTTTGCTTCACCGTCTCGCCAATGATAAAAGTGATTCATGCCCCCTCACTGTATGATGTTAGTCTCACTCCATTGTCAACAGATGCCACGTCGTTGGGTTAGTCTTGCTGGACCAACCAATAGTTAGATAGATTCACTTTGCAAGACTAGATCTTTTACCAACAGAAGGGTAACAAGGTCTCAACTTCAAGGAAGGGAAACAAAAGAGCAGAAATGTCATCTACCTTTACCACAGAATCTTTTACCTCTGCTATAGGATTTACAGCTAATGTGAGTTAACGGGCCTTTAAGCTAAAGAAACTGATTATTCACCTAGACGGATGCCGTTGAGTTCTTAGCTGAGAACATAGAGTGGGGAAAGTTGCCCACATAGTGATCCAACCTATCTGATTGTTACGTTATGAGATTTTTGTGACCTTCCTTTCTATAAATAAAAAAGCTCCAAAGCTCCCCGTCTTGAAAGAAAACACTGAATAGTAGAAAAGGCTTCTTTTCAATCATCGACGGACAAGTCAGCTTTATTCTCTGAGCGAAGGGGAATCCTAGAGTAGCGCAAAGATTCAGCCTATTTCAGAAGAAAGAGGGGGGGACTGCTCTTCCAATGCAATAGAAAGGGCGTGATCCTAGGTTCCGCTATCACCTAGTGGTAGTAGTGAGTTCTCGTAATAGAGCACAATAGCTTCTAACGGGCATTTCAAGGCTTGTGTCAAGTCAAATTCAATAAAATCGAGGTCTGTCCCACTAACTGGACAACTGGGCCGGACTACTCTCTATACTGGGAAAGGAGTCCTCTAATTCTCACTTATAAGTTCGATTGCTAGTAAGTAATTATACATATAGTGATGGCTGATGCCCTATATTCATTATGGCTATGGAATGGCCTTCTATAGCACTATAAGAAGTAAATAAAAGCTTACTCTTTGAAGTGCTCAAACCTCAAGAAAGTATCTAATCGATGGATAGATAGAGTTCTGCCAGCACCTTCAAGGGGGGAAGACGCCAGAAGAGAGTGAAGTGGGCGACAAGCGTCATATATCTTTCTTTGGAGACCGACATTCAGTTCCTTTTGTTACTCCTTGCGTTAGGGCTTACTATTGTCAGTGAAATCAATGTCGTCGTCAAATGTCATCTAAAGCAAAAGGTACTTCCAAGGAAAGCCTTCAACTTTCCACCCCACGCCACCCACTGACTTCCTATGGAGGCTAACTCTTTTTTTTTTCCAGTAAATCAAGCCCTCACTTCAGTTATATTCGTCTATTCGGGAATCAGTCAAGGAAGGACCAGAAATAGCGATATCTTCTAAAAAATGTTAGAATGGATAGAGAAAGCATACTAAATTCAAGTACGTTATCATTATCCGATGCGCGGGGAGGCCTTCCCTACGGCATCTGATTGAGCAAAGGGGATCCGGTGGAAGTTTGGCAGGCATAGATGGAAGCTACATCCGGAGATTCTGCTGTAGTAGATTATCTATTACTAATAGCAGAAGAAAAGAAGTTTGTTAAACGAAGATCCCATTCGCAGTTAACCTTTGGTTCCTACGTACAAGTTGAAGAGGGGTAGGTAAGAACAAGAAGTAGAAGAAAAAGAATGAGGTTTTGTTGATCTCCTGGCGCAAAAAGCCAATGCTTTTAACCCTGCTAGCAACGCAACCTAGAGCTTAAGTCGGAAACTTGAGTTAGCTCATAGTTTGGCTCTTACTGCCACTGTGCCCATATCGGGAAGAACCCGAAAACATACATCATCATTCCTTGACTCATCACGATAAGGTAGTCAAAAAGGAAGAGCTTTCTTACTAACTTCATTATCCTAACTCCTTCTATCTATGCCCCTATTTCGGGGGACTCCCCGAAGCTACCAAGCTCCGTCGGGACCACATTAGCACAGATCTTCGTGTAGGACGAATGAACCTAACACTAGGTTAGCGTGTTTTAATATTTGTTTTGATTATTGGATGGATTAAACCCAACCCACATCGAGGCTATTCGAAATGTCACCTTCATGTGAGACCTTCCATTCCAATATGCCATAGCTTACCATGCGATATTAATTAGATCTTCCCTTGCCCTAACTTCATACGTTCTATGGCCTTTATGGATTGGAAACTTTTTCATCAATCCACAACCCAGAAAAGCGACATGACTAGTTTTTATCTTAATCTTAGTTATAGATGTCGCGCTCGTAGCACCATATAACTGCGTCAATGGAAGTAGAAATTGAGAAAGGGGCTTCAACCGCTATCCAGCAAGAAGAGAAGAAAGACCTAGGGAACGAATTCGAAGATCACTCTCCCGACGAATAAAAAGATCATGAAGTTGATCAAATGGTACTGGATCTACTGAGAATAGAGCTAAGAAAAAAAGGATACTAAGGATTGTATCTAAGGCAAAACCTAATCAGGACTTTATCTTATTTGTTCTGCAGTGGTAACCCAATCAGTCGACATCTTAAAATGTTCAAGGATTTATTGAGTTTGAGGATGCCCACTCCATAGCCTATTATGAAGGGAAAGTGGCCTAAGAGTGCTAGGGCAAAGACATATATGTGTTAGCGAGTGCTTTAAGAGTGCGGTGAAAAAGTCTTTCTTTCCCCAAGCGCGGAAGGGCTAATTGTTTTCGATTTCTCCTCTATCGCAAGGGAAATGATGCCGAACATAAAATATTCCTTTTGTGAGGCTCAACTGTGACAGATTTCTCTAAAAAGTTACACTTGTTGGGAAAGGTTGTAACCCACAAAGTCTTGCTCGGATGACTAATCTCATGATTAGTTAGAAGCGCGGCGGTTTAAAAGGTTCATCATTTGAGTAAGGGACATGGCTCTCCTCTACTATCAGCACATTCATCCATCGTATATAAAAGGCAACTAGAAAGCGAAGAAAAGAACTTTTTCTTTATCCTATGTCGCGTATTAAACAACTAGCCTAGCCACCTTCTAAGAGAATATCGTTCCCCTTAGGACACGACCGACTTCGAAGAAAAGAAAGCACTAGGCTTAGAATGACCCGCCTCAACAGTTAAAAGTTCGAATCTGTTATTGGCCTGTCTTGATGCAGAAGACTTCCAGCCCTTATCCCTACTTCTCAAGCAGGGAATTCATTCGTTAATAGCGGATGCTGGCTATCTAGGCTACGCTAAACCTTATCTTTTACGGACTTCTGATGGGGATCTTAAGACTGGATAAACATAAACAAGCTTCTTCTTTGCATTTGCTTTGGCATTTGTCCCCTGCCACACTCTCTGGCTCGTTACAAGTATTCAACTTGTGCACCTCTCTGAAAAATCTCATTCTACATCCCTTGTAGAATACCCTTTCTAAAGACTTGTAAGTGACATCCATCCCATTCCCCTAGCAGTGGATTCTCCAACTTCCGCAAGAGTAAGAGTGGAACCCCACAAGTTGAAGGTTCCAGTACTGTTATGGTCCTTGTTTCACAAGGTTGTAGATAATCATGTTCATGGGTTATTGGGCTTTCTTTTGAGTCCTCCGAGATAGTCTGATGTGCCTATTCGAAATGTGTGAGCATAGCACTAGTAAGGTTGTTTATGTTGCGGATCATCTTTTAATGTAATTCCCTTTATCTGATTGGAAACCTATTCAACTATATGATGCAACTGATTGATTCCATATATCTAATATACGTTATTCCCTCCTAATTTTATTTCCTTCCCGTGTGCTAGAAGTTCTTTCACACAAATGTCTGCTAGCCCTACCTCTCTCACAAAGAAGATTCCAACTGATGAAGTTACGCATCGGACGTGTACAAAGACCAGACTAGTCGCTATAGTTAGCAAAAGCAGCTAATCGAGTTAGCAGTTCTTGGGATGTAGCTTGGCTTATAGATCTGACGTGTTGAAGGTCGGACGGTGCGTTGATTTTTTTCCTCTAACAGTTAGTACAGGGAAGTTCTCTAACAACCAGTCAAGTGGTAGTGCCCTAAGCCGCCCTTTCTTTTAAGTATTAATCAGGATTGATTGGCTAATAAGATGTATGGCCCTAGGCTACAGACAATTAATAGGCAGTATAGGACCTGAGCATCTTTATAGGTTTGACGTCATGAGGTTTTATACCCTTTTTCTCAGGAGAAGGTCTAAGTACATGGCTTAGATTCTTACCATACATGTCTCTATATCTTCTTTTGTCTCGTATGACTCCCACATAGAAAGATCATAATTTCCTAGTTATAGTGGAACTGATCGTCCATATCCATCAAATGATAGGCTCTGTTGGGCAGTCAAGTTTAGATCACAAAGGGGCCTTCCTAAGGCTATTTTCCACACTTTTGATCTTTCCTTTGTATCAAGAGGTATGATAGTTTTCCATACCCTTTTTCCTTGCTCATTTATTCGACTTTATTGTTGTAGGCTCTTACTATTCTCATCTTCTGAACCCTTATATGATCCAAGGCCAGTAGATTCATTGTAGTCTCCTAGAGTCAAGTTTTATGGCCATAGGTTGCTAAGGTTCGGAAGCCTCACCCAAATCACCACTGTCTCAATAGAAGCTTACTCATTGTCGAAATTGGCTTTCCATTGCCTCACCATAATGTATTGGTCATCCACCATCCAAGGATCATCAAGGAGCACATGGTCATAATCCAAACATAACTAAGAAAAAGTCATTACCCCTTGTCACAGAAACGGTGATTTCAGTTTCTGCTTAGACGTCTCCCCATGAAGTTCTAACCCAATCTCTTACCTAAGCACTTGATAAACAGTAATTTCCTACAGGGCAGCCTCATCCTTGTTTTGGTTGCTTCGCACTCCTCCCTCGACTAAGGCCCAGAAAGACAAAGATTTCAGTCTGAACCATCACTCTTCTTTAGAACTCGATGCTCTTCCAGTAAGCGGTTTGAGCTAGTACTTGACTGCTATCAGAGTCAGAGGTATCCCCCATCTCCATTACTTCTAAGATAGTGTCCCATACCAGCATTCAAGGATAATCTGAGATAAGGCATGGAAGCAATCTTTTTAATACTACTTGAGTTTAGTCTTTCTCTTTGTAAAGTCTTGGTTGACATAAAGAGATCTCTTCTTATCCTACTGCAGGATAATTTTTTTACCTCTGTGCAACAAACTTATCTAAGCACTAAAAGCAAAGCAAGGGAATAAGCATTTAGCATTCCATTCGCTATAAGTCTTCCTCTAGTTCTTGCAGTCTCTAGTACAGATCTTATAATATGATTTCTATATGTTTGCAATGATGAGCTATATCTCTCAGACGAAACACTTCTCAATCTTGATCACCGAAATGGAAACAATCGACTTCTTTCTGTGTTATAACTCTCTTGTAGTAATGGCCCCATACAGTGCTCAATAGTAAGCCCTTCAACCAGCAAGCACTTAATACAAGCTTTTTTCACGAGTTGACTTTAGTAGTTGTCTTTTATCCGCTCCTTTCCTACTAGATATGCTAAAAGAATAGACTGCTTTCATCACATATTGTTAAAACACACTTTCTTTCTATGTAGATAGATTAAGAAGCAAGTGCGCATCTGGGGCTAATAACCGTAAGGCCTCAGTTACAAGATTTTCGAAGCGATAAAGAACAAAATTTTGCGAATGGTTACCTATTTATTGTGAAGACGGTGCCAAATGTTTTTTGTTTTTTAAACATGCTGGTTTGTAAGCCATCATCTGAAATTTCTAAATCCTCAAACCCATTGTATGCACTTTATAGAGTAACTCAATCAATAGGTTTTAAGGGGCACCGATTCTCCATATAAAATAGCATAGGTAAGGTTGAACGAAAGTTGACGAGCTCAATGCAAAAGAACTCAAGTGAGGACATCTGCTTAATATTAAGAATATGTAATAAGGGGAAGCAATGCTAATATTGTTTTTCTTTTTAGCTAAAAGCCAATCTTCACTGTACAGTGCCTGGAAATTTAGCCAATTTCTAAGATTTGTCAAGACCTCTTAGCTAGAATGGGATACTTCCCTACTTGGGATAATTAATCAGGTCGAGGGCACCAACTACGAATTTCCGCCTAGTTGTCATTTTTTCTGTCTGTGTGGCATTGAAGACTTTGACCTTTGTGTGCTTTCTTTTTCCCTCCTCCAACTTCTTTCTTTTTAGAAAAAGCCTCGGCTAGACATTCAATTTGTTCTAAAACAAAGACGCACTGAAGAATGTTTTCTCTACAAAGAGTTGTGGCATTGATGATCATCTTCCTTCAGTACCTGGGCGAAAAGCCTCTGTATGTGTAGGCGAGCCGAGAGAAGGACATAAACATATAATTTAGACTAGTTTCAAGACTAATTCCATCCCCACATCCTAATTGAGCTAGGTTGATTTTGACAGAAAGCAATTCAACTTCAGCATCTGATCTCCTTGAGTCTTTTTACAATGATTTATTTTCCTTAAGCTTCAGTAGACCGAGCTTTTAAAGAAATCAGGATACAGACAGGTTCCCTTGCTGGCTATTTTGATAATGAAAGAAAGAAAGGGTAAGAAAGTCTTTAATTTTCCCTGCTTCAAGACTTAATCTTAACGAAAAAGGACTGCATCAAGTAATTCAAGGTGACAATTTCACTTCCTGTTAACGTCATTCTATTCTTTATATTAGTCGTTCTTTTCATCAATCGAATTTAGTGACTCTTCCAGTGGCTTGACTATGAAATCTCTTGCTTTGTTCCCGAGCCTATAGGTTGGTGGCAGTGGCATGGCATTTCAGGCTCGGCTGGACTCCCTTCAAGGTAGGTTCTCCTAGGTTACGTTTTTCATTCCATTAACAATTGAATAGATGAGTAATAAGCACGAGAATTATCCTTTTGAGGAGTCAGCAATTTCCTGTCAACATCTTTACAACAACAAACAGTGGTATTGGGTTAAGTTATATTAGGATTTGTTTAGTGTTTTCTTTTCTTTTCGTTGTGAGAAAGCGTGAATGTTGTTGGATTCTAACAGCTATGACTTTGCCAACGGCTTAACGAAAACGTTCTTTTGTGCCTTCTATTTAGCACATGAAGCTAATCTTTTATTTAGATAGGGTATGCATTATTCTTTCCTACTTAACTTCCTACTGATTTATCCACGTCCTTCTATCGTTTGCTTTTTCCCTTTTAGGGATCCTTACAACCTTGAAGTTGAAGTGAAATCAAAATATGAAACTCTTTCTCAACTGGAAATGTAGAGCTTCTTTTGCTTTCAGTAGTTCCGGGTGTAGGTTGGGGGAACTCTTCTTCCTATTTTGACATGAAGCCAATCCACTATCTCATTCTTCGGTTGGGAGCGAATCATAGAAAACTCTTTCTATAGGCTTCTCAAAAATAAAAAAGGAGAGTGGAGAAGACTAGTTTTCCATAGAGGCATGTTCTTTTCTCGTTAGCTTCTCCAGCTTAAGATGACTTACAAGCAGCAAGTGGAAGGAATCAAACTAAGGACTATGACTACACTATAGCCCAAACGTTGGTCCTCATCCTATAGCCACCATTAGCTCCTTTTTTCATATTTCATACAAAGGCAAAAGAATCATAGGAAAATATCTAATGCGCCTTAGCCTGAGAGATAGTTAGCTAGGTATTCTTATTAGAATTATAGGCCGACTTTCACTCTCTTTAAGTAAAGTACGGTTACCTATTTGAACGGGTTAACAACATCTCTTATCCACCAGGATATGTAATTCCCCATTATCAAGCGTACGACGGAGAAGGAAAGCCACATGATCATTTGGTACATTCCTTCATCGGTGTGGAGATAGAGCCAAAAGTGAGGAAGGGTGCATTCGTAAAGTTCCATTATCATAGACAGGTGCTGCTCTGCATGGCTTACGCCATAAAACCATTCCTACTTGAGATGCTATGGTCACATCATTTCTAAGAAAATTCTTCTATGGATATTTTGAAGAAGGGAACCACGGAAGAATTCAGATTAGAAATGTTGAATACCTCAGAAATGGTGGGGAAGTAGAGGAGCTGTTAGGAACAAAAAGCACAAAGGGAAGATGAAGTTAATAAGCTTGAAGATGTTGAAATCAAGATGAATTTGACAAAGTCTCTATTTGCTATTCTTTTGTTGAGTAAGTTTTGTTGATTGCACGCGCCTTAAAAGTCCCGCTCATGTTGACATGGCTCCTTATCCAGAATGGATGGAACATGTCCCATGTCCCCCTTAATACCAAATCCCTATCTTTTTCTGCTGGAGATGATGCATTAGCTTATTTGGTCTATTTTCAACAAAAGTGTGGGGTAGGAGCAGCTGTCAAGGCTCTTTGTTTCAAAGAATTTGGTTACTCGTTGTTACTTACAACTTCGCCTAGAGATCCACACCCACATGGGGAGCTATGGTGTTTTATCCAAGAGTTCACAGAAAGAAAGCCCCCTAAAGGATGGAATATTCCAAATCATGAATGGCTGATGATGATTGGGGGCTTCCAATCTGAACAACATCAATGGTTCTCACACTTCTTTAGTCTCAGGGGATGTGGGGAGTGCAGCACCTGACGGCCGAACCTCTAAACTGCATGAATTTTTTTGAAGGTAGAGTGATGTCTTATCATGCTTTTTGATGGTTCAGATTTCTTCATAACTTCATAAATAGGCTAAGTCAACCAGATGGAGTTACAATCCAGTAAGAAATTACCTCCCGTTTTGAAGTATGGTAATAGTCAAATTACTGTGCTTACGTTTGATTAGTCCAACAATAGATCATCCCCAAATCCTGAAAGTCCTGTCCAGGATCATGGTCTATCCTGAAATCCAAACCCTAGGGGCATCAGAATCCGCAATGAAGTAGGAGATATAAGCTTGTCCTTCGTACGTTACTTTGCCCAACGTTGATATGATTGTTACTGGTAACTTCTTTCTCTTATTGATGGACTTTCCTGTGTTAATCGGATCAAAATTGCCAAGGAAAAGATCAACACAAAAAAGCTTTCATCACTCAATGGGGCTGTAACCCCAGTATCCTTTAGTTAATAATAGGCCTTTCGATTCCGAGAATGCTGGTGCTACCTGTCAGAGAGTTGTGACAACGATCTTGAACGATATGATGTTTTTTATTTATCATTTTGATAGCAGTACTTTCTTTTTTCTCACATCATAAGTTTTTAGAGGAATTTGATATTACACCTTTTAGGCCCATTCCATGATATTCTCAAGCTATTTCAGTCATAGCTAATGGTGGGTGTTAAGCAACTTTACTACGGCAAGAAATCCTGGCTGGCTGCTCAGCTTGGGAATGAAGATTTGAATCAATCACTTTACTTTCCATCACCTCATTCATCAACTGTTATCATGACCTGTCGATTCTCCCCAGATTGAAAGATCACCTTCGACCTGCCCGACATGCAAAAGGCTTAAAGATGAATTCTCAGGCCGTAGCTTCTGCGGTCATTACGCTTGGCCAGTCATGTTAGGACCAAAGAAAAGTATAAGCTTCTACTGTGTAGAAGGCATTTTAACTAAAGTACGCAACCCCCATATCTATATCCCTTTATTTCAGTCCTTTCAATGTTCATATCCCCACATGAGGTTGATCTCTTGTTCACGAAGCCAACTGAGTAGCTTATGGGAAAAAGCATGTGGGGGAGACGGACATCGTCTCTTCGAACGGAATAGAGATCTTATTCATTCACTGCCTTCAGCCACGTCATATCTTTGCTAATGGTTCGCTACATACTGAAACCGGACCCCAAGCTTAGATTGAGCTTTGCTCTTTTGATTCTCTGTTTTCTGTAGAAATGGGTATGGAGGCTTTTACTCCATTTGATTGAGACTTTTGTCTTTCTCCTTCTATGTTTTTCCCAACATCCATCTTAGCTACTTCTGCTAGGCAAGTATGCATCAGCAACCCCTAACTCTAACTATATGATGCAACTATACATTTTTTATTGACTCTCCTGGGACAATCAACTAAAGTAAAAGAGGGGGAGATTCAATATGGCTGTCAGCCAGTCAGTTTACCCTTTTAGATCTAGAGGAAGCGTGCTATCTAATCACTGGTGCTGGCTCTAGAGTTTTCCTAGGTGAAAGAGTGACCCTACGTAGTGCTATTTTAAGTAATCCCGTCGTTATAGGAGTAGTAATAAGCCATTTAGGAATGAACGAATCTAAAATAGAGTTGAGTCTTGATCGCCTCTATCATTTTGCCTCTCGGTGTCAAACACCGTTAAACGAAATCAACTTTCGCCACCCTAACTCTTTACTTCTCATTTGTGTCTATAGCTTTATCTTATAAGGTTACGTACGTGTAATTCTATTGTCTCATCATTTTAGATTGACTCTTGTAAAGAAAGGGCAGAGTCAAAAATCAAAGAAATGAAAGACCTATGGCCCTAACAGTTCGACAGTTTTTGCTCATCCCCTTCCTAGTGCGTACAAACATAAAGAGGGTGCGTCAGACTATTGCTAGTATTGAGTTTTGCATGAAGAGATGAAATTAGTGTTTGCTGCTAATCCTACTAAGGAACCTCCAGCTAATGGTCAAATGCCCACCACAAAACATGATGATACATTACCTAATGTCGACTTTGAATGTATTATTTAATGGGACTCTAGTGTATGCTTTGAAAGGAATTTCTAAATGAGTTTCTACTTGTACCTAAGTACTATTGAAACACTTAAGCACAGATAAAATGGAAAGGCTTACCTTAGTGCTACTTGAACACTAGATTTTGAGAGTGATTATGTAAATCAATTTGATTAGAATATGAACTCGATTCTAGGGATTAAGCTTCGTACACAATGACTTTCTAATTGAGAACCCGACTTTGACTTTGTTATAGAAGACTTTAGAGAGTAAGATAAGACAGTACTTTCAGCCTTTACCAAATAGAACTAAGCTTCTTATTGTTCCACAGTCTAGTTTGCCAAAAAGGTTATTATATGATAAAGACTATATGTATATATTGAGACCGTGGGGTCACTGAGACGATAGGAGGTAATGAATTCTAACTGTAGGACTCCCTATTGAGTCAATCAACCTAATCAAAAAGTGGTGAACTCGTTAAGTATTTAGGTACAGATTAGATCTTAGGTGGAGGCAGTGCATTGAAAGGTTGGATGAAATACTCAAGGAAAAGGCTCACCTCCATCAATAACCATAGAGAGATTGACTAGGTCTTGCACCATCAAGGTATTAATCTATTTTGAAAACTATTGTTCTGCCTCTGGGAAGAGACGTATATTCGAACTTCCCTTACCATCCCAGCTGAAAGGGAATTACCCTCTCCACAAAAACTATAAGTTGTGTATCTCTCGGATCACGGGGTACTTTCTTTAACTTCTAGCTCCCCGCCAATGAAAGCTGGTGACTCCGATTCCATCTAAACCGGGAACGGTCAGACACACCCTCGAGACAGATAAAGGTCAACCTGTCACGACAATAGCGAGAGAAATGGAAAGTTACGTATAGGAAACCATTAGATTTGTATATTCTCTAGATAATAAACCCATATAGTGGTATCGGTGGTACCTAGAACACTGAACTCTTATGGAGTTATCTACATCTACACGACTGTAATAGGATAAGACTTGATGTCTGTCGGTGCTCTTTCTCTGCCTGAGAGAGAATTGAAACCTGTCCATCCATTTCCAGTTCTTGAAATAAAGTAGTGAATTCAGGTTCTCTATTTAGACTGATTCTCTTCTGGAACAAGTACCTCGTAGCAGTACCTAAGGTTAAGATATGTCACCTTGGACGTAGTGTCTGAATTAGACAAAGAGAAATTATTATATAATAAGACTGACGAAAAGAATCCAACCACTCTCATTGGGATAGAAAATTGAATTTCCACGTCTACTGAAGACCTCCATTAAGTAATATATTTAGTATTCCTTTCTCCCCCGCGTCCGACTGCCCAATGACAGGTAGCTGGAGATGCATCCTTCCCTGATATTGATTTCCAATAGCTGTTACATTATAGATTGCTTGACCTGTGTGTGTTCCTCCGCACTGAGATGGCAACATAGGAAAAGATGGATTCAAAACTTGTACATTTAGGGTCCTCAAGAGCCAACGCTTAGTCACTCTTCTCTATCCGTATGTCTTCCTGTGGGAGTATGTCTTCCTGCCGAAAATGCCTCAGTCCCTACCCCTGGCTTCGAGCCTAATGCCATAAGAGTTGAATTGCTTAAAAGACCGCTAAGTGCTCCAGTTGCAAAGGACTTGCTTATTTGCTTTACTCTCCAACCAAGGGAAAGACTAGTTCAGCTCTAGCATATGCTTTTGCCTTTCTTCCCGACCGCTTAGATGTCGACAAAGAAAAGTTTGACTACTTTGGAATACCTTCACTTATTCTTCTACCATTCTCGGATTCGAATGCCGAATAAAAGGAGTTATGCCTTACTTTCTGCCTTCTTCTCTTCATCCTGGTCCTCAACAATGGGATGTCTGATACGCAAATTCCATAAGGAATGGACCTTTTTCTGCTAATTGCAGAGGAGCCAAAGGGCTTAGGCCTGCTACAGCTTCATATTATCCCTCTAATTGTTTGTTATTGGTATGGATGTGCTAGATTCTCTTTTCCAAAATTGGGTCAACTATTTTCATTACCATTGGGGCTATGGTAAGAGTAAGATCATTCAGCTATGTTTTGTTGATCACTTATTGATGTTCTCTAAAGGGATAATCAGTGTGCTAGGGTATTGAAAAAAAAATCAAAGAATTTTCAAAGTTGAACAACCCATAGAAACGATAGGGGAAAACAAACCTCGTTATCATGTCTCATTGCCTTTCTGTTCCTCTAGCTGGGCTAGAGCAATATATTCCATTCGTTATTTAAAGAATTACATAAATAGAGTACTTTTTGTTTGCGTATTAGGCGGTGTTCAGTTATGTGTAGGACTTTTCTTCGGATTACTGATTAACTATAATGGGAATGAGTAGCCCCTTCTTACCCTAAACAAGCAAGAATAATAGAGTGACGAGCTGTCGTCTATCTTTGCTCAATCACTAAACCGTTAGTCTTAACTACTTTTTTTCATTTTTAGTCATAAATTTTTTTTAAGTCCATCAATCAATAGTGGAATAGTCTCACCAACGCGTAGAATAGTCCAGGAGTGGGTGAGTACAGTCTGTGCTTTATTTGGTGGGCATCGGGCACACAGCAAGAAGTTGCTCCATCAACATAGCTCTAAGCGCACGCAATCAACTCAGGAAGAGAAGAGCAAAAAACTAACTCTAACTAGCGAAGCAAGGCAATCAACTCAACTGAAGTGAGGGAGCAACAAATTCTATTTCATTACGTGCGCGTGAAAACAAATTGATCAAATTCGATCACAAAGGAATGGCACTAGAGGAAGGGCGATTGCTTAGTAATGGTTGGTGATCAAAAGATCTTTTCATTCATTTTCGTGGATAACATTGATCTAAAATCCTTTCTCTGGTTAACCAATTAGGAATAACCAGCCTCTACCTGCTCAAGTGAGGTGAGAATTACCCCTCGTCCACCTTGGCTAAATTTCGATATTCCTTCCCTTCAACCTTGGCTTGATAGGCTGAGGACAGTACTAAGGTTCTTGAAGCCCAACTCAGCATGGTTCACAACGTTCCTCTGCTCTTTTGGCTTGTTATAGTTAAACTATGGTCTATGATTACTCTCCTTAACACCTGACCCGTATGTTCGTTCGAGAGGCCCGATATGTTTCCGCATGGGGCGCTTCTATAATAAATAGTGTATGTATATTATAGATAGTTCTCTGTCGGGCTTCTTGGTATTGGATCCATTTCTCTGGACTTTGACAAATTCCAATGCAGTTTTCTTCGTGCTAATAATGTTAAGGTCTTTCACAAACATCGCTAAAAGGGCCCTATCAGTAAAGTCTCACTCCTAGTTGCCTACTTAGGGCATTAAGGTACTTCCCTATCTATAAGAGAAAGGAGCAAGGCCCAAACTCCCCAACACTTTAGTTCTTTAGATCCCTTTCTTTATCTGGAACTCAACTGACGGGCTTGCTCTCACGCACCAACCCTTCTTCTTTAGGCCCTTTTATTCTTACCTTACTTCTTATTCTTAAGAGAATCGATCTGTGCGGGTTGTTTATTTCCAGAATAGGTTGGATTCAACCAGCTATACCTCCTTGTTTTCTTTATAACGAGGGACAAAAGGTACATGATTTTGCGAATTACTTCTGAATAAATAAAGAAATCTTATGTAAGAACTATACCATTTTGCAATTTGTTAGTAAATAAACTTTGATTCTCTATCAACCAATAATAGGGGGCCATTAACATGGTTAAAGCTAAATCGTTTGAAGTATAGGCACAACATGGTATTCTTTCTACCACTATGCTAATACCGAAATGGTACAAAAAAAAGAATAGATCGGATTCATAATCTATCGATATAGAACACTCATGTCAATAAAATGATTTGAATCCTTTATTGGACAATGTTCTTCCTTTTTTCTATTAATATTGACAGTAAATAAATGTCAAACGCTGAGTCGATGACCTACACATAATAAGACAAATTTTTGGATTTGAAGTGAAGGGGGAAAAAAAAACTTTGCAGACAATTACTTATATTTTTAGTTTTTGTTTGCTCAGAAGACTCCTTTGAATATTCTGGTCCTTTTTTTATTAGTGATACTTTTTTTTGGAATATGAATAGAGAAAAGGGGATAGGTTCAGTACATTCAAAAAAGATATGGAAATTCGCCATAAATAATTGAAGTAATTTAATGTGAGAGTTAAAAGAATTGAAAGATTCAAGTTTGGTTCTGGAAGCGATCATGAATGTTTTGAAATGAATGGAAAGATAATCTACATTCATTAATTGATTTACTAGATAATTGCAAATAGAGGATCTCGAATACTATTTGAAATTCAGAAGAACTACGCGAAAAGGCCATTGAACAATTGGAAAAAACCCGGGCTCACTTAAGGAATGTAGAAATGGAAGTGGATCAGTTTTGAGTGAATAGATATTCGGAAATAGAATGAAACAAAATGAATTTGATTAATTTAACTTATAAAACTATAGAGCAATTAGAAAATTACAAAAATGAAACCATTTATTTTGGACAACAAAGAGGGATTAATCAAGTCCAATAACGGGGTCTTCCAATAAGCCTTACAAGGAGTTCTAAAAACTTTGAATAATTGTTTGAACAATGAGTTACATTTACGTACCATCCATGCTAATATTGACATGTTTGGTCCCATGAAAGAAATAAGTTATTAGTCCCTCTCTTCGACTACAGGTATTATTTTTTTTTGTTTCCAAAAAAACAATTATATTAAGAAAGACTCATGGAAACCCTTCGAGCAGACGAAATTAGCAATAATATCTGTGAATGTGTTGAACCATGTAAGCGAGAAGTCAAGATTGTAAATACTGGTGCCGTATTTCAAGTAGGTGACGGCATTGTTCGTATTCACGGTCTTGATGAAAGTAATGGCAGGTCAATTAGTAGAATTTGAACAAGGGACAATAGGCATTGCTCTGAACTTGCAACCTAATAATGTTGGTCTTGTATTAATAGGGGGTGGTTTGATGATACAAGAAGGAATTTTTGTAAAAGCGACAAGAAGAATTGCTCAAATACCCACGGCTGAGGTTTATTTGGGTCGTGTTATAAATGCACTAGCTAAATCTATTGATAGTAGAGGAGAAATTTCAACTTCTGAGTCTCGGTTAATTGAATCTTCTGCTCTTGGTATTATTTCGAGACTTTCCGTATATGAGCCTCTTCAAACCGAGCTTATTGCTATTGATTCGATGATCCCCATAGGATGTTGTCAGCGAGAATTAATTATTGGGGACAGACGGAATGGTAAAACAGCAGTAGCCACAAATACAATTCTCAGTCAACAAGGCAAAAATGTGATGTGCGATTATGTAGCTATTAGTCGAAGAGCATCTTCTATGGAAAAAAAATAAAAAAGGTCTCGCAAAGCCGGTAATCGATCCTCTCGAACTGTTGAAGAAGGGCAGGTCCTGCTTTCTTCTCTTATCTTTCTACTTCTCAAGGTATAATGATAGTTCGAGAGGCTAGATTAGATAGAGGGAGAAATTTTTTGTTAGATATGATATTTTGATATCCGAATTCTATGATAAACTTCCATACAACATTGAAAGTAAAAAATGTTGACTCAACAAATGATCCCGGTGCCTTTGACTTTTGAATCTGCCGGGCATTCTGCTTTTGTTTGGATGTCTATCTCAGGCAACCAAACCAACACATGAACGTAAGAAAGAAGGAAAGGACTGAATCGGCTTCTATTGGTCTACTTTTCTGCTCTTCGCAAGATTAGCTGCTAGTCAGTCTTTGCATCCCTACATCCAGGAAGAGAGTGAGGTGCTGACCCTTCTTTTCAAAAGTCATGCTGAGAAGGGTGGCGCAAGTTCAGTGAACCGAGGTAGTTCAACTAGGAAAAACAAGCATATAAGCAATCCACTTATTTAAGCATAAGTAGATGTAAGCGTGCAAGCTTACGTGTTGTCAGCAAAGAGAGCTCTTAGTTCTCAGTTTCATGCTCCTTTTCACATTCTTTATTTTCTCTCCTTCGTCATTCTTTGAAGATAATAAATGCGAATCGATCAACTGGTGTAGCAGTACGATTCTTTAAAAAAAAGATTAACAAAAGAACTGCTCCATGTGCTATAAGATGAGGAAGAGAAAGACCTGAAAGAATCGTGTAAGATTATCCCAATCCTTCTGATTCGTTCTCTTTTGGTTCTGCTAGTGCTTATATAAGGAACAGCTGAAAACTAACCTTTAGAACTGGCATAACAAGGAAAGAAGAAGATTCCCTATTCATGCTATAATTATTTATTTAGAATAAGTAGTATCAAAAAAGTATATTCAATTGTGCTTAGCTGGGTTAGCGTGTGAACTTAGCAGAGCTTCACAGACACAGCTTAAGCTTAAAGAGCAAATGTAAATGTGGAGATGAGATTTCCTTCTTTTTTCATCCTACGTAACCTATTCCTAGCTTTTTTACGGTTGTCATCGATGGGCCGTGTTCACCAAAGAGTCTATTGATTCTCGAACACACGAAACCTCGACCAGCTACAGGTTGGTTAAGCTTAACATATGATGATTGATAATACGAAAGAGATTTTCCAGTTTTAGCAAGTACAAGCCCATAACGGAAGCCAGGAACCAAGATTGGTACCTTGTACTCTTCACCTTTCTCAGCAAGCCAATCATAGACTTGACATAGAGGACCAAATCGAACTAACTAAGCTTCCAGGACCAGTTCACAACCCGAGCTCTAAAAGAATCTTATATGGTTACGTCAGGTGACCAGGCTATAAGCCAATACCAACAGACATAAGCTAGCCACTGTCTAACCCAACACTGCAGAACAGTGTACTCAACTAAGTATTTCAGACTGTCAATAACGAAATAAAAAACTATTGAGCGGTTTTGTTCTTTTCCTTTTGAAGGCCACGAAGACCCCCTATGGTATGGGGTCGAGGGGTCTACCACGCCCTAGCCATATTTCTAACGACACAGTGCGCTTGGAGAACATAGAAAGCAACTTATTGAAATCGAGGAAATTTTCTAATGGTTCTCTAACCAAATCCACAAATCCTTTTCCGGGGTTGTAGACCTTTTGACTGGATATGTAATATGCATTAACATTAAGCAATAAGGGTCATGATACTAGTGTTTTTCCTGTGGTTGGCCAACATAGGACGAGATAAATTCTTCTGCGCTTCAATCATACCCGACTTCACTTCCTTGTATACGCTATTTTTTACTTGGTCTGATCCTCTTCTTTACTAATGGTTGTTGACCAAAGAAAGGAAAAAGGCGTTACCATTCAGTGCAGTTGCCTCCTATTTAGATAGAAATAGGGGACAAAGTGTTGTTCACATTACAGCTACTGTGTTGATTGTGACTACACTACTTGAATTTCATTTAGCATCAGAACCCAAGGTAATAACAACAAAGAAAGAAAGCAAGAGAAGAGCAGTGCGGCAAAAAAAATGCGCTTACTGACCGACTACTTTAACTAACTCCCTAATAGGGCACACTAAATTGAACGTCAGCTTCTTGTCCTTTGAGAAGGGATCTCTCTCTGTAAATAAGTCCTTGACTCAGAATCACGAATCTAAAGATTTCCACTGAAAGCAGCTACATGAAATGCATAAAAAGCAGTTTGATTCGTAGCTTAGTTGAGTGCTTAGACTGGCAGGTAGAAGACAAGGACATTTCGTGGTCAGCCTCTTTGGCTGAAGGGGGAGTGAAACAAACATAGCTAATTGCCAAAGAAGCTAGCTGGACTGAGCTGCTCTAGACTTGTTTCATCGATTTTGTGAATTGGCTGCACCCCCGGCTCTGGAGAGAGTGATCCTTGGGTGACTGAACTACCTTACAAAGAGAGTAAGGGTAGGCCTTACTCAACCACCAAGAGCAGCTAAAGTCAAGGCTTCATTTATATCTCCAACAGTCTTTACAAAGGATTTTGGATTCTCCTAGTCAAAGTCATTTAGAACGAAAGTCTCTCAACCCCCTTTCGCTGAGGGAGTCATCTCATATAGAAAGAAAAGAGAAAGAAAAAAGAGCCGAAGTGCTAACTCTGATAGACTACCGGTGAAAAGAGGTCTTAGGGGAATTTGGCGTGAAAGATGGGAAAAGACAGTCTTCAATAGGTAATGTGTATGATCATTCTTAGAGGAAGTAGCTCATACCACCAGGCATTGACATACACCCAATCAAGGGGCAATTATGCCAACAAAGATAGAGAGGGCTATAACAAACGATGAAAATGTAGGGGCTAATGGCCCTAAAGATAGATATGATTCACCACCAGCAAATACGAGTGAGAAGAACTCTACACCCTTGAGGTCAAAGATCCCTTTTCCTTAAGCAAAAGAGCAAAGGACTTTCATGACGCGGCGTTAAAGGCATAAGTGGCAATCAGTGCTACTACTAGAATAGAATTATCTTCGTTTTGATGGACTTGTTGTTCATCCCTCATCGGCTATTTCGAGCGGGTAGAGGTGACGAATAGAATCAAGATATAGAACAACACCCCCATCCGCAGACACATAAGTAGATTCATAAGATGCTACTGGAGAAGAAAAGAAAGAATAAGCAAGCATTTGATTGCCCCTTTCCTCGAAGCAACATAGGATTTCGTTTTTTAATCTTTTGGATGAGGAGCATAGCAACTCGACCTAAAGGAGAGGTATGAAGTGAAAAGACTGATAAGGAGAGGAATGAATCGATTTATTTGGTGGTAAGTTAGCCGTGAGCAAAAAATCACCCTAATGGCTGAGCCAGAGGTATGCTTACCAACTTTGTCTTGAGCGTAGGAAAGTGTCTCGCCGTGCCCTATACCGATGTGAATTGAATGAATGGACATCACATCTCCACTAGTTCGTGCTCCGAATCTATAAACTTCGGCATGCCTTACTCCTTCCTGTGACGGTTAGACTAAGTTGATGTCTCCTTATAGATGTCTTCCTAGTGGCCTGGTTCATAGGCTTGTTCTTTAATGGGTAGGATTCGCCTGCTAGGGGAGGCCTAGGCTCAGTCTTACCCAAAGTAAGGTATCTGAAGAGCGCTAGAGAATGTAGTAGATGTCGGCCAAGAGTTAGAGGTTCAAATGCTAGAACCCGTTGTTAGCAATCTCCTCTACCTTGAATCCGATCGCATACTTTGATTTTTAGTGAAAGGTAGACAAAGGTAAGCATCGATAGATCAAAAGGTATGTCTCCTTTGCTAAAAGGGATGATATGAAAGCTAGAATTTCTTCTTTTGGAGTTTATAATTGAATGTGGATACTCATAAAAATGGTAAAAGGGTGGCACATCATTTAGCCAAACTATCCATTTCATCATCAAGGATGGGAAAATATGGTTGGTTATAGGAGATTCCGGAATAGAATTCCTCTAATAAGCAGTCCTTCTAAGTAAAGTTAGCTAGTGTGGATTCGTGGAAACTCTTAATATTAGCGGACACAAGAACCAGAAGCCATATCTTTCGTCGCTTGCCGCCAAATAAGCTATTGCTGTTGACAAGAGTCGGTCAATGCCATTCAATGTCCAGCCAATAACGAATTGAGGGAGCAAGCCAAATCCTTATATATGAGAGAAGAAAGGGATGCTTTAGCTGTTTTATTTTGGTACTAAGGGGGATAGGAAATGCGAATGATATTAGTAAACTACTGTTCAGAAGGCCATAAAGAAATACACGAAAGTCATTGATAATTGTATTTGTAGTATAAAGGATAGTCTTTGTAGTATTGTGAAGGAGAATTCTTCATTGTTCATTAACTATGTGACTAGAAGAGATTCCAAAGCATAGTATATGGACATGGTATCAAGACTTCTAAGGCGCATTCTTACTCAACGTATTGCTCGTCTAACTTTCAATTCTTCCTTGTCCTACTTAACCGCTAAAGGATAGTATTTTGACATGAAATCTTATAGAAGCATGCGAAGGTGGAATGATTTTAATATTAGAGTCCCTCTTCTTTAAGTAGAAAGAGGTAGTGGTATGGCTTTGAACGCTAAGGAAGTCGATTCCTAGTACGAAATTCCACATGTTCTATTTTTATTAGTTCCTGCCATTGTAATCTCTATCATTTTAGGGGCTTTCAAAAACGTTCCATTAATCAATATATGTCATGTCCATAATTGCCACACAAGGATTTAAGCGAGAGCCTGAACGAACTGGGGATGCTCTAACATGAAGATCGAAAGCTCCTATTATGAATATTGAAAAAGATTTTTCCAAATTCGATCAAATCGATCTATAATCTCATTAGCTGTTAGGTGGGCTAACTGACTGACTGAGTTAGGCTGAGCGTCCATGTCAGAGAACCCTTCTGACGCCAAAATTCTATTTTTGATCGAATCGGAGCGGATCCAATGAACTGGCAAATGGGAGATCTATCGTTTTAACACTTTGAAAAAACAATGAAAAAAAAATAAAGAAAAGGAACTAAGACAGGAACTAAGTAAGAAAGCTTCAAGGAGAGGTGCAAAAAGGCAAAGGGCTCTTAATCTCGTTTCTATGTTCAGGATCTGGTAATTTAAGCTTTGTTTCTTTTGGTCGCTCACATTAGCTTGTGCTTTATTACAGCTATCGATATCTCATTCTTTTAGTCTTTTTAATTAACGGTAAAGGAATATAAAGTCACAGTCATGTCTTGCCCTCTGGACATATAGTTATCCATTTCATGTTTTCCCCGAATTTTATCAGTTCTAAGCTCTTTTGCCTCATCATCCATGTTCACTCCAAAGGCGAACATCTTCTTACTTTAACTGCTATGGTTTACAGTCAATAGTTCTTAACCAACGCTTTCTCGACAAGCTTTCAAAAGGTTTAAGAGAGAATAGGGAGTAAGGGGGACCTTCGCTTCATTCTAAATTGGACCCAGACTCTCTTTTTTCTTATCCTGTGGAGCTCTGTTAAAGTCACCAATGGCAGGTTAGGACAATTCTCTGCTGATTTGGCCCTATGTTGATTCAGGAGCTTCTTCGTTAGTGAGAGTTATGAAATAATAAGAAAATCAAAAGAAAGAAAGGGGTGGACGAGAGCAAGAAGCGTTCACCAACTTTGATAGGCACAGCATTGCAAGCAAATAGAGCAGAGAGCTTACTGTTTGTTTCTATTAGAGTGACTTTGAAGTTGTAGTCGGTCCTAAAGGGAGAATGAAGCTACTTAGAACCTATCCTCGCATCCTTGCACGAAATTTCTGTGTCTAATCCCTGCTTTTCCCTTCCTTCTCCCCCTGTTCCATCGTCCAAAACAGGTCGTATGGAGTATAGCCATGTGGTAAGGCCTTGGTTTTTGGTATCGGCATGCAAAGGTTCAAATCCTTTTACTCCAGATTATGAAAACCCGATTTCCTCTATCAAGAACGCTCTCACGACTACAAACGTAGTCTAAGCCATAAACCCTTCTTTTTTTTCCCTTGTAGCAAAGTCATTACTAATGAATTCCTGAGCAATTCTCAACCAAGATATGTGATTTATTCCCTTCATGTACGAGGAAGAGTTCAACAGAAGCCATGTCTCTAACACTAGCTGTTCTTTCAATCTAAACTTGTTTTTCATCAAAGAGAGGTGTGAGCTAAATACTTTTATGGTCTCTGATCTTCTCTACTTTTTTAGCTGCTTTCTTTCATATGGGTCTAAGGTTCCTAATGTTCTAACTCAGAAAGTAGAAAATTCTAGTCGTTCTATTTTCCTGACCCTTTGGCCAAGCTGCTTTTTCTGTTCATTGGATTGATAGCTTTTCCCTCCCCCAACCATTGTCATGTCCCACTATGCTAGTTATACTTTATGAGTTGAACGAAAAGATACGTATCTTTTAGTGAAACAAGCTTCATAGCTTTCCTTCCTTGGCCTAAGAAAGAAGGCATCTCACTCTTTTGAAAATCAACCCGATGGTCAATCTTTCCCTAGGTTGAGAGGTTCCATTTCAGGTTAAGCAGGGGATCAAGACTCTAATGCTTTCATTCCTTCAGCTTCATATAGGTGAATCATTGGTTCTTTTCCTCTATTTCCAGGCATCTCATCCCTTTCTTCTGATTCGATCCTGTGCCTCAGCTCAAATCTATTTATTCGTTTCGAATAGAAAATAGAAGAGTTATTCATTTCACTAAATGAGTTGAACATAGTGAAACGAAGAGCCGTTACACTCATTTCAATAACTGTTATACATATAGTCTTTTAATACGTATCGTCATTTGAGTTCAACCCATTCAGTTTATTTTGTTAAGGGTCGGAGCCATTGCGAAAGCAAGTCTTCATAGGGCAATTGTCACTGCTTATGGACAACAAAAAAGACCTCCGATCAATCTACGAGCACGAGTAGGTAGGGTGGCTAGGGGGTGGGATAGAGGACTCTTTAAAGAGGTCAGCTAGCATACTTTTGAAGGCGGCATGCCAGCTAACCGAACTGCTTTACCAAAGCTACTCGTTGTTGATGGAAGATAGGGCTATTTTGATCTTCAAAGCCTATGTCAATTCGAATCTAACGAGTAGCTCATTTGTTCTCACTCATATTTTTCTTCTTTTCAATAAAGAAAAACTTTAGAATTTCTTTGAATAAGAGGAATAATATTATTGAGTTCTCACTTGATCTTTTGTCCTCTTTTTCCCTTTATTATATATGTATTTTTTATTATAGAATGTTTCAAGACAATTTCAAATATCTTCTTTAGGAATAGGTAGCCAAAAAGAACGTATGGTTGGTTATGGGAGAGGAAGTACTTTAGCAATGAGTTTTCTGATAAGCTTCGTATGTCAGTCCCTACGGTACAATATAAGAAGATAAGCCTCCGCTTACCTGGCTCCCACATGGAAAGTAAGGGAAGCAAAAGGATGTGACAGATTTTGTCGGCTTGTCTTTCATGAGTCAATTTTGTTCCACATTCTATAGCTAGCAGTTTGAAGACGTGAAAATCGTCTGCTCGACGGTTGCCTTCATCTCATCTATGAAGAAAGTGTTAGGCCATTTCTTTGAATTGATTATCAAGTCTGGTATCCCTTTTTCAGGCAAGTGCAAGAGAAGCATTTGTGAGTGGATTGGGATAGGATCAAAGAACTGAAAAACTTTCCAATTACTCAACCACTGTCATTGCTATCATGGCATAAAAAGCAATTTAGACGCAAGTGGAATTGTGAGGTTGGGATCATGGGTAGAAGCAGGTGAGATTTTGGTAGGTAAATTAACACCCCATGTGGAAAAAGAATCATTGTTTGCTTTGGAATCATCATTATTACGAGACATACTTGGCATTCAAGTATCCACATCAAAGGAAACTTGTCTAAAACTACCTATAGGAGGCCGGGGTTGAGTTATTGATGTGAGATGGATCCAGAAAAAGGGGGGCTCTAATTAGAATCCAGAAACGATGAATGTATATATTTGACAGAAAGGCGAAATCAAAGTAGACAATAAAGTAGCTGGAAGACATGGAAATAAAGGTCTCATTTCATTTTGTCGTCACAAGATATGCCCTTTTTGCTTCATAGAAGACCCTGTTGATATGGTCTTTAACCCATTAGGAGTACCTTCATGAATGAATGTGGGACAGATATTTGAATGTTTGCTCGGGTTAACGGGGAGTCTGCATCATAGACATTATCGAATAACACCTTTTGATGAGAGATATGAACTTCAGGCTTTGAGACAACTAGTCTTTTCTTAATTATATGAAGCCAGTAAACAAATAGCGAATTCGTGGGTATTTGAACCCAAGTACGAGTATCCGGGAAAGAGTGGAATATTTGATGGAAGAACAACCTTTTGAACAACCTGTTATAATAGGAAATCCTTATATTAGATATTGGAATTAATTCATCTTTTTGATCCATGGATGTTCGAGTGGACATTATGCACTTATTACACAATAACCCCTTTTCATCAGGGCCAAGCAAGGCGGACGGCGGGTAGGAGAAATGGAGGCGATGGGCTTACTCTCATTCCTTCTTCTTTGGATGGAATCCCTACTCCTGCAAGCAAGGAAAAAGGGAACCTTTTGTCCAAGCAAGTGACCCGGGTGAGGTTACCCAGGGGGCCGAAAGCTCTTTACTTTTAGAGGCCTCATGAAGGCTGCAGTTTGAGTCAAATTTCTTTCCCCTATGAGCCTGGATACTTCTGCCTTTTTTCCACTTTCCTCAAACCAACCAGTTTAGTAGCACCTAAAACCATTCAACCTGACTAGAAGCGAGGCCAATGTGTTTACCTTCATCAAGCTGGCAAAAGTTATGATTTAGCTTTCTCTAATGACCAGAATGCAAAGACGATAAAATTGAAACTCATCTAAGTAGATTCCCCATTGCTGTTAGAAAGCTATTGGTGCAGGCGAGAAGACGAAGCCTCTTTCTACTTATGAATCCTTCCCCTTATGTTCTTTATTCAATAATAGAATTAACCTCTTAGAAGAAGAATTCTACCATAGAAGACTTGCTTTCCGGTTTCTTCCAATAGCTTGCGCTACAGCACATCTAATTCCCGATTAGAATTCTTGTCTTCCTTTCATAATTCCCTCACTTCTGCACATCAAAACGTTTTCCCTATTGTGATTGATTCAGAGGAAAAGCCTTTTCATCCTCTTTGAAGAAGGAAATCGATACAAAAGACTGTGCCGTGGGGTGATCCAAGTGAAGGGAATAGGGTACTTTGTTATTCATTTCAAAAGAAGACCATCAGAGGCTAGCCACTACTACACAAGTCCCGATGATAGATTAAGGAACCAAGAAGACTTCACTGTAAGCAAAGAAAGAAACTTCATAGAAGTCAAAATATGAAGACATAAGATATGTCATCATACCTTTTTGTCAATATATATGGATAAAAAATCGAGAATTGATAAAGAGGAAGCATCGTAAAGATCTAGTAATGAGGTTTTGGGAATACATTAAAAACTGCTTACTTATACCTATATATAAGATAGATAGAAGTTAGGAATTAACTTATGTAATAGAGTCGATCCACTAAGGTATTGAGCGGCGGTCTAGGATCCGATCCCAAAGATAGTAGGTCTTTTCTTTCTTACTTGTGGAATTCAAAGATTCTATAAAAGCTTGAATATGAAAAAAATTTCGATAAGACACGAAGATAGTTACCTTGCAGAAAATACTAACAATAGGAGTAAATACCTATGTATGCTTTATTCTTCCGCAAGTGGGAGAAAAGATCAAACTTATTAGAAATCAAAATGAAAGTTTGACACTCATGCGATTAACCTCTTTTGGTTACCCCGAATAGTGGGATAGATCTATTAGAAATCTCATTCCCTTTTCCCTTTGATTTGATAGGTTAAAAAAGGACACTAAAACAATTGGCTGCGGAGCCATACGGCACAAAAGCCATCTTTATCAATCCACGCTCATTGATGAGACAGCCACATAGAGAAGAAGAACCCTTTCTTACCCCCTTTACTTCAAATTCAAGAATAAATAAAAGAAATGGATTTCATGGAATCAAATAGCGAATGCAAAAGCGGCTAAGACAGGTCCTGCATCTCCTACCTAGTGTAATTGGACAACCTGGCATCTCTTTCATTCAAACAAATATGCCTTTGCTTCTCAATGCTATTTACCAATAAAAAAAGGGAAAAGACACTACCATTTTGAATTGAAGAAGTCGAAGGGGGTCAACGAGCGATGCGATAAAGAGCCGTAAGAAAGATGAGTAGTGCATTCTGTTTATAGGCCTTTATAGGAGTACGAGAGCATGATGAGATACATAGACGTCCATTCCTGTAGCAGCTAGTTGCTCGACCTTAGTCTTGGTCGAATCGCACACTTCGATCAACTGTTGTGCACTGTAATCCAATCAATTGATTGATCAAGAAGGGTCTCTCTTTTATTTGGGCCGGTAGCTAAAAAAAACGAAGTCCCCGACTGTGAACTGACAGTTCACAGGGCAGCATAACATTAGCTTCAATTAAACAAACTCAACAAGGAAAAAGAAAGGTGGCAGGCAAAGAACCGTTAAACACTTCTACTTGGCCACTGAAGAAGGTGAAGGCTGGGCAAGAGACAAGGCCAACATACTGCTTACTTTAACACCATGGTTTAAGCCCATAGACGAGACATGTTTTTAGGTATTAGGGAGGGGAGGACACCACTTAGCACCTAACGTGGGGTTCAATGCCTAACAAAAACGGATAAAAGAAAAAAAAAAGAGATGTATTAAAGAGGGGAGAAGAGCAAGAACGCATGGATAGGGGTTCTATCTGTTTAAGTTTGAGAATCTGTGGTAGGACATGATGGGCAAAGGAAGAATTAAAGGAAGTCGATTACTTAGAGAAGTGGTGATCAATACTTGGTTACTGATGGATCCCCTAAGCAACATCATGAGAATTATGTTGTTCCACCGCACCATTGGAGCTGTACTTTACCCTGTCAACCCATTTACTCCAAATAGGTTTGTGACCAGGAATGACAGGAACTAAGTCCCATGTGTCATTAGCAAGTACAACATTGTACTGTTCGACCATAACTTTTTTCCACCAAGTGGTAATAGAACAAGGGTTTCAATTGTCAACTGCTCATATCGAACATCGAATTGATTATAGATCTGAGCTATAGCACATGCTTTCATAAAAGCGTGCGATTTTCCCGATCTAAATCAAGCAGGTTTTACACGAAGAAGATTTGGCTTGGCATGTTCTATTCGATATAGCTAGGGGAAGAACCCAACTCAGTATTAAAAAAAAATCTGAAGGAAGCAGAACCAAGTCAATATCATACGAATCAACCCATTCTTCTTGTGCCAAAGATCTTACCCTTTCCAAACTTCAGTTCTATCTCTTCCATTCAAGAGTTCTTATGTTTCCATGCCCCCGAAAAAAGGACAAATTCGTTTTCTTAGGAACACATCGAGCATTCATCACTCCAAAAAGGATAATGGTAACCCCACCATTAACCACTTCATTTAGGAATTTCATAGCAATAGAAATACATGTTGTACCGAGACAAAATTTGTAGCTTACTATCCACTTACCCAGTAGTCAAAGATTTACCTCCGTGGAAAGGACGATTCATTCCATTCGGATCGACGTGAGAATCCAACTACATTGCATTTCCAGAATCTGTGTTGTATATGTACATTTGAAAGAGATTGACCTCCTTCCTTCTGTCATCGTACAATCCTCTTTACGATGAGGGCCCCTTCTCCTCGGCCATAGAGATAAAATGTGGGGCTAGCGTCAACAGTTCATCACGACTCACTGAGCCGGGATCACTAACTAATACTAATCTAACAGAAAATACTAATATAATAGAAAAAAACTATCATTTCTGTATGGTTTCCCCGATTGTCTTGCTACCACTGGCTTTACGCGAATGATCAGATCATATAGATATCCCTTCAACACAACATAGGTCATCAAAAGGATCTCAGAGACCCACCAAAGCACAAAAGCCAGGATCTTTCATAAAATGGATTCCTATTCGAAGAGTGCATAACCGCATGGATAAGCTCACACCAACCCGTCAATTTGTTGTGATCCAATCGGGATTTTCCTTGGGAGTTATGGTGAAGGAATTAGATTGTAATAATATCGATTCATGCAGAAGAAAAGGCTCTCTATTGATTCAAACGATGTACCTATGGGACAGGGATAGCGAAAGAGGAAAACCGAGGATTTCACACAATACTTTTGATCGAAAAAGAAAAATCAATCTAGTTTATTTCATAACCTTCGCTCAATGAGAAAATGGGTCAAATTCCACATGATCAAACTTATGGGACTTAAAGATTTATGGAAGTGGTCCAATGGCTTCGAAAGAATTGAATGAGGAGCTGTATGAGGAGAAAATCTCATGTATGGTTCTGTAGAGTGGCAGTAAAGGTGACTTATCTGTCAACTTTTCCACTATCAACCCCAAAATACCAAACTCTACCCAAGGTAAAGTTGCCAGAGTACGATTAACCTTTGGATTTGAACTCACTGCTTATATGCCTGGTATTGGTCATAATTTACAAGAACATTCTGTAGTCTTAGTAAGAGAGGGAAGGGTTAAGGATTTACTCAGTGTGAAATATCACATTGTTCGAGTAACCTGAGATGTTGTCGGAGTAAAGGATCGTTAACCAGGGCTTTCTAGTGCGTTGTAGATTCTTATCCAAGACTTGTATCATTTGATGATGCCATCTGAATCGCTAGAAACATGTCAAGTGCATGGCTAACCCAATAACAAAAGTTTCGTAAGGTGACTGGAGCAGGCTACCGTGAGACAAAAGATCTTCTTTCTAAAGAGATTCGATTTGGAACTATTATATGTCCAAGGTCCAATATTGAAATAAATTTGGAGGTTTTTCCTGACTATCTTCATGTCAACAAACAATTCAAAATAGCTCAACTTTCTTAGAACAAGTCTGAGTCAAATAGCAATGATTCGAAACACTTCTTTTTATTTGTACACTATTTCGAAAACCCAAGGACTTGATCGTGTGGATACAGAATATATGGGATTTCCAATCCTAGCAGGAAAAGGAGGGAAACAGATACTCAATTTAAAGTGAGTAAATAGAATTCCATACTCGATCTCATGGATACATATCGAATTCTATGGAAAGCCGTATTCGATGAAAGTAGTATGCACGGCTTAGAGAGAGATCTTTCGAAGATCCATCCAACAATATGGGGTCAAAACGCCAAAATAAGTGATTTCATCCCTTATAAACATAAAACTAATTCTCAAACCCTGTTCACGCTCATGTCACATCGAGGTACTGTAGAAAAAAGAACTGCAAAATCCGATCCAATTTATCGTAATCGATTAGTTAACATGTTGGTTAGCCGTATTCTAAAACGCGGACAAAAATCATTGGCTTATCAAATTATCTATCAAGCGCTCAAAATGATTCACCAAAAGAAAGAAACAAATCCACTATCTGTTTTACGTCAAGCAATACGTAGAGTAACTCCTTATATGGCAATAAAAGCAAGGCCTATAAAGGGATCGACTTGTCAAGTTCCCTTTGAAATAGGATCCACATAAGGAAAAGTACTTGCTATTAGTTCGTTATTAAGGACAGCCGGAAAACATCCAGGTCAAAATATGGCTTTCAAATTCAGTTCCGAATTAATGGATGCTGCCAAAGGGAGTGGCGGTGCCATGCGCAAAAAGGAAGAGACTCATAGAATGGCAGAGGCAAATAGAGCTTTGGCACATTTTCATCGTTAATCCATGAACACATTAGCTATATAGAGACCTAGATCCATACACTTCAATCGGAAAAGAATCAATAGAAAAGAAAAAATCGGAATTGATCGATATATTTCTTTCTTTTCTCGAAACAAACGAAAGATGAAGGAAAAAACATGGACTAACTAAGCCCTCTTGGGAACTCGATTAAGAATAAGAAAGAGGAATCTCATGAAAACACCATGGAATAAGGTTTGATCCTATTCATGGAGATTCTTGAAATGGAAAGTTCGAAACAATTGGGATTTTTATGGAGATTGGATGCAGTTACTAATTCATGGTTTGGCATGTATAAAATGAAAACTTCATTCTCGATTCTACGAGAATTTTTATGAAAGCCTTTCGTTTGTTTCCCTTCGATGGAAGTTTTATTTTTCTAGAATATATCCTAACTTTTGGCTTAATTCTTCTTTTGATGATCGATTCAACCTCTGATCAAAAAGATATACCTTGGTTATATTTCATCTCTTCAACAAGTTTAGTAATGAGCATAACAGTGTTGTTGTTCTGATGGAGAAAAGAACCTATGATTAGCTTTTCGGGGAAATTTCCGAACGAACAATTTCAATGAAATCTTCCAATTTCTTATTTTACTATGTTCAACTCTAAGTATTACTTTATCCGTAGAGTACATTGCATGTATAGAAATGGATCTAACAGAGTTTCTTTTATTCGTATTAACAGCTACTCTAGGGGGAATGCTTTTATGCGGCGCTCACAATTTAATAACTATCTTTGTATCTCTAGAATGTTTCAGTTTTTGCTCCTACCTATTATCTGGATATACCAAGAAAGATGTAGACTCTAACGCGGCTACTAGAAAATATTTACTCATGGGTGGGGCAAGTTCTTCTATTCTGGTTTATGGTTTCTCTTGGCTATATGGTTCATCCGAAGGAGAGATCGAGATTCAAGAAATAGTGAATGGTCTTATCAATACACAAATGTATAACTTCCCAGGAATTTTAATTGCACTTATATTCATCACTACAGGATTTGGGCTCAAGCTTTCCCCAGCCTTTTCTCAACAATGGACTCCTGACGTATACGAAGGAGTGCTTTTCGCTTGAGAAATTCCTACCTCTCCATCTATCCCTGAGATATTTGGATTTTTCAAAACTACATGGACATGCAGAAGAGCAATGCTATTCCCACTTGGATCAAGACATAACTTTTACTTGTTCAAATAACAATTAAGGTAAAGTAGGGTCAAGAACAACGAATCTCTTTATGATATCCATTTTGCAAGTTAGTTATTGCGGGGTAGTTCCTACAAAAGATTGGACTAATGACGTAGACTTTAATTCTCGAGGTAGATGCTACATAGTGGGTTCTCGTCCTTCAGAGACTACAACTGAAATAGGAGGATTCGTTGACAAAAGGATCGTTGTCAGATGGTCATCTCAGAGAATGGAGTTGCGATAAAAGAATAAGCTAGACAATGGGTCTTTCAATCGCAAACAGAAGATGGACCTTAGATACGTAAACTACAAGCATTAAAAACCACTTTCGTTTAACCTTAACGACTTACGCCCTGCGAAAGGGGAATGTGATGCTTGAACAAATCCGTTGTCTTTGCTGTGAATTTCAGAAAGCTCAGCAGATAAAGCAGGCGACAGGTAGATGCTTTTTTGTGAGTTCATACCAGGATCTGGGGAAAAGCATTTTGCTCACCCCACGAGGGTTGACTCTCTTTCTTTGTATGAGTTTTGAGTGAGATGGAAAGGCTAGTGCTTAGAAATCCGACTCACATTGAACTGAAACTAGCTGCTGCCATTAAAATAGAAGAGTGCTCTATAACTTCTAGGCTTAGTTCTTTTCCAGTGCGGATGAATAAAGCGTTTCTCTTTCAGTTGCTACTTCGAGGAAATAAGATTCATTTGTAGCAGTAGTCTCGTACGTAGACGAAAGAGGAAGATTCCCGCTCGGGGTATTTTTATTGCGTTCCTAGCTCTCATATCTCTCTTTCCTTTTCTCCCGGCTTACTAAAATTTTCGATGGGAAGAAGGTCATTGCCAGCTCTTTGAATGAATAGGAAAGTCAATAAGTTGTTTGAGAATAGGTTTTTCAAGCATATCCTTCTCTTACAGAATAGAAATTAGTAAACTAGTTGTCCTCTAAGTGTCAATAAGAAGGAGGTAAGCCAACTACTTTGATTTCAGGAGTGACTCACATGATGAAAAGGTGAATCACATAAGATAAGTGTTAAATTTTCCTAAAGCTCCCATGTCCGAATCCGTACTACTTTTAGGGCATTATCTGATGTTGTTGCAGGAACAGGCATGTATCGAAGGAGAATAACAGGAAGTTCAAGCTCTACCTTCTTTAAAGTCTTCCTCTGCTTGTTCAGGTAAATGGCATAATACAAGGAAGGGCTTTAGCAAGATAGCATTCATTTCAAGAGATAGAAAAGAAGATGTGGAACCCATTCCCAGAGGATCGTCACTTTGAGATGCGTTAAATCGAGGGTAAAGAGTCATTAGCTTGACTTATTCATCTTTAATACTAATAGGGGTAGCACACTCGTTAGGAGGTCAAAGTAATGGAAATTAGCCCTTGTAAGGCCTCCCTTTACCTATGCCAATTTAACTCAAGGCCTCCACCAATACAATAAACCAATGCCTTACACTCATATTAAGATTCTTCACCTTGCTCCGCATCTTCTCTTTCCTCGTATTCTCTTTCCTTCCGTTATTTTTTTGTGATTTTAGGCTGACTTTTAGGCATATCATTATAAGATCTTTACTATTTTGTAAAGACAGACTGACTATATGCACTTTATGAGTTCAAACTCGGTCGAAAGCTTCAGAATGCGACTATAGAAAGTCTAACTTGGAAAAAAAAAGTAAACTAAAACTAGAAACATATTGAAAGGGGGATTGGCATAGACTAATGTCTTCGACTTCTCTTGCGCATGCAAAAAACATTACATTGAAATAGGCCTTTTTCATTACAAAAACTTGAGGAAACGAACTCCGGTTTTATCGTATTCCCTAGCCTCCTGGCACTCCAACTTCAAACAACATGTAAGGGCAACTGCGGTTGGCGCTTTGCTTAAATGCCTTAATCTTCATAGTCTTCCACTCCAAGGGAAAGAGAAAGAAAAGTTAAACAAGGGCAAAAACATAACCAGATGAGAACTCCGACGCTACCCTCTTCTCTTTGAAAAGCAAGAAAGGTCTGAGCCTGGATGGAGCTGGTAGGACTTGGCATATAAATGTTTTTGATGTTTTGAATTCAAATCTTTCTTCCCTCGTATTATAAGAACTAAACCCCACATCCATTTCCCCAAACGTCGTCAATCCCACTAAAGTGAGAGATGTTAGGCCTATATCTTGAAGCAACACAAGAAAAAAGTGCATTGCAAAGTTATTAGCGGATAGAATTTCCCCTACTCTTCCACACCTTGTAAGCAAGCAAAAGTCTTTGTCAAAGGAAGAAGGATCAATGAGGACATCCTCTTGTCACAATAATGACTCCAGGGTGTTAACTAGCCTAGCAGGGGGTGCTTTAAAGACTGAAGAATCCATGTTCAGACCTTCACTTGATTCAGTCTATCTATCGAAAAAAGGAGGATGATCTTTCTGCGAGATTCATCTCCAATTTGAGCTTTGCTCACGTCTCGAATGAATTCAAAGACATATTCAAAGAAATTCTGACCGCCAGTCTACATGGTTTGTGGATTCCGAATAGCTATAGGAGTTGAACCTAATGAGATAGCAATTATAACACAAGAAGTAATAAGCACCTGGCCATAGCCCCTTATCTACCAATAGAAATGTTGGCCTGCTTTCCCACTGGATATATCGTCTAACCCCTGACGTGTGTTGACAGAGTATGATAGAACATTCATATTATCCTCTGACTAAAATATCAATTGAAAAGAAATTGTTTTGATTCAAGCATCTCTTATCTATTTCTCGACTTGTCTACTTGAATTTTCAATTTAGGATACCGATTAATCACATAATATCGCCAGTCATTTTTTGATCTTTTTTTAGATTCAGGAATAGTGACTGAAAATATCATCTTTTTTTATGAAGTCAATTTTTTCTTTTATTATGAATTAAGGATTCCTTATATAGCGTCAGTGGCCCTCACAAATTGAAAATACTAATTTGGTAAGAATTAATCGGATTGAAGCTATAGCATCATCGTTCAATGGAATCGGAATATCCGCGAGATCCGTTTATATCGATTAAACAAATCATTGGAATTGCCAAACTAATACATTCTCGAAGGGCCATATATTCTTCTTGTTGACCAACGATGATTACAATATCAAGTAACTGTCATATATTTAATCCTACCTAGATATGTTTGCTTTTGAGATAATTGTCTCTTTAACATGGCTGCATCTCTCTTCGTAAGACGGACGAGTCTCCCCTTTGCTCCATTCTCAAGTCCTTTGATTTTTGAAGTCTCGTTTCTGTAGAGGACCAATTTGTTAACATACCTCCATGCCACAGTTTGTTAACATAATGATAGCGAGCCCTTATTGTAACCCATGCTATTGAGCTTGACTTTTTGTCCCAATAATTTCTTATTGTTTTCCTCTACTTGCTCCATCAAAAACGCAATCACAAGCCTCTGATAAAAAATGACCAGTTCTAGTAAGATTTAGAGTATGAATACCCTTACCACAGGCAGAGATCTAAGGTGCTATTCGCGGATTCCATTTTCGAGTATCTTGACCTAAACGAACTCCCGCCTCCATCATCTCTTCAAAACTGATGTTCCAATATCGCATATTCATTTCTCTCCACACTTTCTCATTCTTTATTTAATAAAGAGATGAGATATCCCGAAGTAAATAATTGTTCCAACTTTTTCTTCTTTTCTAACGTGGATTGGCCATTAATACACAACCCAAACCACTAATTCCTTTCTATTTGTTATTATTTGAATTTCTTTATTTTCTTGCTAAATTAAATAACCATAACTTTGACAGAGAAGATAAAAAGGATGAAGCCCAGAAGTCATTGTTGTTTCGATCTATCGTGAAAATTCTTTGAAAGACAAGAATCAAATAAAACAAAGTCTCTTTCATTTCTACATTGAATATCTTTTTTTTTTCTTTCAAGGGAATGTTCTTTTGTTGATTTGAACGATGTACGAATCCTCTAAATCCGGTACCAACAGGTCTCATTCCGCCCCCCCAAGAACAACTTTTTCTTTTAGTCCTTTCAGCCAATCTTAATGGCCCCGGAGACCAGCTTTTGCTAAAACTCCAGCGAAAACTTGCTTCGGATAGAAAACTTTGAGTATGACGAGATGCTTACTCGATAACAGATCTCTTCTTCCAAAGCGCGTCTCGTTTGTTCCGCCCACAAGAACCCAATTAGTTCTTCGGGCAAAAACCATTAGAAATTCGATATTCTGAAAGGTTTTCTTTTGATGTTGTTTGACGTACTATGATTTCGATATGCCTATTATTGATCTACATCTCCTGGGGTCGATAAACCTTTTGAATTTATTAACCAAAGAGTGCGGACTTTGTGCGATAGTTAGCTCAGCTCCAATCGTGAATCCCCTAGGAATCCAACGGATTCTTGTTATATGTTTGTTCCAACCATTAATCCTCTTTTCGTTATTCATGGATATTTAATCAATCGAACAAAATTCTCAGACTTGTTCCACTTTTGGAAGACCTTGCATTATATCACTTTTCCTTGATTTTTCATATATAAATGGTTCTTATGTATCCCCATCATAAAAGATTTCCTCATAATGACCATGAACTGTTGCTCTTGGGGTGGCCAAATTAAGGCTTAGCCGATCTAATTACTACAGAGTCAAATTGAACAATTAGAACTTGACCCGATTTTCAGTGCGGTTGATGTTTGGCTATGCATACATTAAAGCAAAGAAGTTGTCCAAGATGTGGATGTCTCTTCTTGGTTTGAAGAAAATAGAAATTCAATGTGAATGGATTCAAAAGTTACTGCATGGATCGGGATATCTTATCTATCTCCCAAGGAAAATGGATATCTCCAGAAAAAATTGGAAGCTCAATCTTTTTTTCCTCTCCACTCAGACCACTCCGCCTACTCGGCTTCTTAGATTTCTTTTTATTTGCATATCTACTCCAATGAGACTGTCGTTCCGTAACAGTATGGTAGAAGATCCAAGTAAGATATGCACTTCCTCAGGAATGAAAAAAAAAACCAATCTACTTGATGAAGGTATTTTGGTCGAAATTCTTTGACTCTTCTATACACAATCAAATCCTCTTTTTTCATGATTGAATGTATCCCTATAGTCCCATATTTAGTAATTCCCGAACTCTTTCTTCGGTATCACGGATCATCGAAATAAGCAAAAGACTATTGAAACGGAAAATACCATTCATTGGTCAATCGAAGGGAAAGGGGCACTAATTCTTTGTCTTGCTCTTGACTCAATTGAAATGGAATTACGAATCGATTTCTTCGCGTCTTTGCCAACAACAAATCAAACTTTTTGGCAGGATATATGGGATTACAATGAACCATTTGATTAAGTTATGAATATTTCGGAATCCTATCCCTTTTTTTTACGTCAAGGATCCTTTCATTTCTCTTAGACTTGATCATTAGTTTTGTCGTGTGGATATGACATATATTTTTAGGGGCTTTCGATTTTTAAGTGTATAAGTCACATCCATTTGAAACAAAACAAAGGATAAGCTTAAGACATGGGGCTTTTGATAATGCATACCATTTTTTTACGTCAAGGATCCTACCACAAAACTAATAACGGGCGGTTCGCTTGAGTTGCTCAACCGCCCCTTAGCCTGGTGCTCATAATGTGCTGCAGAAACTCAAGCGTGCTGGGGGACCAAGCAGGGCATAGCTAGCGGCATAGGAGCCACACTGGACTAATCCAATATGTGGTTCCGCACGTTTCACCACTTCTCCGTTCATTTCCAATACTAATCATGAAATGCTAAGACGAAAGAGATTATTCCCTAAGAGCTTGTCTAGTACCTAAATAACCTCAAATTCATCTCCTTTTCTTAGGCGAGGTCGAGATTCGAACCCAGATCTTCAGATCAAGAGCCTGATGTGTTTACCATTACTCTACCACGCTTCTTGTCTTCGAAGAACTGTGATCACCGTTGTCCCCTTACTATCTTTTCCAGGGTAGAAGTGGCAGTAATTACGAAAGAGCTTACCGGGGGTGGCAACTAATTTAGTAGCAAGACTGACCGCTATTACAATAAAAATTCAAACCTTCTTTCTTTTTTTCCTTTTTCCTTTTGTTTCGTTTAGTACGAGATTGCTTCACACCTTGCAGTGCTTACACCTCTCACCTATCGAAGTTTTGTTCAAAAACCTCATCCGAGAACTTGTATAGAGAAGGATTTCCCGCGACGCAGTAGTTATTTAATACCAACTTAGTTGTCGAGCGCTGCTATTGGCATCAGAACCGGTACAACATAGGTTGGCCCAACCGAGTCCCCTCATACTAGGGTTAGCTGCTCGCAGTTCTTCCTTTAACACCAACGGTAGATAGGAAACGAACTGTCTCACGACATTCTAAACCCAACACACATACCAGTTGAATCGGTGAACAACCGAACCCATGGGACCTTCTTCAACCCAGGATGTGATGAGTCGACATCGAGGTGCAAAATGGCTGCATCGATAAGAGCTCTTGAGAGTCATTAGCCGATTATCCCCGGCGTACCTTTGATCCGTTAAGCAAGAGCCCTTCCACACATGACTCCCGGATCACTATGCCGACCTTCGTGTCTGTTCAACTAGTCGGTCTCACAGTCAGGCAGGCTTATACAATTACGCTCACGAGAAGAATCAGCGCTTGAGCCTACCTTCGCACACCTCCGTTACTCTTTAGGAGGCATCCGCCCCATATAAACTACCCACCTCACAATGTCTTGCCCTCCCCCGAATTATCTGTGCGGCGGTTAGGCATCAAACGACGAAAGAGTGGTCTTTCAGGATTGGTCGTTCTGTGTCACCACCTCCCACCTATCCTGCACATGCAATCTTTGTTATCACTGCGAAGCTATAGTAAACGTGCATGGGGTCTTACCGTCTAGCCATTGGTACTCCGCATCTTCATGGAGAATTCAATTTTACCGGCTCCATGTCGGAGACATCGGGGCAGTCATTACACCATTTGTGCAAGTCGGTACTCCTGCGACAAGGAATTTCGCTACCTTAGGACAATTAGAGTTACTGTTGCCGTTTACTAGGGCTTCCATTCAAAGCTTAGAACACTTTTCCTTCCGGCCTCTAGCACTGGAAAGGTGTCAGACTCTATACATCGTGTTACCACTTAGAAGAGTCCTGTGTTTTTATTAAATAGTCACTACTCCCTGGTGTGTACCGCTTTTCTAATCAAAAGATAGGAGAGCACCCCTTCTCCCAAAATTACGGGGTCATTTTGCCGAGTTCCTTCGACATGGTTCTCTCAAGCACCCTAGTATACTCTACTGGTTCACCTGTGTCGGTTTAGGGTACGGTCAGTTCAATGGCAGGATCGCCCTCCCAATTTGAAGTTTTTTCTTAGAAGTGTAAACGCCAATGTTGACTATGACAACAGTCGTGATTATAAACAGAAAAAGGACTATTAATGGTTCTACTTTGCTTTTATGACTCCTTGTTCATCAACGGTAAAGGAGAGTGAGGGAAAGAAGCGACGAGAGTCGGCTGGATCATCCAATTTGCTCATTTTCTTTTGCATGGTTCTGTAGTCAAAGCAACTTCATCACTTTCATGTACCCATCGGACTTTTGTCCTTTTGGGTGTTCCTTAGGGATCGATTCACTTTGCATAGATTGATTGAACGCAGAAAGCCTTCAACTGGCAGGTGATCATATTTTTCACAAGACTTCTCCCTAGTCATGTCAGCATTCTCACTTCTGATATCTCCAGGTCTTATCACTAAAACTCTTCCCCGATTGACAGAACGTCTCGCTGCTAACACTTGAAAAAGCAGCTTTCAAGGTCTCGTCGCTTCTGTGAATCACTTGAGCCCTGATGCATTTTCGGTGCCATGGAGCTACACCAGCGAGCTATTACACTTTCTTCAAAGGATGGCTGCTTCCAAGCCCATGCGCTTTGCTTCACTTTATAGAAGAGATATACGATTACGAAGAGAGTGAAAAACAAGTGCAAGCGATAGAAAGGATAGTCCCTCATGCGAGCTACGTGTCAATGGTGAGATCATTAGTGAAAGAAGGACCAATAATGACCATATCAACAAAGAGAATGAGGGGTCAGTCTTCTTTGAAGATCAAGTCAAAAATAGGATAATTACGCCATTCTCCAGAAGTACTCTATAGAGGGAAGGCCTGTTACGAGTAAGTGGAGAGGAAAGAACTCTAAAGATGTCAATCTAATTCCATTCCAGTGGCTCAACCAGTAACCGCGGTCTCAAACTAAAAAAGGGGTTCACCACCATGCTGGAAATGAACCCTCCGGAAGGAGCTTTTATGGCGACACGATCGACCTTGGGCCTTCATGGACCAGGATAGGTGAAGTATGACAAGGTTTACGGCCGTTTCCCCGCGACTTCACCCACTTGGCTGGGACAAAGTGACAGTGACAAATGAAGGTAATGCAGTCAAGTCATCAAGCTGGGACTTCAAGGGTTCCATACGAGAGATTTGCCTCCTCGCAGCTTCTTCTATATCTATATCTACGCAGAAGGCATATTAAACGAAAGGTCTTGCAGAGCCTTATCCTCAAGTCCCACACATGCTTGCTCTTCATAGATAGAGACATAATTCTCGGCATCCTGCCTTTCAATTAAAGAGGTGATTCAATAGACGATCAGTTATTCATTCAATTCGACAACATGTTTTCAACTTAACTAGTAGATAGACGCTTCTAGGCATTTTTCAAAAGAGTTAGATCCATCGTCTAAGGAATTACTCCTGGTTGGTGTGTGGCAAGTCGTCTGATTCTACTACTTCTTTCCCCTACGCCCCTTAGGGAGCATGGAAATTTCTTTATCCTTCGTGTTCTCCTCGAGACCTTTTCGAACAATGTGGTGTATTCCCGTCTCAAGCTGTGGATTAACACCTTGGTGAATCAGGGCCTTTCCTGCCCTTACTAATGTGTAAGATGTCTTCTTATTCATGTCCAACATTCCTGAATTTTTGGATTCTGCTATGTCATATGTCAGTTCCAAATAGCGTTATTCTCGAATAAGCCCCTACTGCTTTTCTGCCTGCCCGCTTTTTGGATTGGACGTGGAGAACATCGTTTATAACAGCTGAAAACCCGAGGACAGAATGAATCATTATTTTAGGCATCACTTGCTTCAACGGTTTCAATAGCGGCAGTAATTTTCTTATCGATTATCATAGATTAAGTAAGGGTTTTTCTAGTGAAGGAGATGCGAGATGTGTCTTTATTGAATAGTCGTTACAATCTTATTGAAGTGAAAAAATAGTGATAGTTGAGTTCATCGAAGAAGCAGAGGAGGAGAAAGGAGGCAGTGTCGATAGAGACTTTAGTTCCTCCTTTGTTAATAGGTCAAAAACGAGCGTATCTGTCCATTTCGCATTCCCCTTACCCTAAAAAGAATTGATCTCTTCCCCGGGCCTCATTCTCTCTCTCGATCTCATCAGTCTCTCTGGGATAGGCCAAGGCATTTAGGCTTGAAAGAGCGGCGGGAAGACACTTAAGATCCAGAGGCTATCGAGATAGTGTCCCTGGAAATGCCAAAGAAAAAAGAATTTTGGATCCTCGAGTTTGCACTTGTCTCGCTCATCATTGTTTACTTGAGATCCAGAGATGGGGCAAAGACTGTTCACGCCTTGCCCACGCCGATTAGCAGCATTGGCCACTAAGTGGTAAGACGCATGTAAGCAATCACCCCTTTCTTTAGAGTTTATAGAGAGCGCAGTGACGGAAAAAAACTTCATATACAGGGAAGAAAATAAAAAAAGACATTGAATAAAGACTCCCGACGTAAAGGATTTGAACCTAATTCTGTTGATTGCCTTCAAGGCTTGACTGTCCAAGGTGTGCTGCACTCTTGCTCTTTGTAACTACCAACTCTTCCATGATGAGGTTATTCATCCAAAATGGAAATAAGTGGTAGACCGATCGGCCCGCACGATGGCATGAGATTTCAACATACTCGCCGACCTCTTCACTCCTAGGGCTCCCAAACCTCTTAGTTCCTTGGAACCTGATAGGGATACAATTTGGGTCGTCGTACCTGGTGTCCATAGCATTTGACACCGTCAGAAAGGGCTTGTCATCTACCCATATTATCTCTACGTCATCTTCTTTCCATAGCAATAGAAATGGATGTAAGGTGGGTGACACACATAGGCTTGCATGTATCCAATCCCTCCCTAGTAGTGCCTGATAATGAGTTGAGGTGTTGACAACGAAGAATGCAGACAAAGAACTCTTAGTCCCTACTGATATCTCTAATGACATGACTGCAACAACGCGTTTGGCTTATCTCGTAAAGAAGATTTCCATAATCTATCGAGCTTTCTCTCGGTGCGAGCACCTGTTCCCCAACTACAGTGAGCATGGTATATCGCTAACATTTAATCAATTAAGAGTTAAATTCATCAAACCTTTTCTTATGGGTTTAGCAAGATAAAGAAATAACAAAATCTTTGTTTTAATCGACGAATATGTGGTTTAGTGGCTAGGGCATCTACCTCTACATCTTGTGGAGGTTGCTGCTGGGAAAGAGAGTTTCATTCCACTCGAGAAATTATCCAAAAAGATAGATGAGAGAGCAGCGCAAGCAAGAAAAGAAAACAGAATAGCTTAATAGCGCGAGACTTTTCAATTCAAACTAGAAAGAGAAAGACTAGAATGCGAGAAAAAGCAAGCAAGACAACAGAAGAAAGAAAGGAAGTAAAATGGAGCTGAGCCTATGGCCTTCTATTTAAGGCTAGCCTGTCAAAGCAAGCTCAAAAAGTCTTGTTTGAAGGCATCATAGTGGCGTTAGAAACCTAAGAGGATTGTGGTACCAGTGAAGCTTTCAGTTGTTTAGCTTAGACCATAGTGGAGCCTCCTACTCTTCCCTTAGAAGGGAAGTAAAAAGTCGATGCTTTGGTTAACAGTTTTCGAAGTGACTGATCGTAGCCAACTTATTTAAGATGTTTGCTTTCTATTATTATGTGTAATATGTATGTGATTGCCTTATATAGGAGATGAAAGAAGTCAACTTTCAAGTAGAGATGAGAGAAGTGAGCCTTTATAGTCAAGAGGGCAAAGGGAGTCCATATTTTCGACTGAGTGGCTTATGCTCCTTCGATTGACAATGGTTGGTCTGAGTTGCCATCAGATCCAAAGAAGGAAGTGAACAGCCAGGATAGAAGAACGAAGGGATTCAAGCCAAGCGAACAACCTGTGTGAATAGAACGAGTAAAGGAAGTGCATTAAGAATTCCCTTTACTTGAAAGACTCAATCTCAATGGATAAATAGCAATGCAAGATGCAATCATGTGATTATATTCTAATGATATAGCTAATGAGAAAGCATGAAGTGAAGCTTATGACCATGGTGCATAAGAAGAAGGGAATTAAGACAAGATAAAAATGCAAGGAGCAAATTCAGCAATCTAGTTGTTATCAAGCCTCTTTGCAGGATTTTCCTTTTCAAAGTAAGTAGGAAAAAAAAAAGAAATTCTAAGTAGAAGGCTTTTTAACCTCACTTTGAAACTAGGCGGAGGCAAATGTCCTATTATTCTTACAGAATAAGCTCTTCTTGTTCGCTTCGCATGAAGCAACGCAGTACTTGCTGCGAATACCCTCTTTCGGAAATGCCACTTGATCTTTTAAAGCAACTGACATAATTTATGCATCTCATGCCCTCTTTGAATGGTCAAGAATGGATCATTCTTCTTAGAAAGAATAAGCTCTTGGTGACCGGACAAATGCTATCGAACCAGCTCCTTGAGAATACCATACTTCTTGCTCATTCAGTTAAGAAGAAAATAATAGGTCTTTAGAGCAATATAGAAGGAAGTTTCGAGAGCTTAGATCTTGAGAAAGATATCAAAGCAGCAGACCTTAGAAGAAGACAGGAAAGGAGGAGACAACATCGAATGTCGTCTTGTAAGGGATTGTTCCAGAAAAGGTATCTGTTGGACTAGCATTCATTGCAGAAGAGGGAGTCCATCTTTCATTTCTAAGCATGGCATCAACTAGAAATAGTATGGCCTCTGCCTTATGTTCATATGATACAGAGACATATGCCTAGGATTTTGAGCTATGGTTCCGCAACTCAGTTGGGCAGCATTTCTTTCCTTTGCCTTTGAACTGGAGTAACATGATCTTGATAAAGAGCTGCTTCAATTGCATGCATGTGAGTCCAAGACAAAGGGCCTTTCGGAGAGGGAAGGAAACTGAATCACTGACTCCCTTCTCTAGTCCACTTCATGCTCAGCTTATCTACGTCGCTTTAGTCATATCGCCAATTACTGTTGGGCAGCCCAAAGAACGAAGAAATTCAAATTACCTTACCTGTAGCTAGTTGCCTGCCTTAGACTAGTAGTTATAAGCCTTATCTCTACTTCGCTCTAGTCGCATTGCCAATTACTGTTGACTATGAGATTTCTGATATCTGTATATCAGTCGTAAGGAAAAGATTCTTTTTTAGGCTATCCGCTCTTCCGGCTTGCGTTGGACCATGGGATCACTCGCTGAGGAAGTTTCTGCCCAAAAAACCTTCAACTAAAAGTGTGCTAAGAGCAAACTGTTAGGCCAGTATGCATTACCTGTCTGAGAGGTTCTCTCCAAGAATATTTTTTTAGCTAATCGCTTCCTTTCTATTATCATAGGATTCGACGTCTTCGAAGAAGAACGATAACTACTTAGATCACCACCCCAACCTCAAACTAATGAGTCAAATCCTACCTTTCATCCAATAAGTTTTATCAGTAAAGGCCTTCGCTTCTTCAGTAATATGGAAAGCGGTTGGGTCTGCTCTGCCCCAATCAATGACTTTTTCTTCAGACTGAAAAGCCTCTTTATTAGCAGCCCTTCTTACTTTCCGAAAAGTGAGCTCTTACTATAGTAGCTCGAAGCTAAGGAGTTAGCAGCGGAAGTTCATGTTATGAGTGGGTGTAGCTCGTAGCTAAAAGTTACTACCTATTAATAGAATAGCTTTACCTACTCGTGATGGTTGGACTGACTGCGCTAAGCAAGAAGAGTGGGACTTCTGATTGTAGTGCCTGTATTCACTTACCTTGTTGTGCCCTTGCGAGGTGATTGTTTTCGTAAGCTGCATACCTTACTAAGCTAAGGGGCCCAATGAAAAGATGACCCAGGGACCTTAGGCACTAGTGGTGGGTACCTAGAAGTCCATTTGGAGCTCTTGACTGACCAAGTCACTATAGGAGCTTTTCCTATCCAATCCAAACCTAAAAAAGGTCAATGATTATAAGTACCATAAAGGACGAGAAATAAGATTCATGGTAATATGAGGAAATTAAGCTAGGCGTATGATTGAATACAGATCTGATCCCGTGTGCGGGTGTATAACGTCGTGCAGAGCGCTTTAATGTAGGCTTGGTGTAACTAAATCCATTCAGATACCTTTTTTATATAGTGACTTATAGATTTTTCATGCTAGCGTTGGGAGTTTGCCCACTCACTCAATTTCAAAGGTGAGTAGCCATTCTGACCTGAGCTTGCTTTCAGGAAATATGTTCAAATCCAAGCTAACTAAGAGATAGAGTCATCTTTTCTACCTTTGCCCCATTAGAATTGCATGTGAAAATCATATAGCCAATAGCTTCTTAGCGCTTAGCTACTGCCTAAAAGCTCTTACAAGAAAGTACGTAATCTCTAGGCCGCCCGGCATTCATCCAATGCTTATTGTTAGGCATAGCATTAGCCTCTTTCTATGAGTCAAAAAGTCTTAGTTGAGGTGTCTTCGCATTTGCCTATGTGTTATTCTAGTCTATTGGCCAGTGTAATATCCCCCGCGGGGACTACTTTTTGACATATCTCTCTAGCTATTGTATCTAGTGGTGGAAGTCTTTGAAGCATTCCAATCCCAGCATTTGACTCAATTACAGCAAAGTCCTGAAAAGAACTAAAAGCATCCTCTATGCATCTTTTACATTTGCGTATTCAAGAAGATAATATTTTCAACCTCCCTTTGGGAAGTAGTTAGAAAGCTTATCAACAAGATTCGAGCCGAAAAGATATGAGGGATAAAAGCTAAGTACGCATTCAATCCTGATGATGAAGGCTGGCTCAGCAGATCGGTGGGCATTAAAACTTCAGTGTAATCGAGTAGCCGATAAGAAATGCTACTTTCTCTAAGGTGCAACCCTTTCTGTCCATATCCATCGTTGAGCCAATCCCACCACGGGGAAGAAGGACCTCTTTCATTCTCCACCATATTTGAGGTATTCATGCCCACCCTCTTCTTCTAGTCATGCAATTCCTCCTTCAAATCAAAGACCAATGGATTCTATCACCGGGAATTCTGGGTATCATAACTATGTTATGAAAGAGCTCATTCTTTTAGATACCCTACCCTATTGGAACATTATTGAGTTCCAAAGACTGGTTCTGCTCGGGGATATATATTTACGTAGAATTTAGCAGTCATGGCTAAGCCTTAGGCATCTAAATTTAAAGAAGCGGACTTAGAGCTCGGAGCAAGGCAGAAAGAATTGGCATACTTCACTAACTGGTTTGTCTAAATAGTGCTTGTTACGGGTGATACCAGGAATGTTCCTCTCAAGACTGGGATCAGTAGACCTATTTGGACGCTTGAAGTAAGCGGGGATTTCAGCTTGAGATCCGCTTGGAGAGCATTCTCATGGATAAGTTTCAAAGGGGCAAGGCTTTTAAGCCCTTGCTTTCTTTCCTAGTCCCGTCTTATTGTTCTTGGCTCTTTCTTGGGATTGCGGTTGATAATAAAAAATACAAAATATCTACTTGTGGGCGGAGGAGAGGCAATAGATTCATCTTGTCCTTGGCTTGTGAAAGGATGAAACAAAGGCTACATGGTATCTGACCCCGATAACATAGGGACGGTTAGGCTTCTTGGCTGCCTTATGATGGTTTCCTGCCCCAATTCAACATATTCTTTCCTTTTTGTACTTCTGCTTGGTAGCAGGCTTGTGTACGAGCTTGGTCCGGTTTCGATTCCTAAATCCCACAGAGAAGGGTGTAGAGCCTCGCTTTCCATACTGCTCCCCTGCCAGTGCGTTGGCTCCCTCTCTCACCGTTGATTCTAATGCTACCATTTCAATTACGAGGAATGACACTCAAACCAGCTCAGATGCTTAATAATCTTTCAAGAACACCTGCAAATGACACTCACTCGTTAGTAAGAATGTCTTAGAATAACGAATTACTAGGTGGGAACACAGGCTGAGATTAAGATCTGAACGACACAGATCCAGAGCAGGACAAAACCTTCGCCTCTCCCCCATTCTTCCTTCCTCCTTCGTGCCCGATCCACTCAATAGGTGTCATTGAAGTTAATGCCATATGCTAAGAGGGGAAATGCCGATATGACGCACATAGAAGAGCGGATTCACTTCGTATGGAGATGTGATGTAAGTTTCTTTCGTGTAAACTGCTGAAGCATATGCCTCCAATTCAAAGTACTTTAGCCTATTTCATTGCCTTAATGCCACCCCCTTCTCGATAAGGCAGATTTGTGGGAAGACGTCGAAGCGGGTTTAGAATCAATCCCACCCACCCCAGGGGCAATAATAGGTCAATTAGGTTAATCCTTCTCACCTTAGCGTCTTGTCTATTAAGGAGTTAAAACTTAAAGGAAAGGGCAATTCCTAATCTAATCTTTCTTGTGGAGAAACTTTAGTGGTGGAGTCCCGGGTTTAAGGATAATTGCATTACCTCTTCTTTTATCTATCATTTCTATCCCTGTAAAGGTCTTTGATTTGATACCTCTCATTCTTTTCGATGAAGTATCCTATGTAGGCTCTTTAATACTAAACTTTCTTTTCTATGATTTATGGTTTTTTACCCAAAGTCAAGATATTGAATTAGAATCAATTATCAGTAGTTGTTTTATGTTTATAGAATAAATGAAGTTTGATGCTCATTGATTTTTTAGTTAGGTTTAGGTATAGTAAGACTTGAACCTGTGGCCATTAGGTTAAAAGCCCAATGCTCAACCAACTGAGCTATACACCCCCTCCCCCAAAAACGATTTTTTAGTAAATCAAGATTAGTTTGAAAAAGAAGGCAGCCCTTTGTCTGCTTATCATAATGGGCGCGACTCTATATGAAGTCCGTACTACGAAACAAGCGAATAAAACGTAAGGGCGCACGTTAGCGCTTCTGCAAGAAAACGAAAAAAATGTTTCACCTTTTTCGTTATGAGAAAGATGCGCTCAAGCACCCAACCCAAACTTTGTTCTGCTTGCTGAAGCCTTGCTCAACAAGGACAAAGATTTCTTTAGTAAAAGGTTGCTTGTTTCCACTCATTAAAGATTCTATCTACTTTAGAAGGTTAACGGAAGATACTAAAATGGATCTCATTGACACCTGAGACGAGACGGTGAGGTCGTCTTTGTTTCCTGAGTACATTTGGCTTCAAGCCTTTTTTGGGAGAAGGAGAAGAGGAGTTATCTTATTTATATAATTATGGTCTTTATCGACCAGTTGATCACTATCTTTTCCTTGTTTAATTCCATGTTACCAAACATCACAGACTTCTTACCAACCGCCACGGATTGTGAGACTGAACCAGGTACGAAGAATGAATCTTTATCTGTGCACTCCTGTTGCTGGCTGGCGGCCACTTAACTGTTCGAGCGTAATGCAGTTGTAGTTGATTTCGATTCAACAATGGTAGAATGCCTAGTCGAAGGTCCAAAGTAGATGGCAGGCATGTTCGTTTTGGCTCCCAAGCGAGAATAATAAGTAGGCGATGCACCATCCTTGCTGCTATGTATGTTGACCTTAACCTGTTGAGAAATTCATCAAATTGAACCCACACTCAAAAGAGGACCACAAGCTCAGGGCTCCACAAAAGAGAAAATTTCAACATTAAGAAAATGAGGCTATCAATGAAAGAAAGAGCCTGACATTCATTTCTTCATGAATCTAAATAGCTGAGTCTACTAAAAGATAAAGAAAGCAGCCTCATCGTGGTGATTAGAGGAGACCTCTGATCGTTCACCTCTAATATGACGCGTTCGCTCCGTCAACGAGATTAGTCGGTGGGGCTCTTCCAGGCAAAGTCGTCCCCTCTACTGACTGAACCCTCAGTTCGAAAGTCTTTAGTGGGTGACCATTAGAAAATGACAAAAGGCAAACATCTGGGAAAGGAAAAGCGCAGTGCGCCTAGTGCGACATGATTTTCTCATGATATACCAAGCAGAATGGAGGGTCCTACCCACGTACATGATTGATAGAATCACTACCTAGGAGGCGGGGGGAGCGGTCAATTTGATGCTCCAAAGGCATGAGTGCAGTTTCGAAGAAGTAGTCCATTCTGAGGTAGTGAGTAGGGCCTCTTTCTCCTTGATTAGTTCGCCTTTGTTCTATTCAAAGGTCTCCATTACTACTATAGTTTTGTCAACGAACGTATCTCGAGCTGGATTGGCTTACCTAACCCTTAAGAAGGCCTCGCCATAGGTGGGTGCTCTGTTTTAGTGTGATAAACGAAGGCTACGTTTGGAAATAGGAAAAACAAATGAAAAGAGATTGGGGTCGATAGTTGGCAAGGAACTTGATCTTCCCGGGGAGCAACTGTGGTCGAACTCTAATTTTGGAAAAAGTTTTGGCCCTTTTACCTTCTCTACTACATAAAAGATGATATGAGGGCCAACTATCGTTGCCTTGCACTTCACGGTGCCCTCTCAATCATTGTTTATTGTAAAAGAAGATAATACGCTTTGACAATGTTACCTACTAAATTAAAAGCCTGCTAGGTGATTGAAATCACTCAGGTCAGTGAGGACTCACTCACCTACTCCTTATCTATCTAATATTTTATTCTATCTACTGAATTGAAAGACCCGTCGCGCCTAAAATCATCCCAAGCACTGTTTGGCTACTTGCCTGGTAAGAAAGAGCTTCCAAAAGAATTGGAAGACTAAAGTACGTAAGGCATAACCCTCTCTTCCGCTAATGGTGGATTGTTGTAAAGAAAGGCCGACAGAAGTTTTTAGCGGGGCGCTTTGGAAAGCGCTTAGCTTCTGCTAGTGGCGAGGCAGGCGCGGCAAGGCCATGTTGTTCAGTTAGAAACCTAAGCCTTAAAGGTACGAATGAAGTGTCGTTCCTATCTTACAAGGGCTGTCTATTTTCTCACTCACCCCAAGTCTTTCCCTGGCCCTGACGGACCAGTCATTCCATCCCTGTTATGCCTATCCCCTACAAACCTAAGCGGCCCACCTGAGTTTTGAAAGCAGGAACTGTACGAGCCGAACGAACGAAACAAGCGAGTCCTACTTGGATTGCCTTGTCTACCGACCCACTACACAGGCCCAAGTTAGGTGCCTTTGCACTCACTTTGAAGCATATGGAGGTGGCTGTATATTAGTATGCCAAAGGGATAAGTCAATCCAAGTGAACAGAGAAAGTTTTCTTGTCTTTTCGGCATGAACTTCTCGTTTGCTATGCCAGGCGTCAGACTTCAAAGAAGAAAGAGCGCACCCCTCTCAAGGTTAGGAGCTTCACTTTGCTAGTTTCCACTATAGTCTTCCCTTATTTATCTCCTTGGCTTGAGTGCAAAATACAAAGCGGAACTGCTCTTTCGTGCAGGACAACAACGCATTAGGTGGAGACACATTTACAAGACTTCACTTTTTTTCCGTTCCGAAGAATACCAAAAGTTCATGCAAGTTTGAAGTGAGCTTGGAGCAATTGAGGCAAAGAGAGGAACTTCACCAAAGCTACGACCCGGTTGGGTACAAAGAAAGTAACAAGAATGAAGTTTCGCTCGAAGAGACTGACTTTCTATAAGTTTTGTTTTTAAAGAAAAAAGATTGAGTTGGTAGTCTAACAGCTACCTGCCTTCAGCTAGCTGAAACGTACTTCACCTTAAGAGATACACTTTTTCCTGGTGATCAGTTCATTGGCAATGACAGATAGGCACGATCAAAACATTGCGCCCGTGAGACCATCAAAGGAGGGATCAGATTGACCGGGGCTTAAATCTGACATCGCCGAGCAATGAAAAACGATCGACCTCCGCACTGCCACTTGCTAATCGAAATCAAATCATTACCCTTCTTTCTCCCAGCATCATTCTCAAAAAAAGAAATACGGGATCAGACCGCTCCGAGGGTTCGAACTATTCATTAACCATCGGCTTCATGGGTCTCATTTTTATGGTATGTCGCTCCGCCAATAATGGGGTAAGGTTTCATGTTTTATTCTATATGTAGAACTCCATATATGCATGCTCTTTTGTCTAGTGCAATTATCCTTTTTTAGGGTACTTTTACTTTAGTGAAGAATGATCTAAAAGAAAAGGCGTATGAATCTAAAACGTAATTATTGGCCAAATCGTTTGTCTTCTTGTTTTGTCGAAGTTCTTCTTTTCACTCGGGTATCTATTTATGGACGATCTTAGCTGTGTCATTTCTCAATTCTATCCATATGCAAAGGGAGGAATGTATGGACGGTCCTGTACACCACCAGGACCCTTTGGTGATCCATCTTTCATTAAAAGAATTCGGAAGAGTACCTTCAGCTGCCTGGTACTTTAGAAGGACAGGGTAGGGCTCAATGAGATTAGAAAAAGGAATTAAAAAATGAGAAATCGCTGGATATACAATATCGAAATGCCCATATCAACCTTCAAAGAATTAGCTAAGAAAATACGACGTAACATTCCCACCTAAGAAGATGTTCTTGTAAGAACAGAGGGTTCCAAGTAACACCCTTCTCAGCTACCATATCAAAACACTTCCACATAAGACCAAATTGGGAAAGCTCTTTCTTCTCAAGTTTGGACTTCCTGCAAGTTTTCCATAAAAGGTAGCTTCAGAGAAGCCTTCTAAATGTACATCAGGTGAGTGTGCTATATCTAGTACCAGCGAACGTACTTCTATCACTCTTTTATCTAATTACGTAGTACACTTCACTCCTTGTGGTTTGCCTCTCGGTTGGATCATCATGTGTCACTTGAAAATCTTTTGAGCTTTTATTTCTTTCTTTTTTAAGAAATGAAACTCACTTCATAGCCTAACAATTGAAAGAAAGCGAAAGCTCACTCGACCAATCAAATGGATGGTGAAAATACATAAGGCATCCTAGATCTATAGGAAAAAATGTACATATCGTCGATTAACCCTAAAGTGCTTGATTAGGTCAATGGCAAGTTCTTGGTATGATATGAGTCTGGGCTTTTTGGTCTTCCACTCTCCTCCCTTTGATTAATCTGTAAAAAAAAAAGCCTTTCCAAAAATAAGGTAAATTCAAGCCCAAGGACGTAGTAACAACTACCTTCAATAAGCCGGTGCACAGCTTCATAAATAAGCTCTGCGACTTTGTTCTGCTTGCTGCTCGCCTCAGTCTCGTCAGGCTGATATGTTTCACAGTGGACAAGGATGAGTTTGATCCATTAGGTTCTTCAATTTGTTCAGAAAAGAAACGAGAGACAAGGAAACATCTTTGATTACAATTAAAAAAAACAATCTCAAATAGACCAAGATCAAATTTTGGGTCATTTCTTGGCAAACATGATGTACCATAATCTCTTCGATTCTTGAATTTATATGCCAGAATACAAAGAGATTTGATTGGAAAGACTTTTTCATATATGATAATCAAAGGGAGTGGGAAAGCTACATTAATTCTTTGGAAAAGTCGAATTCTGTTTGTCTTCGGGCTTTCATTCTTCAATCCACTTATTCGTTCCTTCATATACCTCCCCCTAATAGATAGAGACAAATAAGAATAGCCTAACCACGTCTACAAAATTCCAGTACCATGCTGCTGCCTCACAACCAAAAAATGCACATCAGTAGTTTTTGAGTATTCATTTCTCTACCAACAGACTAATGTACATTTTTTATTGGGTTAGCCATACACTTCACATGTTTCTAGTGATTCACATGGCATCATCAAATGATACAAGTCATGGATAATAATCTACAACGCACTACAACGCCCTTGTTAATGATCCTTTACTCCGACAACATCTCAGGTTCCTCGAACAATGTGATATTTCACACCGGGTAAATCCTTAACCCTTCCCCCTCTTACTAAGACTACAAAATGTTCTTGTAATTTATGGCCAATACCAGGTATATAAGCAGTGATTTCAAATCTAGAGGTTAATCGTACTCTGGCAACTTTACGTTGGGTAGAGTTTGGTTTTTTGGGGTTGATAGTGGAAAAGTTGACAAATAAGTCACCCTTATTGCCACTCTACATAATCGTACATGAGATTTGCACTTCATAAGGCTCCTCATTCAATTCTTTCAAAGCCATTGGATCCCTTTCATAAATCTTTAACTCCCATAATTTTGATCGTGTGGAATCTGACCCACTTTCTCATTGAGCGAAGGGTACGAAATAAATCAGATTGATTTTTCTTTTTCGATCAAAAGCACTATGTGAAATCCTTAGTTTTTTCTCTTCCTCTATCCCTATCCCATAGGCACAGCGTTTGAATCAATAGAGAACCTTTTCTTATGCATAACTCGAAATTTTTACATTCTAATTCCTTCCCAATACCTCCTAAGGAAAATCCCGATTTGATCATCACAAATTAATGGGCTAGTGCGAGCTTAGCCATGCGGTTATGCACTCTTCGAATAGGAATCCATTTTATGAAAGGTCCTAGCTTTCGTGCTTTGATGGGCCTCCAAGATCCTTTCGATGACCTATGTTGTGTTGAAGGGATATCTATATGATCTGATCGATTGCGTAAAGCCCGGGCAGCTAGAAAACCGAGGAAAGTATACAGAAAAGATAGTTCTTTTCTACTATATTAGTATTTTCTATTAGATAAGTATTAGTTAGTGATCCTGGCTCAGTCAGTCGTGATGAACTGTTGGCGCCAGCACCACATTTTATCTTTATAGACTGAGGAGAAGGGGGGCTCATCTGGAAGAGGATTGTACGATGAGAGAAGCAAGGAGGTCAACCTCTTTCGAATATACATATACAACACAGATTCTGGCAATGCAATGGGGTAAGATTCTCATTTTGATCCAAATAGAATGAATCATCCTTTCCATGGAGGTAAATCTTTGCCTGCTAGGCAAGAGGATAGCAAGTTACAAATTCTGTCTCGGTAGAACATATATTTTTATTACTATGAAATTCATAAAAGAAGTAGTTAATGGTGGGGTTACCATTATCCTTTTTAGAGTGACGACTGTTGTATGTGTTCCTAAGAAAAGGAATATTTCCTTCTTCCAGGGGCGTGCAAACACATAAGAACTCTTAAATAGAAGAGATAGAACTGAACTTTGGAAAGGGTAAGATCTTTGGCGCAAGAACAAGGAGTTGATCCGTATGATCTTGACCTGGTTCTGCTTCCTGCAGTTTTAGTTTTTTAATACCGAGTCGAGTTCTTCTCCTACCTATATCGAATAGAACATGTCGAGCTAAATCTTTTCCATGTAAAACCTACTTTATTTAGATCGGGAAAATCATACGCTTTCATAAAAGCATGTGCTATAGCTTAAATCCATAGTCAATCCGATCTCCGATAGGAGCAGTTGACAATTGAATCCAAAATATCCCATTATTTTCGTATCCGTAATATTGCGAAAACAAGTCTCGGCTTCAAGTTGTTCAGCATAAGAATAGCAGAATAATGGTGTTGAGTTGCTCGACCCCTTGCCTTAGGATTAGGTAGTTCTATTTCTCGATGGGGGCAAGGAACGAATATAACTCAGTGGTAGGGTGTCACCTTAACGTGGTGGAAGTCATCAGTTCGAACCTGATTATCGCCAAACCCAATGTGAGTTTTTCTTTTTCGATTTGCTCCCCACCGTGATTGAATGAGAATGATAAAGAGGCCTAGCCTCAACCCCCTTCCAGGGTAGGAATACCTAAAGCTACATTTCTATTTCTATTTCTATTTCTATGTGTGTGTGTGTGTGTGTGTGTCTATATAT
>JACYFF010019584.1:41841987-41851987 GCA_017589665.1 Selenicereus undatus
TATATATATATATATATATATATATTTATGGGAGCGAACTCTAAGCGAATATGAAGCGCATGGATACAAGTTATGCATTGGAATGTAATTACGAATCCGCTTGTTTTGTCTATGAACAAGGAAGCCAATTCAGAGAGTCCGATCCTAGCCCAGGATGAACACCAGCAGCATGCTTAACACATGCAAGTCGAACGAGAATTGGTGTTTCCCGTGGAGGACAGGTGCGTAACGCGTAAGAAGCTGCCCTTGGGAGGGGAAAAATAACTGGAAACGGCTGCTAATACCCCGTAGGCTGAGGAACGAAAGGAGGAATCCGCCCAAGGATGGGCTCGCATCTGATTAGCTAGTTGGTGAGGCAATAGCTTACTAAGGCAATGATCAGTAACTGGTCCGAGAGGATGATCGGCCACACTGGGACTAAGACACAGCGCAGATTCCTGCGAGATGCATTAGTGAGGAATTTTTTTGCAACGGGTGAAAGCACGATGGAGCAATGTCGCGTGGAGTTAGAAGCCCACGGATCATGAACTTCTTTTCCCGGAGAAGAAGCAATGACGGTATCTGAGGAATAAGCATCGGCTAACTCTGTGCCATCAACCGCAGTAAGATGGAGGATATAAGCGTTATCCGGAACGATTGGGCATAAAGTGTCTGTAGGTGGATTTTAAAGTCCCCCGTTAAATCTCAGGGCTTAATCCCAGACAGGCGGTGGAAAATGAGAAGCTGGAGTACGATAGGGGCAGACGGAATTTCCGGTGGAGCAATTAAATGCATAGAGATTGGAAAGAACACCAACGACAAAAGCACTCTACTGGACTAATACAGGCACTCAGAGATGAAAGCTGGGGGAGCCAATGAGATTAGGTACCCCAGTAGTCCTAGCCATAAACTATGGATATGTAAATGCTAGGAAGCAACTCGCACTAGAACATTACAGCTAGGCACTGGGACTTTCCCCGCAGTCAAAATAGAACCTACCCTCAGCTGAATCGACAGCAAAGAGAACTACAGCTATATCGAAAGGGAACACATGTATATATGAATATATATACGCAGGTAATATGCTAAGACAGATGAAAGGAAATATGCTTTTGCCCTAACTCGAGACCCTGCTTCTACTGCTATAACAGATAGAAAATATGCACAGGAAATCTCCTAAATAATTTGATTAAACTTTCTTTCTCATAGACAGGATTGCTCATTGGCTTGCTTATACTAAAGCGCTTGCTTTTGAAAGAAAACGGCTTGCTATTAGCTACTTCTCTTACTTACTATCTAACTTGGGCTTTGTTATCAATTAGATTTCTTTCTGGAAAGGGCGAAGCGGATGGAACAGAATTCCCAGTAAGAAAGATAGGAAATAAGCTAACTATTCGCAATCCGCTAACTTCCTCAAGAAGACAACTGCCTTTTGAATTGGAGGAGTCGCACATTCGTCTGCAATGTATAGTATGTGAGCTTCAATGGAAATCTATTTGAATTGATGATTTTTCATCTAATTCCCCCAAAACCATAGAAGCTCAGATTGGGGTTTAGCGATAACCTAAGATCCTTTATTCTGTCTCCAGTTCTCAGCCGACCGAGCCTGAAGCCATTATGTATGAAAGAAACCAATCAGCGCAGGAATGGAGTTCGCAGTGAGAAGATCAAGTTCCTTTCCTGAGAAGCTGGGTAATAAAAAAAGCTACCTAAAAGATCTTATTACCTTGACTCTAAGATTCTATAAGATAATTGAGAATCTTTTAGCCGCTATTGCTGCACTATTATAAACCAGCTTGATAAAGGGTAGTGGTAGACTCCCAGTACCATTAAAAGTGCGATAGTCGGGAAAATAATCTCCTCTTTTTATCATATCATATAGGGTAGGGTATTGTATCTATTGCAATTCAAAGCAAGTCTAAAATTCTTAACTACAATCGTCACTCGTGCTTTGTTTAACTCAAAAAGAGTTTCACTTGGACAATAAGAGATATTCTTTCTAACTGGATAGGTTGCTATTTCGGGAAGAAGGCAAGGTTCCAAAGGTCAAAAGTTATGTCACTCGAGATTCAAGCAAAGCAAAAGGGGGCTACGATGAGATCACCACCAACTTATTTCAGAGTTAGGGATCAATTCGTTTCGAATCCAGGTTGCTTGCATGCCAAGCCGATATAAAGGGATGGCAGAATATTGATTGGAATGTCTATGTCAGCTGCCTTTTGAAGGAAGTTTGAAAGAGTCACCTTGGAAAGAAAGAGATTGACAGGCATCATATCAATCACGAATAATGGCATCAAGGGGTGTGACGTCGGGCATGCCCAAGCGGATCCTCCTTAGGATAGCGAAAGGGATGAAATCAAAGAGGATGAAAGAGGGTTGGAGGGAAGATTCAAAGGGGACCGACCTACCCAACACCTTCGAAATGAGGTAAGGACCCTGATTTCATAAGGAACCCTAGACTTAATCCAACCCTGTCATGGAGAAAGTCATTTGCTACGCACAGGTCACTCCTGAAAGATCGGGGATAACACAACGTCGTATTATGAGATGTAGGTGGGTTGGGTAAGCAAGTAGACCTCAGAGACGTACCTTGCTTTTCAAACCTAAATCGTCAGAAATCTGACTCACAAAGCCATAGATTACCCAGAATATGGGCGATTTACATTCTTGTAAGCCTATATTAGAAAAGTCCTACATATAATAGTATAGTAAGAAGAAATGTAAGACATAATTCATCCAAGATCCAAAGAAAAATGCAACAAAATAGGAGGGGGGAAAGAAAAAAACTCCAACCGGCTCCATATTAATGGCTTAGACCGGTATTGGTCCTATTACTGTTGGGACTGGTAGGGAGTCAAGTGTTCGACTCAATTTAATAGTGGTAGGGAGTCAAATGGTAGAAAATTCATTTCTAATAGATAATCCTATTAGGAAATTCAATACCATAGTTCGAATTATTCCTCTGGGTGGATCGTTAGCTAAAGCAAAATTTTGTAACGTATTAGGAAATCTCGTTAGTAAGTCGATCTGCACCGATTTATTAGATTCTGATATTATTGATTGGTTTGGACATATATTCAGAAATCTTTCTCATTTTTATAGTGGCTCTTCAAGAAAAAAGAGTTTTGATCGAATAAAATATATACTTCAACTTTCTTGTGCTAGAACTTTGGCTCGTAAACACAAAATATTAACATGTCTTAAAGACTTCGATTAATACTCGTCTTATTCCCTTCTTGTCTTAGGTATGAGACGAGAGACTACACCTCCGCTATTTAGTCCCAAGCATCACCTGTCTCGTCCTGACTGACAGGTATATACTCGACGTGAAGTAGTTGAGACTGCACCCGTGGATTCAGTTGCTTCACCAGACTCCTTTTTTTCTCCTCCTATTGCTATTCGAAAAGGTAAACGAGCCTACAATTCATATTCACACTCGTCTTATGTGTCATGTGCTCATTTATCAGCCTTATCTGTCTCATTTGTTACCTAATTGTCCTCTTTTTCAATCCTTAAGTCTATTTCTGAAGCCATGTCTCATGCCGGCTGGAGAGCTGCAATGGAGGAAGAGATGAATGCCCTTCGATAGAATGGCACTTGGGAATTTGTCTCCCTCTGATCAATCTGTTGTTCGTCGTAGATGGGTGTATATTGTGAAAGTGAATCCTGATGGTTCAGTTGACAGGTTGAAGGCTCATCGTCTATCAAAAGGCTACAACTACGTCTATTGTATAGATTACTTAGAGACATTCTCACCAGTAGAAAAAATAGCTTTTCCTTGACTTCTTCTTTCTCTTATTGCCACCGAAGATTGGCACCTTCATCTGCGTTACATTCAAAATGCATTCTGACATGGCAACCTGAGGGATGGAGTCTACATGAAGCAACCACCTGCCTTTGTTGCTCAAGGGGAGTCTGGACTAGTTTTTCGTCTGAAGAAAGATTGATATGGAAAAAAGCAATCTCTCAGGCATGGTTTGGTAGATTGTGTGAGGTGATTATTTATTTTTTTCTTTGTAGATGTGGTGTTGACCATTCTGTTTTCTATCACCATTCTACAGCAGGTCAAATTTATTGTGTATGTGGATGATATTGTAATCACAGGAGATGATAGTGATAGCACACAGCAGTACAAATTTTTCGTGCTGAGTCAATTCCAAACTATGAACTTGAGATAATTAAAGTACTGTTTTGGTATTAAGGTAGCCAGATCTGAATCAAGTATTTACCTATCTCAGAGAAATTCTATTCTTGACCTGCTTAATGAGATAGGGATGCTGGGATACTAGCTAGTCGATACACCCATGGATCAATACACTAAACTGATAGCAAATCAAGACTAGTTCGTACCAATCCAAGGACATACAGGAGGTTGGTTGGAAAGTTAAACTATTGAACTGTTAACATACTACCCTGACATTTTAGAATTGTTGGGAAATTAGTTCCCCCCAATACAAACCCTAGGTCATTTGTCTTCAGGAAACGATCATGAAAGCTTCTGGCGTGGAGAGAATAAGATGGAGATGGAGGTATTCAAAGGATGAACTTATTGAGTCGGGTGGTGTGTCCTCTGGCAGGCTAGCTTCAATATTAATATAAATATTAATCACAGAACTCTGTGGATGTGCAAATTCATCAACAACTCGTTTGGAAATGTTCCCTCATTTATGGCTTCAAAAGGGGTCTTTGTTTTTTCTGTCTGTTATTTGCTAATCGTAGTCTTTTTAATACTCGTTAGTGGATATGTGCAGATGATTTTCAAGGCCATAGCTTCCAATGCTAACAAAGAGAAGAAAGGCAGACAAAGTGTTCGTCAACCATTGTTTCAACACTCGAAGTGAAATAGAAGGTGAGCGCCCCAAAGAGTACAGCTGAGGGGATGGCATCACTACGACTATGAAGTGAAGCAAAGGTACTAGCCAGTTCAAGAAGAAGAAAAAGAAAACAAAAAGAGGATCTTGATTACCTTAGGGGGATATGAAGAGAGGACACAAGGGTAGGAAGCATGACTTGAGCTGTACGCTAAGCATATCCTTCAAAGCAATAGGAAATTCCATGCATGCTCTTTCTTCATATGGATCAAGGTCGGGTTCTTCTCCTACCTATATCGAATAGAACATGTCGAGCCAAATCTTCTTCATGTAAAAGCTACTTGATTTAGATTGGAAAAATCGTATGCTTTTGTGAAATCATGTGCTATAGCTCAAATCCATAGTCAATCTGATTTCAAAGATGAGCAGTTGACAATTGAATCTAGAATTTCCCATTATTTTCGTATCCATAATAGTGCGAAAAGAAGTCCCGACTTCAAGTTGTTCAAGATAAGAATAGTGGAATAGTGGCATTGAGTTTCTCGACCCTTTGCCTTAGGATTAGGCAGTTCTATTTCTCGATGGGTGCAGGGAAGGAATATAACTCAATGGTAGAGTGTCACCTTGACGTGGTGGAAGTCATCAGTTCGATCCCGATTATCCCTAAACCCAATGTGAGCTTTTCTATTTTGACTTGCTCCCCACTATTATTAAATGAGAATGATAAAGAGGCCTACCCCCTACCCCCTTTCAAGGTAGGAACACCTATAGTGATAGTTCTATTTGTATTTCTATTTATATATATATATATATATATATATATATATTTATTTATTTATTTATTTATTTTATGGGAGCGAACTCTAGGGGAATATGAAGCGCATGGATACAAGTTATGCCTTGAAATGCAATTACAAATCTACTTGCTTTATCTCCGAACAAAGAAGCTATAAGTAATGCAACTATGAATGTCACGAAGAGTTCGGTCCTAGCTCAGGATGAACACTGGCAGCATGCTTAACACGTGCAAGCCGGACGGGAAGTGGTGCTTCCGGTGGCAGATGGGTAAGTGACGCGTAAGTGGGAAAAACAGCTGGAAACAGTTGCTAATACCCCATAGGCTGAGGAGTAAAAGGAGGAATCTACCCGAGGAGGGGCTCGCGTCTGATTAGCTAGTTGGTGAGGCAATAGCTTACCAAGGCAATGATAAGTAGCTGGTCCGAGAGGATGATAAGCCACACTGGGACTGAGACACAACCCAAACTCCTACGAGGGGTAGTAGTGAGGAATTTTTTGTAATGGGTGAAAGCCTGACAGAGCAATGCCACGTAGAGGCAAAAGTCCCGTGGGTCATGAACTTCTTTTCCTGGAGAAAAAGCAATATGGTATCTAAGGAATAAGCATCTACAAACTCTATACCAGCAGCCCCTATAAGACAGAGGATGTAAGCATTATCCGGAATGCTTTTTAAGTCCCCTATCAAGTCCTAGGGCTCAAACCCGGACAAGCGGTGAAAACTGACAAGCTGGAGTACGGTAGGGGCATAGGGAATTTTCGTTGGAGCAGTTAAATGCGTAGAGAACGGAAAGAACACCAATCGCGAAAGCACTCTACTGGACCGATACTGACACTCATATACGAAAGCTAGGGGAGCGAAAGGGATTAGGTACCCTAGTAGTTCTAGTCGTAAACGATGGATACTAGGCGTTGTGCCTGTCAACCTGTGCAGTATAGCTAATGCATTAAGTATCGCGCCTTGAGAGTACGTTCATAAGAATGAAACTTAAAGGAACTAACAAGGGCCCGCAGAAGTAGGGGAGCATGTGGTTTAATTCGATGCAAAGAAAAGAACCTTACCAGGGCTTGGCATACCGTGAATCCTCTTGAAAGAGAGGGGTTCCTTTGAAAACGCAGACATAGGTGATGCATGGTTGTCGTCACTTCGTGCCATAAGGTGTTGGGTTAAGTCCCGTGACAAGCGTAACCCTTGTGTTTAGTTGCCATCGTTGAGTTTGGAACCCTGAACCGACTGTTGATGTTAAGCTGGAGGAAGGCTAGGATGACGTCAAGTCATTATGCCCCTTATTCCCTGGGTGACACACGTCCTACAATGGCCGGGAAAAAAGGTCGCGACCCTACGAGGGTGAGGTAACCCCAAAAACTCATCCACAGTTCAAATTGTAGGCTGTAACTCGCCTGTATGAAGCAGAAATTGCTAGTAATTGCCGGTCAGCCATACGGTGGCGAATTCGTTCCCGTGCCTTGTACACACCTCCCGTCACACTAGGGAAACTGGCTATGTTCGAAGTTCATACATTCACCGCAGTAAGGAAGGGATGCCGAACACAGGGTTAGTGACTGGAGTGAAGTCGTAGCAAGGTAGTCATACTGGAAGGTGCTACTGGATTACCTCCTTTTCACGGAGAGCTAATGCTTGTTGGGTATTTTGGTTTTACACTGCCTCATACCCAAAAAGAAGCAAGCAACGTCTAAGTTAAAATTGGAGATGGGAATTCTTTCGTCTATGAGGTGCTCGAAAATGGTTGAAGTAGTTGAATAGGAGGATCACTATGACTATAGCCGTTGGTGAAATTACCAAAGATGAAAAAGATTTATTTGATATTATGGATGACTGGTTACAGAGGGACTGTTTTGTTTTTGCAGGTTGGTCTGGTCTATTACTCTTTCCTTGTGCTTACTTCGCCTAAGGAGGTTGATTGCTGGTACAACCTTTGTAACTTCATGGTATACCTATGGATTGGCTAGTTCCTATTTGGAAGGCTGTAATTTCTTAATTGCAGCAATTTTTACTCCTGCTAATAGTTTAGCACACTCTTTGTTATTACCATGGGGTCCTGAAGCACAAGGGGAGTTTACTCATTGGTGTCAATTAGGCAGCCTGTGGACTTTTGTTGCTCTTCATGGCGCTTTTGGACTAATAGGTTTTATGTTACGTTAATTCGAACTTGCTCAATCTGTTCAATTGCGCCCTTATAATGCAATTGCATTCTTTGGTCTAGTTGTTTTTATTTCTGTATTCCTAATTTATCCACTAGGTCAGTCTGGTTGCTTCTTTGCACCTAGTTTTGGCATAGCAACTATATTTCGATTCATCCTCTTTTTTCAAGGGTTTCATAATTAGATGCTGAACCCATTTCATATGATGGGGGTTGCCGGTGTATTGGGTGCCGCTCTAATATGCGCTATTCATGGTGCTACCGTAGAACATACTTTATTTGAAGATGGTGATGAGGCAAATACATTCCGGGCTTTTAACCCAACTCAAGCTGAAGAAACTTATTCAATGGTCACCGCTAACCGCTTTTGGTCCCAAATCTCCAGGGTTGCTTTTTCCAATAACATTGGTTATATTTCTTTGTGTTCTTTTTACCAGTAACCGGTTTATGGAAGAGTGCTCTTGGGGTAATCAGTCTGGCTTTGAACCTATGTGCCTATGACTTTGTTTCTCAGGAAATTCGTGCAGTCGAAGATCCTAAATTTGAGACCTTTTACACCAAATATATTCTCTTAAATGAAGGTATTCGTGCTTAGATGGCGACTCAAGATCGGCCTCATGAAAACCTTATATTCCCTAAGGAGGTTATACCCCATGGAAATGCTCTTTAATGGAGCTTTGACTTTAACCGGTCGTCGCCAAGAAACCACCGGTTTTGCTTGGTTGGTCGGCAATGCTCGGCTTATCAATTTATCCGGTAAACTACTTGGAGCTCCTGTAGCCCATACCGGATTAATCATATTATGGGTCGAAGCAATGAACCTAATTGAAGTGGCTCATTTCGTACCAGAGAAAAGGATTAATTTTACTTCCCCACCTAGCACCTCTAGGTTGGGGAGTAGGCCCCGATAGAGAAGTTGTAGACAAATTTTCGTACTTTGTATTTACAGTACTTCACTTAATTTCTATGGCAGCATTGGGCTTTGGTGGTATTTATCATGCACTTCTAGGCCTTGAGACTATTGAAGAATCTTTTACATTCTTCGGTTATGTGAAGAAAGATAGAAATAAAATGACCACAATTTTGGGCATTCACTTAATCTTGTTAGGTATAGGCGTCTTTCTTCTAGTATTCAAGGCTCTTTATTTTAGTAGTGTATATGATACCTAGGCCCCTGATACCATCATTGCTTCTTCTCTGGGAAATGAAGTTCATGACCTGTGGGCCTTCTGCCTCCACGTGGCATTGCTTTGTCAAGCTTTCGCCCATTGCGGAAAATTCTCACTGCTGCCTCCTGTAGGAGTCCGGGATATGTCTCAGTCCCAGTGTGGCTGATCATCCCCTTAGACCAGCTACTGATCGTTGCCTTGGTAAGCTATTGCCTAACCAACTAGCTAATCAGACGCGAGCCCCTCCTCGGGTGGATTCCTCCTTTTGCTCCTCAACCTATGGGGTATTAGCAGCCGTTTCCAGCAGTTTTTCCCCTCCGAAGGGCAGCTTCTTATGCGTTACTCACCCGCCTGCCATCGAAAACACCACTTCCCATCCGACTTGCATGTGTTAAGCATGCCACCAACGTTCATCCTGAGCTAGGATCTAACTCTCCATGAGATTCATAGTTGCGTCACTTATAGCTTCCTTGTTCATAGACAATCAGCGGATTTGTAATTACATTCCACGGCATAACTTGTATCCATGCGCTTCATATTTGCCTAGAGTTCACTCCCATAAATATATATATATATATATATACATATATATATATATATATATATATATATATATAGCTATAGGTATTCCTACCCTGGAAGGGGGTAGGGGATAGGCCTCTTTATCACTCTCATTCAATCACAGTGGGGAGCAAGTCAAAATTGAAAAACTCACATTGGGTTTAAGGATAATTAGGTTTGAACTGATGACTTCCACAACATCAAGGTGACAATCTACCACTGAGTTATATCCCTTCCCTTCCCCCATCGCAAATAAGAACTGCCTAATCCTAATACAAGTGAAACACAACACCACTATTCTACTATTCTTGTTTTGAACAACTTGAAGCCGAGACTTCTTTTCGCACTATTACGGATATGAAAATAATGGGAAATTTTGGATTCAATTGTCAACTGCACCTATAGGAAATCGTATCGACTACGGATTTGAGTTATAGCACATGCTTTCAGAAAAGCGTATGATTTTCCCGATCTAAATCAAGCGGGTTTTACATGAATAAGACTTGGCTCGGCATGCTTCGTT
>JACYFF010019584.1:41856987-41859487 GCA_017589665.1 Selenicereus undatus
TGAGCTTGGAAAAGTAGGCAATAAGAGGGCCCTATGGAAAACGTGGTCAGAAATCCATAATAGAGTCCGACCACAACGACCGAATTCATTATCCTCATGTATAAGGATGCTAGATTACCTAGTGAAAAAGATTGAAAAATCATGACAAACAAACCTCCTTTTGTTTTGTATTGTAATTTTGTTAAAAAATTGAAGTGATATTTACTATATGATTTTTTTAGATTATTTTAGTTCTATTTATTTACTATATGACCGATCAATAGAAAGACTCCAACACTCCACCTTTGTGGTATATTCCTCACACTAGATAGATATCATATTCATGGAATACGAATCACTCTCAAGATGCCTTGGTGGTGAAATGGTAGACACGCGAGACTCAAAATCTCGTGCTAAAGAGCGTGGAGGTTCGAGTCCTCTTCAAGGCATAATATTGAGAATGCTCATTGAATGAGCAATTGCAAGATCTCGGATCGATCGATATTGATATATAAATATCGATCCGAGATCTTGGTATTTTATTTAGTTATTCAGTCAAACCAATGATTCGTTATTGGAGCAGATAGCAACAACCATTTCATCAGACATGCGTATTTTTTATTTTCCAATTTTCATTTCATCCGGGAAAATCCATCCTTTTCTCAACAATGTCTTTGTCATTTGATCCAATAGTGTTCCGTTAGATAGGAACAGATTTAATAAATACTGATAACTCTCGGATAGAGTAATATAACGGAAACGTTCATTCGATTTAAATAATGAACTATTGGTTCTAAGCCATCTCTGGCGATTAATCAACAATTCAAAGTGCTTGTCTTTCTCTTTCAGATTATGGATAAACCAGCTTACCTTGATATATTTAGAAGGATCCTTTTTGGAAATTAAAAGCTCTATCTCTTCATCTGCAAAGAATTCTCGATTTGAAAACACAGAGACAGGGAGCTCATCCTCATCTTGGAATACGAAAAAGATTGGATCTGCAGGGTCCCAAATGAATCGGGTTAGTGCAAAAAAGCCCTGTTCGTTGAAAGATCTAGCTCGTGCCGGGTACGGCACGGTTCCACTCTGCAAGAACTCCGACTCTTCAAGCTCATCCTCATCATAAATGATCCACCTGTCCCGCAATGACCTGGCCCAATAGGGAAATCCCAATTCAGTGGTCCTTACGATCGAATCAAATAGAAAGCACGGGGGGTTCCATATTCTAGGAGCCCAAACTATGTGATCGACTAAATCCTGCGCGCTCTGTTCCCACTCTAAGTCTTCTTCATATTCTGCCAATCTCGATCTAAATTCGTTTAATTCCGATCTAAATTCGTACAATTCCGATTTCAATTCTTCTCCTTCGTACAATCCCGATTCAGATTTTCCATAGAGAGATCTACGATCAAGGATAGAACAAGATCCATTTTTCATCATATCTAAGGGATTCCTTAGTTTGGGCAAAATAAGCAATGGCACTGGATCATTCTCTTTTTCTGTCCGTAACAATCCCACCAGAGCGTCTTCTACTTCTAATAGGCCATGAACTAGAGCAGAATCATTATAAACGAGTCCACAAGAAGCGATCCCATTTTTTTCATCGGGTCCGGGTGGAGACCAAAGATCTTGAGCGACCGATCCGGCAGAACAACTCAAAAGATAAAGAAGTATCGTTAATTTCTTCATGCTCGTTCCGAGTTCGAAGTACCATTTGTACAAATAAGAATCCACTGCGTCACAGGATTCCTTCTTCATATAGATAGATATAGGATCTATAAGGCAATGACTTAGAAGTACATTTTGTGCAAGAGCCCTTCCTATCTGATAGAAAAGGATCCCATGATCCGCAATCGGTATTTTATCGAATCGGAAACCCCAAGTTTGTCTATGAAGAGCGAATCTAATTGTATTCGTATCTATAATTGATTTCTTCCCTGTAATACTAATCGATAGGGCCTCATTGGTAAGTCCTACAAGATCTCGTACATTGGAACTCAGGGTTATGGACCCGAATCCATTAGTCTGGAACATTTTCTTTTCCAAGTGAAATCCCCTAGTAGAAGAAAGAGTGAAAAGGTGCTTTCGTCGTTGTGGAATAAGAAGCCTTCGTATCTTCATGCATGTATTTAATCTATTCAGAGCTATTAGAGAGGGATCCACTTTTTGAGGAATATTAGTCGAAGCAATAACAAGATTAGTGGAAGATCTTTCACAATTCATGGAGATATACTTCACTAATAGACAGCGGGATAAGTAATTCGACTTATTCATATGCAGATCATGAATGTCTGGAATCCATATTATGCAAGGAGACATTATTTTTACTAATTCGAATTGAAATAAGATATAAAATGGCTCTGTTCTCTTTTCCATCTCGAATAGAGTATGATCCGCATCCTGATCCACAGCTATATACCTCAGCTCCTTTTCAACGTCAACATCGCTATCGTAACTATCATCAAGCTCGTCGTCACTCTCCCTAGTCCTGGGACCATCCTCAATATCTTCCATCTCGTCT
>JACYFF010019584.1:41869487-41877234 GCA_017589665.1 Selenicereus undatus
GGCTCATTGGGATAGATTAGATCAACAACAACCCCCCTTGGAAACGTATAGGAAGTTTTCTCCTCGTACGGCTCGAGAAAAATGATTCGAAGTTTTGTATTAGAATGGCAAATCAAAAAAGTCCATAAAATCTTCAAATGAATTAAATAAAGAATTAAGTCCTTTTTCTTTCCTAAAAAAATTAAATCATTTGTATACTCATAACTCAAGTTAAATAACTTTCAAAGAGCTCCAAAAAAAAATCCTTTGGCTTTTCATTTATTGAGCAGTCTCGAATACCCTTTTTTGTCTCATTTAGAATCGATTTGAATTCTGCATTCTGATTCAAATCCAATTAATTGTTAATTGGTGCGACAATTCAAATCGAAAATGGAAAAAAAAAAGGATGTTTCCTTGTTCCGGAATCTTTTATCTTTGTTTTGAATCATTGGGTTTAGACATTACTTCGTTGATTTTGAATCCTTTCAAAAATGGCAGCAACATACCTTTTTGTTATTTCTTTCTATCAAAGAATCATATGAACGGCGGATTCCCACACCATATATATAATTTTTATCGAAAAGGTTTTATCAATTCCAACAAAATTTCCTTTAGGATTTGAAACTTGCTTGATTTGGGTCCTTTCGATATCTCTGTCAAAGATATACTTACGAAGTTGTTCCAACTTATTCTTATTGATTGACACTAACCCTAGACCCTTTCCCCTTAAAGAAATGAATCAATACTTTCTACTCGAGCTCCATCCTGTACTATTTCCATTACACCCCAACAAAAAATGCGGGTTCGAATGGAAGAGAACAAAGGATGTCGAGTCAAGAGCATCCTTTAATTAGATTAGAGAATGATGGATATAAGAATCCACAACAGATCATGTCCTTCAAGTCGCACGTTGCTTTCTACCACATCGTTTCAAACGAAGTTTTACCATAACATTCCTCGAATTTTGAACCTCTATGCGGTTGATTCAATTATGGAATAATGAATAGTCATTGGTTCAGTTAGGACAGTCGGCACATAATAAAATATATCTTAAATTATTTTTTCATTTTTTTTCATTATTGAAATTGAAAAAAAAATTCCAATTTGTGTTACATCCAATAAAAACAATAAAATTGAAAAAATCGATTGGAAAAATACAATTTCTTTTCCCGGAATGAATAACAAAATAACAAACTTCCTTCTATTCTATATGAATATGAGGGGGTGGATATATGAAAACTTGTTTTTTGGAATTCAAATTCGTCTAATCTATAACCCCATCTTGCCTAAATCCCCAACAGATTCTGTTGTATCTGCGCGGCATTTGAACACTTATCTTATTAATTTGTGAAATTTGAAAAAAGATAAGATTCATTTTGGTTAGAATTATTAGCAGAAAAAATCAAATTCTATCCAATATTACACTTTATAAACGGAAAAACACAATCTTAATTATTTACTAGAATTACACATGCTCTTCCTCTGGGACGGAAGGATTCGAACCTCCGAATAGCGGGACCAAAACCCGATGCCTTACCACTTGGCCACGCCCCACTTTGATTTCTATTCGACACTAATAAAGACTAATGTTGTTATTGATTGTTCGTCAATTCCAGCCAAAATATCTTAAGAATCCTTTAGATTCCATTGTAAGTATTTTGACGCATGTAGATATAGAATTATACTGAATTTATTGATCATTACATATAATTCCATTAAAATATTGTATGAAAATAGAATTTTTTCTATTCTCAAAAGAGAATGGAAGGTTTTTTGGTTGAGTGAGTAAGTTCAAAAAAAAAGAAGGATTTTTGATCTTTCTTTTTTTATTTTCTTCATTTTTTCCTTCTATGAAGAACTCAATCAAAATACAATTATCTTAAAAACAAAATGTCTGTTATGCTTAATATCTTAAGTTTGATCTGTCTTAATTCTGCCCTTTATTCGAGTAGTTTTTTCTTAGTCAAATTACCCGAAGCCTACGCTTTTTTGAGTCCAATCGTGAATTTTATGCCAGTCATACCTGTACTCTTTTTTCTCTTAGCCTTTGTTTGGCAAGCTGCTGTAAGCTTTCGATGAAATCTTTCATCTTGTCCTAGAAAAATAAATGATTTTTTCGAGAAAAACGATTCGAATACTAATAATTGATAAGATCAGACAAGTCTGAAAGTATGAACTCTTGATTCAAACATGAGAATTCTTGGATAACCGCGATTCGGATCGCCTCGTTTTCCCACTCTAACTATCTATTTGAATTTTCCGTGAATGAAAAACCTTATTGTGATCCTCCACAAACAAGGGGGTATAAAAAAATTATTGATAAGTAAGATAATAATATATAAGATAATAATAATTTTTTTTTTAATTGTAATTCATTAAAGTAATAAAAAAAATTCTTTTCGATTTCTAAAAACTACTTTGGTTTTCGGTATCAAAATAGGATATATGGTATAAAAATAGAGAATTGATTCTCTTCAAAAAACAAAATGATCTTGGAGATTGTAAAATGCTTACTCTCAAACTAGTTTTTTGCACAGTACTGCTATTCGTTGTTTCTCGATGTGTGCGATAAAAATAGAGAATTGATTCTCTTCCGTTAAAAAAACAAAATGATCTTGGAGATTGTGTAATGCTTACTCTCAAACTCTTTGTTTACACAGTAGTGATATTCTTTGTTTCTCTCTTCATTTTCGGATTTCTATCTAATGATCCAGGACGTAATCCTAATCCTGGACGCGAAGAATAAAAAAGGGGTTCTTTACTTGATTTTTCATTTCAAAAATTAGAAAAAAAATTCTATTTGATATTTGTAATTATATATATAATTTTTTATTTTATTTGAAAATTTAAAGATAAATCAACTATTAAGTCATTAACGGAAACGGAAAGAGAGGGATTCGAACCCTCGGTACGAATGAATCGTACAACGGATTAGCAATCCGACGCTTTCGTCCACTCAGCCATCTCTCCCCATGGAAAATTAAAAACTAATATTCAAATATTAAATAAGAGAAAAATATTATATAAAAAAAAAGAAAGACTTCTTCGCGCGAAAGGGCCTTTGTATTATTCCCACTATTCCCATGGCCTGGCCTAATCAGTACCTCGCCAGGCCCCCTTTTTGTTTCAATGGATTATACAATAAAGAAAAGGATTTATCTGATTTGACAATGATAAAAAATACCTATTTTTGAAGCAAAAGAAAGAACAATAAGAAAAAAGACATTCTCCAGATATAGAATAGAACCAAGATGCCATTAGAAATTATATCTACACTGAAAACAGAACTTGACAAATTAACAAGTTTTTGTATAGAATAAAAAAAAAATCATGCTTACAAAGTAATGCTAAATTTATTAATAAAAAAGGATATTGTATCATTAAATTTCAAATAAAGGAGGTATTAAATGCTAGTTTCACCCCCCCAGGTTACCGTTAGACTTCCAGGGGACGAAGAAACCTCGTGGGTTGATCTAACAGAACAGCTTAATCGTAACAGAATACTTTTTTTGTGCGAAGAACTCGACACAGACATCTCGAATGACATTATAGGTCTTATGCTATATTTCGGTATGGGGGATAATACCCAGGATTTATATTTGTTTATAAATTCTCCTGGAGGAGAGATACTAAACGGAATCGCTGTGCATAATGTTATGCAATTTGTCCCAACCCCAGTAAGTACAATATGCCTAGGGATGGCTGCTTCAACGGCAGCTTATATCTTGGTCGGAGGAGAATATAAAAAACGTGTAGCATTCCCTCACGCTAGGATAATGATTCATAACCCTTCTATCACTTTTTTTGCGGACAAAAAAAAACGGGAGGCATCAATACTTTTAAAGGGATTAGAAGAACTTTTGTCTATCAGAGAAACCGTCGCAAGGGGTTATTACGAAAGAACGGGCAAACCCCTCTGGATTATATCCCAAGATTTGGAAAGAGATTTTTTTATGTCAGCAACAGAAGCTAAAGCTTATGGAATTGTTGATCTTATAAAGGGAACATCGAAAAAGCAAAACATTTGAGATTTTTTTTCTCTACTTATAGTTAGTATTGATTGGAATTAGTCCATTATGTATATGATTTAACATGCCAACTATTAACCAACTTATTAGAAACACAAGACAGCCAATCAGAAATGTCAAGAAATCCCCCGCTCTTGGGGGATGTCCTCAGCGCCGAGGAACGTGTACTAGGGTGTATGTGTGACTCGTTCAGATTATGAGCTGGAACAAAAAAAAATCTGCTCCTACGAAACATGATTCTTTCTATGATTCTATCTTTATTCTTGATTACGGCCAATTTCAGTGTTCGACAAAAGTTCCATTTCAATACAATAAGGGAACTGTAGCGGGTATAGTTTAGTGGTAAAAGTGCGATTCGTTCTACAAACCCCTTAACTATTAAGGGGTCCACCGGTTTGATTACTATTCCGATCAAAAACTTTATTTCTTAAAAGGAATTAATCCTTTACCTCTCAATGAGAAATTTGAGGAAAATTGAAAATTCTCGTGATTTGTATCCAAAAGTAAATTTGAAATTGAAACGTTGGATTATTAAATTACGAAACATGAATTTTTTTTTTGAAAATGAGTATAAGTAAGAGATCCATGGATGAAGATAGAAAAATCGTTTTCGAATCGTAACTAAATCCTCCCTTTTTTTTTAGAGGGAAGCAAAATAGCTATTAAATGATGACTTTAGTTTACTAGAGGCTTCAATCAACATATTTCTTTTTGTTTGTTTTTATTTTAGCTCGGTGGAAACAAAATACTTTTCCTTAGGACTCTCTCAAATAGAAATAGAGAACGAAGTAACTAGAAAGATTGTTAGAATCCTCCCTTCTAGAGGGATCATCTAGAAAGCAAGTTGTTTTGAATTGAATGCATTCATACAAAAAGCTGACATAGATGTTATGGGTGAAATTTGTAATTTCGTTCCCGTCTTAGATTTGGACCTGGGAATTTTTCCCTTTTCCATAAAGGAGCCGAATGAAACCAAAGTTTCATGTTCGGTTTTGAATTAGAGACGTTCAAAATGAAAAATCAACGTCGACTATGACCCCTAGCCTTCCAAGCTAACGATGCGGGTTCGATTCCCGCTACCCGCTCTATTCTATATTAATAAATGCATCATTGAGTTGAATACGCAATTCAAAAAGTTTTATCATCTCACGTAAAATCCAATTCTTTTTCTGGAACAAGAAATAGGAAGGTCAAAGTAAAAAAAGGCGAAAAAATCGGAAAAGCGTCCATTGTCTAATGGATAGGACAGAGGTCTTCTAAACCTTTGGTATAGGTTCAAATCCTATTGGACGCAATTATTTTTCATATATTTTTTGAGATATCTATGGGAAGAAAGGTATATAAATATTTAATAATAAGAAATTTCTATTTATTAAGTTTAAGGAGGGATCAATTGCTTTATGCTTGTTCCTGAAGTAGAAAGCGTTCCATCTGTTCTTGAATTGCTTCTTTTAAAAGGGCTTCCGCTTCCTCAGTAAATATCTTGGTAGAAGATAGAATTTCTTGGAACTGCGGTTTATTCGTTTTTACGTAAGTACGTAATTTATCAAGAAATCCCCTTACCTGCCCAATTTCTAATGAATCAAGATAACCCCTCGTTCCGGTATAAATAGTCATTATCTGTTCTTCTACCGTGAGAGGCTCGTATTGGGGTTGTTTAAGCAATTCACGTAATCGTTGACCTCTTGCCAATTGATTCTGAGTAGTTTTATCAAGATCAGAAGCAAATTGTGCAAAGGCTTCTAATTCTGCTAATTGCGCCAGTTCCAATTTTAATTTACCAGCTACTTGTTTCATGGCTTTAATTTGAGCCGCGGATCCCACCCTAGAAACAGAAATACCCACATTAATGGCTGGTCTGATTCCAGCATTAAATAGATCAGCGGACAAGAATAATTGTCCATCTGTAATGGAAATTACATTAGTAGGGATATAAGCCGAAACATCTCCCGATTGGGTCTCGACTATTGGTAAAGCAGTCATACTTCCTTCACCTAAACGAGAACTTGATTTAGCGGCTCTTTCCAAAAGTCGTGAATGCAAATAAAAAACATCTCCGGGATAAGCTTCACGGCCCGGCGGTCTTCGTAATAGAAGAGACATTTGTCGATAAGCTTGTGCTTGTTTGGAAAGATCATCATAAATGATTAAAGTGTGTCGTTCACGGTACATAAAATATTCAGCCAGCGCCGCACCGGTATAGGGGGCAAGATACTGTAATGTAGCGGGGGAATCCGCCGTTTCGGCTACCACAATAGTGTATTCCATTGCTCCCCTTTCCCGGAAGATAGTAACTACCTGCGCCACAGAAGATGCTTTTTGACCAATAGCTACATAAACACATATTACATTTTGGCCTTGTTGATTGAGAATCGTATCTGTGGCTACCGCTGTTTTACCAGTCTGTCTGTCCCCAATAATTAATTCTCGCTGACCACGTCCTATGGGGATCATCGAATCAATAGCAATAAGCCCGGTTTGAAGAGGCTCATATACGGAACGTCTCGAAATAATACCGGGAGCAGGAGATTCAATTAACCGAGACTCAGAAGCTGAAATTTCACCTCTACCATCAATAGGTTTAGCTAGTGCATTTATAACACGACCCAAATAAGCCTCACTCACGGGTATCTGAGCAATTCTTCCTGTTGCTTTTACAGAACTTCCTTCTTGTATCATCAAACCGCCACCCATTAATACAACACCAACATTATTGGATTCCAAGTTCAGAGCAATGCCTATTGTCCCCTCTTCAAATTCTACTAATTCACCTGCCATTACTTCATCAAGACCGTGAATACGAGCAATGCCGTCACCTACTTGAAATACGGTACCAGTATTTACAATCTTGACTTCTCGCTTATATTGTTCAATACGTTCACGGATATTATTGCTAATTTCGTCTGCTCGAAGGGTTGCCATGAGTCTTTCTTAATATAATTCTTTTTTTGTTTCCAAAAAAAAATAATACCTACAGTCGAAGAGAAGGACTAATCAGTTATTTCTTTCATGGCACCAAACATGTCAATATTAGCATTGATGGTACGTAAATGTAACTCGTTGTTCAAACAACTATTCAGAGTTTCTAGAGCTCCTTGTAAGGCTTGTTGGAAGACCCGTTGTCGGACTTGATTAATCGCTCTTTGTTGTTCAAAATGAATGGTTTCATTTTTTTGATTTTCTAATTGTTCTAAAGTTTTATAAGTTGAATTAATCAAATTCATTTTGTCTCGTTCCATTTCCGAATATCTATTCACTCGAAACTGATCCGCTTCCATTTCTACTTTCCTTAAGTGAGCCCGGGCTTTTTCCAGTTGTTCAATGGCCTTTCCGCGCAGTTCTTCTGAATTTCGAATAGTATTCAAGATCCTCTGTTTTCGATTATCTAATAAATCACTTAATGAAAGTAGATTATCTTTCCATTCATTTCAAAACGTTCATGATCCCTTCCCGAACCAAACTTGAATCTTTCAATTCATTTGGCTCTCACGTTCAATTACTTCTATTATTTATGGCGAATTTCCATATCTTTTTTGAATGTAATGAACCTATCCTCTCTTCTCTGTTCATATTCCAAAAAAAAGTATCACTAATAAAAAAAAAAAAAAGACCAGAATATTCAGAGGACTCTTCTGACCAAACAAAAACTAAAAAATAAGTAATTGTCAGCAAAGTTGTTTTTTTTTTTCTTCACTTCAAATCCAAAAATTTGTCTTACTTTATATGTAGGTCATCGACTC
>JACYFF010019584.1:41902939-41919100 GCA_017589665.1 Selenicereus undatus
CAAACGGTTAATACAGTAAAGATTACAAACACTAGGGCCTGTTTGCATATCATGTTTGGAGCAACACTACTTGGACACATTTTTACAGTTGGATTTGTTATCATCAAAACTTGAATAAAAACTCAACAAAGGGTAATCGAAGCCCCCTCATGGTCTTACCGAAACTCAGCAAATGATCCAAGAACAAGGAGGTTCAATAGGTGCCTCTAAAGCTGGACTTGCGGCTACGTGCCACTACAACCAATCAGAATCGCGAGGCAATGAAAGAACAAGTAGTTGGTAGTTTAACACATCTTTGCTAAAGAGATAGATACGAGTGAAAAGGAGGATGATCCACCCAGCATGAGTACTGTTGTAATCGATAGATTACAACCGTCCAATTCAATAAGACATCCATCTGTCTTTACCATAATTGGGGCACAACTAAAGCCTTCAATGTTCAATAGAATCAAGAAGGGAATAGATCCCTTGAAAGCACCATCCCAGTAGATTAAAGGTTCCATATTCAATTATTTGGGTGATACAAATGAGGTGCAAAGTTCAATCCCTTCACAAATGAAGAAATTTTCAACCCTGGATGTTAAGACAGAAGGTTTATTGAGAGTGAAAAAATGCACTATGATCTTCACTGGTCAGCAAAGTAACTCTGACTCTAACAAGAAGGAAGGGCAAAATGAGGTGGCTTCTTCTCGTCGTGTCACAGTTTGAGAATGCGAGGATTTAGATTCAGAGATAGAGCTTGCATAAACTTGTAGAACCCCTGAGGATGGGGGCAAGCTACATTCGATGTTCTAAAAGAATTGAATCTTGGAACTACCGAGGAACCTCGCCTTAGTTATGTAAGTTCATTACTGACACCCGAGGAAGAAAATTAGTACTTCGATCTCCTCTTGGAATATAAAGACATGTTTGTATGATGTTATAAGGAAATGCGAGGACTTAATTCAAAAGTTGCAACCCGTCACCTATCTATCAGAAAGGGTGTGTCTCTAAAAAAGCAGTCCCATCAGTGTTTTCCTCTAAAGTTTGTACCTGAAATTGAAACGAAGTCAATAAACGCACTGAAGCAAGGTTCATTCAAGAGGTAAGGTATCCAACCAGGATCACAAACATTGTTCCCATAAGGAAGAAAAATAGACAACTTCGCATCTGTGTAGACTTTAGGGATTTCAACGACGCATGTTCAAAAGATGACTTCCCGCTAGCCGTCACCAAGCTCATGATTGATTCAACTACGAGACACGAGGTCGTATCATTCATGGATTGTACTGCGGGGTATAATTAAATGGCAACAGAAGACTAAGAGGCTAAGATCTTTCATACACCCAAAGGCATCTTCTGCTATAAAGTGATGCCCTCTAGTTTAAAGAATGCGGGGGCAACATATCAAAGGGCAGTGTAAAATATTTTTGATAATATGCTCCAGAAGATAGTTCAGTGTTACGTCGATGACTTATTGGTTAAATCTAAAAGGAAGTCAGACCATATTCAAGATCTTTGTAGGGGTCTTTGAACGATTGCGAAAGTGTCAGCTAAAAATGAACCCACTCAAGTGTGCATTTGGTGTCACTTCTGGAAAGTTCTTAGGTTTTATTGTTAACCACAGAGGGATAGAGATTGACCAGTCCAAGTTCAAAGCAATGTAAGAGATGTCTGCGCCTAAAAATCTAAAGGAGCTTCGTGTTCTTCAAGGTCGCTTGGCATATATTCGAAGGTTCATGTCAAATCTCACTCGTCATTGTCATCCCTTTAGCCACCTCATGAGAAAAGGAGCATGTTTTGAATGGGATGAGTCTTGTCACAAATATTTCAAGAAAATTAAGAAGTATTTGTCAAATTCTCTAGTGTTGTAAGCACCAATCCCTGGCAAGCCTCTTATACTTTACATCATGGCTGAAGAACACTCATTAGGAGCATTATGTGTTCAAAAGAATAAGGAGGGGAAAAAAATAACTTTCTACTACTTGAGTTAGACATTGGTTGGGTTGAATTAAAGCATTCTCCCATGAAAAAGATCTACTTATCAGTTGCCATTCAAAAACTAAGACATTACATGCATGCGTATACAATGCAAGTAGTTTCTAAAGCTAATCCCATCAACTACATCATGTCATGGCTAGTTCTCACTGCGCGACTTCCGAAGTGGCCTATGATCTTGAAGTAGCATGATTTTGTCTATGTGCCACAGAAGGAAATCAAAGGAAAAACGCTAGCATATTTCTTAACAGATCACCCAATTCATGATAAGTAGGCGCTAAACGATGACATAGCAGGTGAGGATGTATTTTTTGACGACATTCTCTCACCTTGGGAAATATACTTTAACAAAGCTACAAAAAATGATGGGGCTGGTGTTGGTGTAGTGTCTATCTCCCTTGTAAAGAACGCCCTTGCCTATTCATTAGCGCTAACCTAATTGTGTACAAATAAGATGGTTAAGTTTTAGGTGTTAATCTTGGCTCTTCAAATGGATATTGAAATGGGAATCAAAGATCTTGACATCTATGTTAACTTGCAATTGGTCATCAAACAACTTCTTAAGGAGTATGAAGTGAAAAAAGACAATCTCATTTCATACGATAAATGTGCCCTACCATGGCTAAGCAAGCTTGAAACCATCAAGTTAGAGCATGTTCCTAGGAGTGCCAATAAGACGGCTGATGCACTTGCAAATCCTGCAGCCACGTTAGCACTTGGGGCAGAAGAAGGCATGGATGTCCTCGTCTATAATCGATGGGTTGTTGAACCCCTTGATGAAGAGTTTGAGGACGACCTCTGTAATAGTCCGACCCTAAATTATGCTTATTAATTTCATTTCATTAATCCATGGGATTAATATCATTTCACTTACCTCATTTCTTTTATGATTCCAATGGACATTCCAGATAAGCCCCCACTTTGCAATTCGGGGTTTTGTTTTAGTCGAATTTGGAAATCGAGTTAAGCCTTGATAATTATGAATTTAACGTTTAGAATTCTTTTTAAAGGCACCACAACCATTCATCTCAAACTTTGTAAAAAAAAAAAAAAAAAATTTACAAACGCACACGGTTTCAGTTTTTCGCTAAACCCGAGCCCGTTTAGGGCCGTTTGCGATGCAACAAGACTTGATGTTTATTTGTTTAGCTAAACCCTTTTAATTAAGCCTTAATCTAGCTTGACAATTTTAAATTTTCTACTTTTATTTGCAACCAAGTGAAATGGAGTATAAATTGTAAAAATTTTCACTTTATCTTCATTTTACACCAAGGTTTCAAGAGACTTCCCAGCCACCTTTCAACCACCAAAAGCCATCAAAACATCCCCCACTCACCACCCCCAAACACCTCTTTCACTTCCATAAGCATCAAGAAGCATATCTACCTCTTTTCAAGCTCAAAGTGAGTGTTATTTTCACCCCTATGCTGGTTTTTGTTTCTTATTTTGGTTGTTTTAGTGATGGATTATGTTGTTTTTATGGTATTAAGAATCATTTTATTGATGGATTATGGTGGAGTTGAAATTGGATGAGGCTAGGGTTAGGGTTTCATCTTGGTCATGCAAAGCTTCTTGTTTAAGTGATGTTTATTGCATGGTTTATCCTTGTCTTTTCTTATCTCTTGCTATATTGAAGTTTTTATGTTGTTTATGGTGTTTTGGAAAAGTTGGGAGTGAGTTCAAAGTGACCCAAAGCTAGGGTTTGTCCAAAATGCAAGATTTGGACCAACTAACGTTAAATTTAAGGTGTGTGGGTTTATGTGACTAGAAAAGGAGTTTTATTTGATATGAATATGAAGAGGAATTATGTATGGTGATGTTGTATGATTTTGGGATGTACCAAAGTGTGTTATACACTCTTAAGAAAGAGTTTGAGTTGAGGTTTAGTTTAAACATGTGAAGGAACAACTAAAGCAGTGCTGCTGAAATTTTTAGAAAAATAGGACGAACTTTGAAACAAAACTGGTAATAATTGTCCAGGCTAAAAATTCTTATTTTTGGTGGGTAGATAGCTCTGGATGTTATATTTAAAATGAATCTTGAATCACCTTAATCCAAGCTCTTTGGAGGAAGTTATGGCAATTTTACTGAACCTGGGCAGAATGGATTTTTCAGCACTTAAACCTGACATGTTGGTGTTCCAACTCCATTTTAGGGAATCTGTCGTAGGAATCTTGTTATGTGTCCTTCAGGAAAGTTTTAGAGGACGTCGTAAGTTGTTTATATTGGGGTCTTACGTCTCAGTTGGAGGTCGGGAGTATAAGTTGTGGATTATTCATTCCGCACCCTCGTCATAAGCCCTTACCCCCTAAACTCGCTACCGTACCTTAACTCTGCATTTCTATACTTTATTTAACTTTATTAGTTTAAGCTGTTAACTGGTTCACACAAATTATTTATAAGCCTTTTCTATTTAAGGGTATCCATTATGCTAATATTATTTAAAGGTATTTATTATCAAAATAAGCTCATTTCTAACCTCATATGCCTATAATGATTTTGAACAGAATCAAGGCCGAAGCTCTCATTCTCTCCATTTTAGTACATCTATTTACTCTATGAACTAGCTTTTAAAGACCCCAGGTACGTTCATTGACTGTATCTTTAGAAATCAGCACGTATTTATCGAAATTATAATGTTTTGGTAAGTACATCAATGAACCAATTGAATCAGTGATTTATCACATAATTAGTGACCCCACCAGTTATGAGTTCCAGGGCATTGCCCTCCAGTTACCCGCGCGGCTTCAGGCTAGCTCTTCCGATCGGCTTGGCAGGTGTACACCTATACATAGATAGTAACAATTACTAAGGGGTGCACTAACAGATAATAATTGGCAACTTAGCTTTATATACATCTCATTCCCCGTTTTAAAATCAAAATGAATTGCAAAAAGGGCGCTCATAATTTTCCTTCTCAATAAATCTTTATCAGTACAGGGATGTATGTACTGAGCTTTGGCTCACAGTTCGAAATGTTTTTATATTTTGTTTTAGGAAAGTGTTCAGTAAACCGCTCTCAGGCGGGCAAGGAAGCTGAAGGTGATAAATAAGTCATGACCGTCCATAAGATTGGCAGATAGAAGTGCTAAGAGTGCTAAGATGCTTTCATGTCTTATGGTGGTGCTTTTTGGTGTTCCAGCTATATATGTCTGAACTGCAACATGTATTTTGATGTTATAATTGTATAATTAAACTGAGTTATGTATGATAATGTAACCCTGGGAAGTTAGAATCATTCCCGTGTGTTGTTAAATGTTTCAAATGGTCGTGAATGCCCTTTAAGGTTATACTTTGATTTTATGGCTAAATTTTCATATTCAAGAGAAGCCTTGTCCTTACGGACGACAGTAACGCCCATCCATGGATTTCTTGGTGTTCAGCTTAGGTAGGTTAATGCAGCTATGATTTATGTATCATTGGGGCGTTATAGATTTTGTATCAGAGCCAGGTTGAGATTTTCTTAAGGAAGGTAGAGCTAGAAACAATAGGGTGAGAGTGGTTGCTAGGAGGGGCTATCGCATATTGCTAGGGTCTTATTAGGAGAATGCAAGTTGCTTTTATTTGCATGTTCCTTATTTATGGATGGCTATGGTTATGCCTGCCTCTCACATATGTGTTTTCTTTGTTAGATGGATCCCTATGGTGTTAACATGTTGCTGGGCAGATCAATGATAGCTCACATTACGTTGCTCCATATTAGTATGGAGGCACACGCACAGGACCCCTACTCCGAGTTCCATAGTATTACGGTCCGTGTGCAGAGACTGTTGGGGTCCTTACCCCCGGTTGGGCCGTAGGTGGAGTTCAGGCATCGTTATTACGACTTTATGATGACAGGGAACCCAGGCTTAGACAGGCCTAGGTTTCAGGCCCAGGGGGCTTGGATGACTCTCACTACGGAGTTGTTGTTGAGAGATGAGTTTGAATTAAGGGGAATTACTATGGAAACTCTTCAACACGTCTTTCCCCTCCATTGGGTGCATCCCCCTCCTGTAGCCCCAGCACCAGCACAGGAGCCACCCATCCCACCCACACCGGGTACCCCACTGATGCCTGAGAGCCCTGGGGAGGTCTACGTGGTGATAGACATCCCTGACACCCCAGACTTAGTGGTGATTAGTTCTAGTTCTGGGGAGGAGGATCCCCAGGGGGAGGAGGACGACCCAGAGGAGGATCCCGAGGGGAATCAAGACAGTGATGAGATGGGGATAGAGCAGCAAGGGGAGCAAGAGGCGGACGAGTTGATGGTGGACTTAGAGGAGGAACATGAGCCATAAGCTCAACAGGAAGTCGATAATGCCGAGTCAGAGGCATCGACGAGCAGTTTCGATTCAGGTGAAGAACCTGACGATGAGTCTGACCCAGATTATGATCCATCTAGGGATCGTTAGGTGATTCTAAGGGTCAGTGTAGTGGTTTTCATTTTGAGCCCTCTGTATGTAGATATGGTATGGTTGGATTGGATGGTTATATTTTTGTGGGGCATCCGACATTATATATAGTTAGTCCAATCCTCTCTGACCATGACAACATGATCCGTAACTCTTTTTGGTCATGTGACGGATCTGCTGTCTAAAGGCTATTTAGTGTTTAGTGTTTAGGAGCAAGAACTAGGCTTGCAAGTGTTATATGCTTTTGTTGTTCATGTATATAAATTAGCAACTATGTATGTAAGTAAGCAGTTATGAAATGGAATGATGGCGCCTTGAGTTATGAAATGTTCTTTGATCCATCTCCTATGTATTTATTGGGCATGTTTATCTTATATGTCTGGGGTCCCAGTGTCTGAATTATTTTATTTAATGTCTGATCAGAATGTCTCAGACAATGCAAAACGACAATGAGGTGCATGTAAAGGACAATTTGAAGCAAGGCTAGGGATCGGGTGATCAAGCCTCGTGTCAGGGGCCGCCACATGGCGACATGCCACCGTCACTCTCTGAGTTAGCTAGCAACTTACGCAACCCAAGTTACTGGCCAACCTTAGTTGCTGAATTGATGAAGCGGATTCCCTAGGTGCCTACTGAAACCCCTCCCAAGGAGGATAAATTGGCAGATAGGGTAGCACGGCGCAACCCTAAAGTTTACAATAGGTCTTATGATCCCGTGGTATTGGAGGAATGGATAAGGGGAATGGAGAAAATTTTTACAGTACTTGAGGTACCAGAGGAAAAGAAAATGAACATTGGGACATATTATTTGTCAGGTGAAGCTGACATTTGGTGGAATACAGTGAAGGATAAGCTCGAAGGGCCTGAATTCACCTGGAATAAATTCCTAGCAGAGCTGAGGGCGAAATTTTACCCAACTGTGGTGCAAAGGCAAAAGAAGAAAGAATTTATGGAATTAAAAATGAGCGGTAGCATGTCGGTGATGCAGTATGCTAGTAAGTTCACCGAACTATCTAGGTTTGTCCCTGAATTTGTGTCATCTGAAAGGTTAAAGATGAGAAGGTTTGAGGAAGGTTTGGCCTTCTATATTCGAAATCAGTTAGCTGGACAACCAATGCTAACTTATCAAGAACTATATGAGCGAGTAGCCGAAGTGGAAAGAGTGAAGACAGAGTTGAGGACACTGAATCCAATCAACCACAAGAGAAAGGGGTTTGAGCAAAGGACTCCAAGTGAGAGTGTGAACCAGAACCAGCAGAACCAAAAGAAACCTATTCCTGTTCCCTCCAAGAGTCGTCCTGCAGGCTCAACAACACCTTGTGCGAAATGTGGAAGAACAAATCATACCACTCCTGGATGCCGCGTTGGCACCAACAAATGCATGTGGTGTGGAAGTCCTAAACATCTTATCACTGCATGCCCCTGATGATTAAAAGCTGTAGATAAGTGCGCAGCGAAACCCTTGGCCCCGCTCCGCCAGGGACCTCCACCTTTAAGGCCTGCAGTTGCAGGAAAGGCATTTGTGATGAACAAAAAGGAAGTTGTTACCTCTGGTACGGTAGTCACTGGAACTCTCTTTTTAAATTCAAAGCCATTTTGCGTATTATGTGATTCAGGTGCCACTCATTCGTTTATATCTACCCTATCTGCTAAACAATTGGGCCTTGAGAACAAAAGGATGGCAACCAATTATAGAATCAAGCTACCCAATAATTCGGTGATTGAGTGCCCCCTCTCTTATCAACTTGTTCCCATCACCATTGGTGAAACCACCTTCCCTGTGGATTTTATTCAATTTGATTTGTCTGATTTTGATATCATTTTGGGGATGAGTTGGTTGCATTCTTATGGAGCCCAAATCGATTGTGAAGATATTAAGGTTACCCTGAAAGATGAAAAAGGGAGAAAAGTGTGATTTTATGGGCAGAGAGAGGCAAACTCTTGTCCTTTGATTTCTGCTATGAAAGCAAGTAAGCTGTTATATCAAGGATGTATTGGATATTGGTGTTATGTTATCAGCACCCCAACAAAAGAAGAGGAAGTAGAGAATATACCTGTGGTTTGTGAATTTGAAGATGTTTTCCCGGAAGAATTACCAGAACTACCCCCGCATAGGGAAATTGATTTTGGGATCGAATTAATTACTGGAGCCCAACATATTTCTAAAACCCCATATCGTATGGCCCCAACTGAGCTTAAGGAATTAAAGTTTCAACTAGATGAACTGTTACAAAAGGGCTTTATTAGGCCAAGTGTGTCACCATAGGATGCTCCAGTGTTGTCTGTTAAGAAGAAGGACGGAACCTTGAGGCTATGTATTGATTATAGGGAGTTGAACAAGATTACCATCAAGAACAAGTACCCTCTGCCACGAATAGATGATTTGTTTGATCAATTACAAGGGGCATGAGTGTTCTCTAAGATCGATTTGAGGTCAGGGTACCATCAACTTAGGATTAAACCTAATGACATTCCTAAGACAGCATTTAGAACCAGATATGGTCACTATGAGTTCACAGTGATGCCTTTTGGTCTCACTAATGCTCCTACAGCCTTCATGGACCTTATGAACAGGGTTTTCAGACCTTATTTAGACAAGTTTGTAGTGGTGTTCATAGATGACATCCTTATCTATTCTAAGGATAAGGAAATTGCGAACAGTACTGCAAACCTTGAGGGAGCATCAACTCTATGGCAAATTAAAGAAATGTGAATTTTGGCTGGAGGAAGTGGTATTTTTGGGGCATGTGATTACTAAAGAAGGAATTAAAGTTGACCCCCAAAAGCTGAAAGCAATCATAGAATGGCCAAGGCCTACCAGTGTCACTGAAATTAGAAGTTTTCTGGGTTTAGCAGGTTATTATCGAAGGTTCGTCCAGGACTTTTCGAAAATCGCTTCACCACTGACCAGTCTATTGAAGAAGGTGAATAAGTTCGAGTGGACTGAAAGATGTGAGAAAGCTTTCCAAGAGCTAAGGCAGCGACTAACTACCACCCCAATTCTCACGTTACCAATGGAAGGGAAGGAGTATACAGTTTATAGTGACGCATCAAAGAACGGTCTAGGGTGCGTACTGATGCAAGAGGACAAAGTAGTGGCTTATGCTTCTCGACAACTCAAGCCATACGAGAAAAACTATCCTACCCATGACCTGGAACTAGCAGCCGTGGTCTTTGCCTTGAAAATTTGGAGGCATTATTTATATGGGGTACCATGCAAGATCTATACTGATCATCAAAGTTTAAAGTATATCTTCAGCCAAAAGGAGCTCAATTTGAGGCAACGGCGTTGGCTTGAGTTGCTTAAAGATTATGATTTGCAGATTCAATACCACCCTGGTAAAGCAAATGTGGTGGCAGATGCCTTGAGTAGGAAGGCGCAACATAGCTCAAACACTGTGGTGATTACTCAAGTGAACCTCTTGAGAGAACTTGAGGACTTTGGGATTCAATTAGTGTTTCACGGGCAATTGAATGCTCAATTATCAGCACTTACGGTTCAGTCGTCCCTGGTGGAAGAAATTCGACTGACTCAGGAAAGTGATCCCGAACTCCAAAGCATAAAGCAAAATTTAGAAAAAGGGAAGTCTCCGGGTTTTGTAGTACACGAGGATGGGACTTTACGGTTCCATAATCGCCTATGTGTGCCCAAAAATGGGGAAGTAAGAAAGCAAATCCTGGAAGAGGCTCACAATACTCGTTATTCAGTGCATCCAGGAGGTACAAAGATGTACCGAGATTTGAGACAATATTTTTGGTGGAATAATATGAAGAAAGATGTTGCAGAATATGCGAACAAGTGTTTAATCTGCCAGAAAATTAAAGCAGAGCATCAGTGCCCTATGGGTGAACTACGACCCTTAGAAATTCCCACTTGGAAGTGGGATTCAATCTCAATGGACTTTGTTATGGGTTTACCCCTTTCTGCCTCGAAAAAGAATGCTATCTAGGTCATAGTTGATCGACTCACGAAGTCGGCTCATTTCCTCCCAATTAAGGATGCTTGGGGAATAGAAAGACTAGCCCAACTGTATGTTAAGGAGATAGTCCGTCTACATGGGATCCCTCTAGACATAGTCTCAGATAGGCATCAACAATTCCAAGTGCGCTTCTGGCAAGCACTTCAAAAGGCCTTTGGAACTAAACTAAACTTCAGTAGCTCCTATCACCCAGAGACAGATGGACAAACTGAAAGGGTTAATCAAATTTTGGAGGACATGCTGAGAGCTTGTGTATTGGAGTTCCAAGGGAAATGGGAAGATGATTTACCTTTGGTGGAATTCTCTTATAACAACAGTTATCAATCCACCATCAAAATGGCCCCATTTGAGGCCCTGTACGGGAGAAAATGTAGAACCCCGTTGTGCTGGAGTGATTTGGATGAGGCACTGATTATAGGTCCTGAAATGATCCAAGAGACCACTGAGACAATAAGAAAGATTCAGGAGCATATTAGGGTTGCCCAAAGTCGACAGAAAAGTTATGCAGACAAAAGAAGACGGCCTCTAGAGTTTCAAGTCGGTGATAAAGTTTTTCTAAAAGTTTCACCAACTAAAGGTGTGAAGAGGTTCGGAGTATGGGGCAAATTGAGTCCAAGGTACATTGGACCTTATGAAATCGTTGAAAGGTTGAATCCTGTCGCTTATCACCTAGAGTTGTCTGCCGAACTTGAGCACGTCCATAACGTGTTTCATGTATCTCAGCTTCGAAAATATATTCTGTATCCAAACCATACCATTGTATCTGAACCTATCGATATCGCTGAAGATCTAGTATATGAAGAGCGTCCTGTTCAAATACTAGATCGCAGGATCAAACAGCTGCGCAACAAGCATATACCATTGGTTAAAGTACTCTGGACGAACCATACCTCCCAAGAAGCGACTTGGGAGACCGAGGAGGCAATGACAGCCAAATACCCATATTTATTCGAGGTAACCCTTTTTGTTATGGTTAAGTTCATCAGTTTCGAGGACGAAACTTCTTAAGGGGGGGAAGACTGTAATAGTCCAACCCTAAATTATGCTTATTAATTTTATTTCATTAATCCATGGGATTAATATCATTTCATTTACCTCATTTCTTTTATGATTCCAATGGACATTCCAGATAAGCCCCCACTTTGCAATTCGGGGTTTTGTTTTAGTCGAATTTGGAAATCGAGTTAAGCCTTGATAATTATGAATTTAACGTTTAGAATTCTTTTTAAAGGCACCACAACCATTTATCTCAAACTTTGTAAAAAAAAGAAAAAAAAAATTGGCAAACGCACACGGTTTCAGTTTTTCGCTAAACCCGATCCCGTTTAAGGCTGTTTGCGATGCAACAAGCCTTTATCTTTATTTGTTTAGCTAAATCCTTTTAATTAAGCCTTAATCAAGCTTGGCAATTTTGACTTTTCTACTTTTATTTGCAGCCAAGTAAATGGGGTATAAATTGTAAAAATTTTCACTTTATCTTCATTTTACACCAAGCTTTCAAGAGACTTTCTCTCTCTTCCCTCTCCTCCTTCTCTCTCTACTCGGCACACACAGCAGCAGCAGCCCCTCCCAGCCACCTTTCAACCACCAAAAGCTCTCAAAACATCCCCCACTCACCACCCCCAAACACCTCTTTCACTTCCATAAGCATCAAGAAGCATATCTACCTCTTTTCAAGCTCAAAGTGAGTGTTATTTTCACCCCTATGCTGGTTTTTGTTTTTGATTCTTCATCTTGTTGGTTTTTGTTTCTTATTTTGGTTGTTTTAGTGATGTATTATGTTGTTTTTATGGTATTAAGAATCATTTTATTGATGGATTATGGTGGAGTTGAAATTGGATGAGGCTAGGGTTAGGGTTTCATCTTGGTCATGCAAAGCTTCTTGTTTAAGTGATGTTTATTACATGGTTTATCCTTGTCTTTCCTTATCTCTTGGTATATTGAAGTTGTTATGTTTTTTATGGTGTTTTGGAAAAGTTGGGAGTGAGTTCAAAGTGACCCAAAGCTAGGGTTTGTCCAAAATGCAAGATTTGGACCAACTAACGTAAAATTTGAGGTGTGTGGGTTTATGTGACTGGAAAAGGAGTTTTATTTGATATGAATATGAAGAGGAATTATGTATGGTGATGTTGTATGAGGTTGGGATGTACCAAAGTGTGTTATACACTCTTAAGAAAGAGTTTGAGTTGAGGTTTAGTGTAAAAAAAAGTGAAGGAACAACTAAAGCAGTGCTGCTGAAAGTTTTAGAAAAACAGGACGAACTTTGAAACAAAACTGGTAATAATTGGCCAGGATAAAAATTCTTATTTTTGGTGGGTAGATAGCTCTGGAGGTTATCTTTAAAATGAATCTTGAATCACCTTAATCCAAGCTCTTGGGAGGAAGTTATGGCTATTTTACTGAACTTGGGCAGAATGGATTTTTCAGCACTGAAACCTGACATGTTGGTGTTCCAACCCCATTTTAGGGAATCTGTCGTAGGAATCTTGTTATGTGTCCTTCATGAAAGTTTTAGAGGACGTCCTAAGCTATTTATATTGGGGTCTTACATCTCAGTTGGAGGTCGGGAGTATAAGTTGTGGATTATTCATTCCATACTCTCGTCATAAGCCCTTACCCCCTAAACTCGCTACCGTACCTTAACTCAGCATTTCTATACTTTATTTAACTTTATCAGTTTAATCTATTAACTAGTTCGCAAAAAGTCTTTATAAGCCCTTTCTATTTAAGGGTATCCATTGTGCTAATTTTATTTAAAGGTATTTATTATCAAAATAAGCTCATTTCTGACCTCATATGCCTATAATGATTTTGAACAGAATCAAGGCCTAAGCTCTCATTCACTCCATTTTAGTACATCTATTTACTCTATGAACTAGCTTTTAAAGACCCCAGGTACGTTCACTGACTATATCTTTAGAAATCAGCACGTATTTATCAAAATTATAATGTTTTGGTAAGTACATCAATGAACCAATTGAATCAGTGATTTATCACATAATTAGTGACCCCACCAATTATCAATTACAGGGCATTGCCCTCCAGTTACCTGCGCAGCTTCAGGCCAGGTCTTCCGATCGGCTTGCAGGTGTACACCTATATATAGATCGTAACAGTTACTAAGGGGTGCACTAACAAATAATAATTAGCAACTTAGCTTTATATACATCTGATTCCCTGTTTTAAAATCAAAATGAATTGCAATGAGGGCCCTCATAATTTTCTTTCTCAATAAATCTTTATCAGTACAGGGATGCATGTACTGAGCTTTGGCTCACAGTTCGAAATTTTTTTACGTTTTGTTTTAGGAAAGTGTTCAGTAAACCGCTCTCAGGCGGGCGGGGAAGCTGAAGGTGATAAATAAGTCAGGACCGTCCATAAGATTGGTGGATAGAAGTGCTAAGAGTGCTAAGATGCTTTCATGTCTTATGGTGTTGCTTTTTGGTGTTCCAACTATATATGTCCGAACTGCAACATGTATTTGGATGTTATAATTGTACAATTAAACTGAGTTATGTATGATAATGTAACCCTGGGAAGTTAGAATCATTCCCGTGTGTTGTTAAATGTTTCTGATGGTCGTGAATGCCCTTTAAGGTTATACTTTGATTTTATGGCTAAATTTTCATATTCAAGAGAAGCCTTGTCCTTATGGACGGCGGTAACGCCCATCCATGGATTTCTCGGTGTTCAGCTGAGGTAGGTTAATGCAGCTATGATTTATGTATTATTGGGGCGTTACAACCTCGATGCAGTAAGTGCTCAAGAATGAGATGAAGAAGATTGGCGTTAACCACTCATTGACTATTTACAACATGGAAGCTCCCCAACTATCCAAAGCACGAGACAGAAATCCAACATAGAGCTCCCTGTTTCCTTTACTTCAATGGGACTCTTTATCGGCGTTCCTTCCTTGGTATTTGGTTGTGATGCTTGGGTAATAAAGAGGCAAAACAAACAATGGAGGAATCACATTCAAGAATATGCGGTGCACACCAAGTAGGGCATAAGTTGTACGATCGAATCAAGAGGATGGGTCACTATTGGCCTACCATGGTGTAAGATTACATTGATTATACAAAGAGGTGTGAGCCTTGCTAGTTTCGTGCCAATTTCATTCATCAACCCCCTCAACCACTCCATCCAACTACGGCATCTTGGCCATTTGAAGCTTGGGGGCTCGATGTTGTGGGACACATTACTCCAAAGTCTTCTACTGGTCACTCGTACATCATTGCAGCAATGGGCTGCTTTTCCTAAAGGGCAGAAGCAATGCTGCTAAGAGAAGTCAAAAAGGTGAATGTCATTGATTTTATTCAAACACACATCATCTACTGATATGGCGTGCCTCGATACATTATCACCGACAATGGAAAACAATTTGTCAACAAGCTGGTGACTGATCAAGATATGTGGAAAGTTTAAGTTTATTTAACACAAATCTTGAATGTATAATGCACCTGCAAATAGGTAAGCAGAGGCTTTCAATAAGATGATTTGCAGCTTATTAAGCAAGTAGTGGCAAAGTTAAAGAGGGATTGCCATGAAAGGTTAGGAGAGGCTCTTTAGGCGTACAGAACCACGTACAAGACACCAACTAATTCACCCCTTTTGCTCTTATGTATGGGGTTAAAGTGGTGTTGCCCTTGGAGTTTCAAATCCCTTCACTCTGCAATGCCATACAAGAAGGCTTAACTAAAGATGAAAATGAAAAGCTTCGCTTGGCTAACCTTGAGGCTCTTGATGAAAAAAGACTTCGAGTATAACAAAAATTGGAATGCTATAAAGCTCATTTATCAAGAGCATTCAACAAAAAGGTACAACCATGTTCATTTCATGCTGGAGATCAGGTGCTCCAGGTGAGAAGACCAATCATTATTCCATATAGGACCGGAAGCAAGTTCACTTCCAAGTGGGATGGTGCTTATATAGTTCAGGAAGTCTATGCAAATGACGCTTATAAGATAGTCAGCATTGATGGAGTATGAGTAGGGCCTACAAATGGCAGGTTTCTGAAGCTTTACTATCCTTGATGCATTAATACTTGTAAGCTCCTAAGCAAGACCCTAAATTGCTCATTCATGCAAAATGAATAGAACAAATCAAAAAAGAAAATGTACTAGTCCTGCCCCATAAGAGTATAAGCTATAAACGGTAACCCAAAAAAAAAAAGAACTGTTCTTGTTCTTTCAACTACGTATGGCTTGGTCCTTTAGGGTGTTGTACTCCCTTTAGGTATGTGGGCATTCTGGGTATGTATCCGGACACAACCACAAAAAGATCAAAAAATATATATAAAGTTACTTATGCTTACTGAGGAGGGTCTTTTGACTTAGTTCATTGCTTGCCAGATTGCAAGTTGTTAATAACTTGTTTTTGAACTATGGGCAGAATGATTTGACATGGTGTTTGTAACGCCCCAAATTAAACATGTTTCACTGCTTGTATTTTCCTTAACAAATCCCTTAATTATAATCTAGACAACCCAATGATAGGGGCATTACCGCCGTCCAAAAGGACAAGGCTTGAAACATGAGTGTTATAAATAACATAGCTGAGCATAACCTCAAACATATACACTCACATCAAGTGTTAACCAATGAAGGGTTTATAAACCATAGTAAAATAAATCACTATATAGTCTACATCTTCATCCATAGAAGAATTCAATATACATCTTTAAGGTATGCATATGCTGCATTACTTCTAATCCATCTGAATTTCCTTGCTTCACGTATTCTCTTCAGCTGATTTGTTAGCATGAGGGCAACTCTCTCAGCATTTGCCTAAAACAAAACATAAAAACATTT
>JACYFF010019584.1:41919110-41974718 GCA_017589665.1 Selenicereus undatus
AATTTAATCATTTAAATCATAATTATCGAGGCCTAATATCAATTTCTCCGAAAAATTATTTTCGGCAAATGAAACTCGAATTGCAAATTGGGGCCCGACATAAATTTTCCCAACTGTGATGATTCAATGAGAATGAGATAAATAAATGTGAAAAATGAATAACATGGCTTAATTAAATAAATAAATATGCTTTAGGGTCGGGCTATTACAGTGTTAATGATGTTGTGACCCAATAACAAGACAAACTGACCAACACATTGATGCAGCAATTAAAAAACAAAGAAAAATATTGAAATTTTCATTCAAACATCATTGAGCCGACATCAAGCTTATTTCATTAAAAAAAAAACACACATAATGAATCTATATTGAAAAAAGCTATGGTGTCCATTAAAAGGCCTACAAATCCCCAAAGGACTCCTTTACGTAAGCTTCAGTCTTTTCTAGATTAGCTTTGGTAGCGAGGTCTATGTCTTCAATGGCATTAAGAGTGTCAATCTGACCCTATAGGTCAATGACTGCAAGGTCAGCCTCTTGAAGCGAATCTTCTCTGGCCACCACTTGACAACTAAGGTCCTTCTTTTGATCGTCGAAGGATTGCAACTCCTTCAGTAATTTGTTTCACCTCGATTCCATTTGCCCCAGCTTAGCCTTGAGCACATTGTAAGGAGTGCTTTCTGTGTAAGGCCGATTCGAAGCCTTGTTAAAGCTCACTGCCAACCTCTATATGACGACTCTTTCGCACCTTGGAAGTCATTTGGTGGGAGTAGCTCTCTTGCAGGTCTTTGAGGTTGCGTTCATGGTGGATTAGCCTTTCAAATCTGTTCTTTAAAGAAGTAGGATCACCTCCTCTTTCATTGATGAGGCTGTAAAGGTTGTCAAAGCTGCCCTTAAGGCAATGAAGCCTTTCAAAACGGGTGCGAACTCCTTGTCAAGAATAAAATAACCTGTCATCTGAGCTCCACTCTTGTTTACTTCTCTTATGACGGCATCAACGTTGAAGATAGAAACATCTTGTGAAGCTTTTGGTAGGTGTAGTCAATGTAGAACTCGTGGAGCATCTGCTAAGGGGGGCGACTCGGCTTTATCATCATCATTTGGGGTACACATACTCATCGAGTCATTGGGGCATAAATCACTGCCAAGGAAATCCGACCTAAGAGATGGTAAGTGCACAATTGAGGGGAAACGATGACTTCTTGATGGTAGAGGAACATGTGCCAGCTTCTCCTCAAAACCTATCGAATTACAGTGAAGTGTTGGTGGGAGATGGCTAACACTCTGGGGGAATTTTCCATAAATTGGCCAAAAACAAGCTTCGGAGCCATGGCAGTCAAGCCAAAAAAAGAAAAAAAAATCAATAAAACAAACAAAAAAACAAAAGAGAGAGGCACAACATTACGCACTTGTAGGTCCCAAAGGTTGAAACTAAGAAGAGATCTCAAGTAGCAAAGTCAAGTAAAAGAGAAACAAGTCATGGTTGGCAAGCTATAAGCATGGACGAGATAAGCTAAGCTCACTTGGATAAGATATCACCACCAAGCTTACTTAGTACTCTCCTAAAAGTCCAAGTAAGATAAGATATCACCACTCAAATGGACTTCAAGGACTCTTGATCACCACTCTAGGCAGCAAACCTAGAGATAAGAAACAGAGAGAAAACACAAGAGGGAGTTTGAACGCAACCTTTTCAATTACTCAATAATTAAGTTCCAATATAAGGATTACCCACATAAAAATGGGGAACTTAGAATTATTAAAAATATAGAGAAAATCCACCTCACACGTCCAAGGGAAAGGGGAAACCAAAAGGAAAACCTAGTAGAAAAAGCAAAAAGTTGACAATTATTTTTTAGAACTGTTGGCTCAACTTCAAACAAGCATATCTTCCAAAATACATACCCAAAATGGGTGATTTAAAAGCTAGGAGAAAGCCCCAAATGTCCATTTTCAAAAAATTTATTAGTTACCCTCATAATCCTAGCCGTTGTAACGATATTCTTCACAGAAGGATGAGAGGTCTGTTGTTGGACCCTTCAGTACCTATTTTGGTGTTTCTCCCCTTTTGGACGATTCCCTTTGGTCTTAATCCTGAATCTTGATGCTACACTCTTAGTCAACTCAAAAGGGAACTCAAAAATAAATTTTGAAGTTCTTAAGTCAAACCATGGTAAGGGAAAAAGGGTTCCCAAAACCGGGTTGCAAACTGGACTGGTTGGGTAGAATTAATAGTTTGTGTTTGGAGTTGGATTTGAAGGGGAAAATAAAGTCCTAATGACTTGTAATTTGATTTATAAAAAATATAACTTCTTGAACTTAAAATCCTTGGCAAGAATTCGGACTTAAGTCACCCCAAACTTAGGTAACCAAGGTCATAAAGTCACTGCCTTTGCTGTTCAAGCCCGAGGTGGATTGGACTTGGTTCTCAATGAGTTTCTTTACCTCTTGGATGGTTGTTTGGACTTCTTAGGACCTTTAATGATCTCGATCTTGGACATTGATCTCCTTGGGTGCATCATCCTCCCCTTGTTGAGAAGAATTTTCCCTTAAATTCTCAAGATGATCACCTTCAAGGTATGGCTTCAGATCGGCTACGTTGAAAGTGTAAGAGACCCCATACTCACTCAGGAGATCAACCTTGTTTGCATTTCCATAGATCTTTTCCAGCACCTCGAATGGACCATTAGCCCTAGGCATTAGCTTGGATTTCCCCTTACTTGGAAACCTCTCTTTGCATAGGTGTACCCAAACTAGATCGCCCAGTTTAAACAATGCTCGCTTACGGTGTTTGTTGGCTTGATCTTTGTGGCGCTCATTTGACTTCTTAATTTGATCTTACACTTGTCTATAAAGCTCTTGGATCTCTTTCACCCTTTTACTAGCCTCGACATTCATCTTCTCTTGGTGCATGGGTAAGAGATTAAGGGGGTCGAGAGGGCTTTGGCCATAAACCACCTTGAAAGGTGATTCATTTGTGGTCCTCCTCAGTGCCCTATTGTAGGTAAATTTAGCATGTGCAAGGAGTAAGTCCCAAGTCTTCATGTTCATCTTCACTATAACCCGTAACAAGGTTCCCAAGGTACGATTCACCACTTCAGTTTAGCCATTCGTTTGAGGGTGGTAAGTAGTGCTAAACTTCAAGGTTGTTCTCAACTTCCTCCAAAGTATGATCCAAAAGTGGCTTAGGAACTTTGAGTCCCTATCCGAAACAACAAAGAGTGGGATTCCCTGGAGTCTTACCACTTTCTTGAGATGCAAATCAGCTATGTGAGATGCATCACTTGTCTTGTGACACACAATGAAGTGTGCCATCTTTGAAAACCAATCCACCACCACCAAGATCGAATCCTTGTTTGGGTGCGTAGAAGACCAAGTACAAAGTCCATGCTCACATCTAGCCAAGGACCTTGTGGAGTAGGCAAGGGGGTGTAAATCCCTTGAGGAAGTGCATGACTTTTGGCCATTTGACATGTGGAGCATCTCTTCATCTTGGATATCCTTGAGCATGTGAGGCCAAAAGTAGTGTTCTTTCGCCATGAGATATGTCTTGTCTTCCCCAAAATGGCCGACAAGTGAAACACCATGGATTTCTCTAAAAATGAGCTCACGGGTGCCACAAATTTGCACACACAAGCGATTACCCTTAAACAAGTAACCCTCTTTAACTGTGATTTCTCCTTTTGGGTGAGCTTAGCAAGACTCAAATAGCTCCCCAAAATCAACATCATCTTTGTACAAGGACCTGGGATGCTCAAATCCTAGCAGAAATAAACCAAGTTGGAACAGAAGAAGGTGTCTTCTTGATAGAGCATCGGCACCTAGGTTGAGTTTCCCGAACTTATGCTTGATCACAAAGTGAAAGGATTGTAAAAACTCAACCCACTTAGCTTGCCCTGAGTTCAACTTGTGTTGCCCTTGTATGAACCTTAGGGCTTCATAATCCGAGTGCAAAATGAACTTATTGGCTATAAAACAGTGAGTCCAATGTTCAAGGGAACGGATGATAGCAAAGAACTCCTTATCATATGTTGAATACTTTTTTCTTGCATCACTAAGCTTCTCACTAAAGTAGGCAACCGCACCTATCCCCTCTCCGGAGGCGTCACACGCTACCTTAAAGACCTTGTCAAAGCATGGGAGGGCTAAGACCGATGCATGAGTAAGCTTCTCTTTGAGTTCCTCAAACGACCTTTGAGCTTGGCTTGTCCAGACAAACTTCGATCCCTTGAGAACCTCAAGCATAGGGGCAGCTATTGTGCTAAAACTATGGATGAACCTCTTATAAAAGGAAGCTAACATGTGAAATCTTTGAACATCATGCTTGGAAGAAGGAAGGCATCAACCTTACTTTGATCAACGTGTATCCCTTGGGCTGAAACAATGTAGCAAGGAATACCACTTCAAGTGAAAAGAATGTGCACTTCTTGAGGTTGCCCTAGAGCTTTTCTTGTTCAAGGATCTCCATAACTTGCTTCAAATGCTCATAGTGCTCCTCCTCAGTTTTGCTTAAAACCAAGATGTCATCAAAGTACACAACAACAAACTTGCCAAGAAAGGCCTTGAACACTTGGTTCATAAGCCTCTTGAATGTGCTTGGTGCGTTGGAAAGGTTGAATGACATAATCAACCATTCATAAAGTCCCACTTTATTCTTGAATGTCGTTTTCATTAATCAACTTCTTGGATCCGAATTTGGTAGTACCCACTTCGTAGGTCAATCTTTGAGAAGTATTTGGATCCATGGAGCTTATCTAACATATCCTCCAACCTTGGTATGGGATACCTGTATTTGATTGTGATTTTGTTGATGGCTCGGCTATCCACACACATCCTCATGGTCCCATCCTTCTTGTGGACAAGAAGAGTGGGAACGGCACAAGGACTTAAGCTCTCTCGGATTAAGGCCTTGGAAATGAGCTCTTCCACTTATCTTTGAATCTCTAAGGTGTCTTTGGGATTCATTCTATAGGCGGCTTTATTAGGAAGGATGGCTCTGGAGATGAGCTCAATGTGGTGTTGGATGGTTCTTTTTTAGGGTAATCCGGAGGGAATCTCATCAGGAAAGACATGCGAGAAAATTTAAAGAAGTTGTATGGCAAGAGGGTGAGAGGGGGCCTCCGTTTAGCCATTTTGTGATGGGGCAAAAAGGATCATCTCCTCGAGGGGCTTGAACTCATGGTACTCGGATTTCAAGATGGGTCAAGGAAAGGGAGGTATACTTCCCCACCTTTGAGAGTCTCTTTGGATTTGGGTTTGGCGATTTGTTGTGGGGCTAGGGGGGCTAAGGTTATCTTTCAGCCATCTTTGTGGAGGGTGTAGCTGTTTGGGAAGCCATCATGCATGACCTTTCCATCATATAGCTAAGGTCATCCCAAAAGTATGTGACAAGCATCCATTGGGATGATATCACATCACAACTCATCATAATAGCTTTTACCAATGGGAAAGGAAACTAAGCAATGATGTGAAACTTGTAATCCTTTACCTTGGTTAAACCATTGAATGGAATAAGCTTGGGGGTGTGCCTCAGCCTTGAGATTGAGCTTCTCCACCAAAGTAGTAGAAGCCAGGTTTGTGCAACTCCCTCCAACCACAATAAGGGAACACACTCGGCCATTGATGGTGCACCTTGTGTGAAAGATGTTTTCCTTTTGTTTTCTTGGTTAGCACCTTTGTGACCACTCAAGGCCCTCCTAAGAACAAGTAACTCACCTTCATCCACTTGTTCCACATGCTCCTCCACTCCTTATATCAAGTGAACCTTCTTGTCACTCCCTTCTTCCCTGCTCTCAGCCTCCTCTAAGGTTTGATACTCGACCAATGTAGTAACCTTTCAGGTAGTTTTGGGTCATTTGGCTTATGGTGTGAGGGTCCCAGGGGTGGATTTTGTGGTTTAGGAGGTGGAAAGTAATTCCCCTTGTCGAAAGGGTAGCCACGGGTTAGGGGTTTTGGGGTTCTCTTTTGAGCTTGGCTTTCTTTTGGAGTTAACTTTGTGGGCTAAGGATCACACTTCATCAAAGGTAGTATAGTGTTGTAATTCCACAACATTCCTTATGGACTCATTTAACCCTCCCAAATACCTTACTATGGTATGGTGATCACTGTCTTCTAAGTCACAAGTCATGATGAGTCTTTCAAACTCACCGGTATATTCCTCCACACACTTAGATTCTTACCTAAGGTTATGGAGTTTGGTGTAATTGTCTTGTAAGTAACGAGGTGGGAGAAGCTTGGCTTTAAGTTTTTCCTTTATCTTCTTCCAAGTTCTAACCTTTGCCTTCCCTTTTCTAATTCTCTTAGATAAAACATTACTCCACCAAATGGATGCATACTTACGACATTTTAAGGCCACAAGGTTAACATTCTTGTCATCGGGAACGTCCTTGTACTCGAACACCCTTTCAACCGTGTTGAGCCAATCCAAGAAGTCATCATGGTCTAATTGCCCTTGAAACTCCGGGATCTCAACTTTGAAGTCCATAGCACGATGGTTGGACCTCTACTTCTCCTTGGCCTACTTTCCTCCTTGTCTTCACTAGAGGCACGGGTGTGACTCTCGGTCTCACCTCCCAAGTGTTCGGCTTCACTAACCGAATGGAAGCTTTGGATCTCCTTTTGGTTGTTCTTCATTGCTTGCTCTAGTTACCTGCTCGAATACTCTAGTTGAGCATCCTTCTCAGCATTAAGCTTAAGGAGTTTATCAAACTTCTCTTCCAAAGATATGGTTGCGGACATGATGGAAATGAAAGTAATCGGGTTCTTTGTGGTGTGGTACTGTGTTTGGGCCAAAGGGTTGTGGTTGGGGTTGAAAGCTTCGGCCAACAGGGTAGCCTAAGCTCTGATACCACTTGATGTAATTTTAGGTCCCAAAGGTTGAAACTAAGAAGAGATCTCAAGTAGCAAAGTCAAGTAAAAGAGAAACAAGTCATGATTGGCAAGCTATAAGCATGAACGAGATAAGTTGAGCTCACTTGGATAAGGTATCACCACCAAGATTGCTTAGTGCTCTCCTTAAAGTCCAAGTGAGATAAGATATCACCACTCAAATGGACTTCAAGGACTCTTGATCACCACTTTAGGTAGCAAAGCTAGAGATAAGCAAGAGAGAGAAAACACAAAAGGGAGTTTGAACTCAACCTTTTCAATTACTCAACAACTAAGTTCCAATCCAAGGCTTTCCCATATATAAAGGGGGCTCTTAGAATCAGTCAAAATGAAGAGAAAATCCACTTCACACGTCCAAGGGAAACGGGGAAATCAAAAGCAAACCTAGTACAAAAAGCAAAAAGTAAAAAGCAAAAAGCTGACAGTTACTTTTCAGAACTACTGGCTCAACTTCAAACAATCATATCTTCCAAAATGCATACCCAAAATGGCTGATTCAAAAGCTAGGAGAAAGCCCCAAATGTATATTTTCAGCTGCTGGACCCGTCAGTACCTATTCTAGTGTTTATCCCCTTTTAGACGATTCTCTTTAGTCGTAACCGTGAATATTGATGTTGCCCTCTTAGTCCATTCAAAAGGGAACTCAAAAAGTAAATTTTTAAGTTCCTAAGTCAAACCATGTAAAGGGAAAAGGGTTTCCCAAAACCGATTTGCAAACTAGACTGGTTGGGAAAAATTGATAGTTTGTGTTTGGAGGTGGATTTGAAGGGGCAAATGAAGTCCTAATGACTTGGAATTTGCTTTATTGAAAAGCTGGCTTCTTGAACTTAAAATCCTAGGCAAGAATTTGGACTTAAGTCACTCCAAAGTTAGGTAACCAAAGGTCAATAAGTCACTACCTTTGTTGTTTAGGCCCAAGGTGGATTGGACTTGGTTCTCAATGAGTTTCTTTAGCTCTTGGATGGTTGGTTGGACTTCTTGAGACCTTGAATGATCTGGCTCTTGGACATTGCTCTCCTTGGGTGCATCACAACAATAAAAAAAGGGCAAATTATTCCCCAATAATGAAATGACAGTGTTGTTTCCATGGCTAAAGAAGGATAGCATATAGAGGAGAGGGATTTGGTATGCTAAATTTTGAGAAGCCGAATAAACTGATGTTGCTAAAAAGGGTGTGCGAGGGGTGAATTCATAGCAATGGTTGACAATATTGTTGATAGAATTTTATCACAAATTTTTGATAGAATTCTATCCTTTTAAATTGTTGATAGAATCTTGTCACAAATTTTTAATAGAATTCCATCCTTTTAAATTGTTGATAGAATTTTATCATAAATTGGTGATAGAATTCTATCCTTTTAAAATGTTGATAGAATTTTATACAAATTGTGAATGAAATTCTAATTTCTTAAATTGTTGATAGCATTTTACCATAAATTATTGATAGAATCCTATCTTACATGGCAATTAAAAAAAAATACCTATCAAAATTTCAATCATCTGTATCTGCTAAGCGTTTGAGACCCCACCGCTCAAAAAAAAAAAAAGAAAACAAAAGAAAAGCTTCAAGTTCGTGTACACGGCCAGCACTCGAAAGGGCATTTGTAGGAGGCAAAAATTCTCTGACCAATCAAGACTCGCCATGTGAAAAATCAAATATTTTTATTGTCGAATTATGTTCCGGCACATGTCAAATTAATTAAGGCGGTCCATTAAATTAAATATTTGGTGGATAATTATAACAGCCAATTAAAAAGTGCCACTTGTAACAAATGATGTAGAAAATAAATTATTATTCCTTTTCTTTTTAGGGTAAGAAACCCTAATTTCGATTTCACTATAAAAAGGGAGCTACTCCTCTCATTTAAGGGGTCGGCATTCAGAAGAACCCATAAGAGCTCAAAAATTCTTTCTGGAAGAAGGCAACAAGCATTCCTTACACGTGTCGTCCGCTCTTAGAGATCAAATTCTTTTCTCGATAAAGATTAAGCCTAGTAGGCCCTCTCTCAAGACCCAATTCATCAAGATTATTCAAGGAGATCGAATGAGAGGATTTATTATACTTGTTCAGCAGTTATACAAAGATTGTATCCATATATACAATATCAATACAAAAACTCAATTTGTTATTGAATTTCTTATCAAATTTATTTTAGACTTAAAATTTGTGCATACAGTAGCAAAAACATTATTTCTTATTCTGAAAAATGGCTCAGTCATTTCACATACCATGCGTGTGGACTCCATTGGCCAACTCTGAATAAGAGTCCAATAGATATAGGCTCTCTTTTCCTTTCAAGAAAGTTTCCAAGCATTGTGTGCATTAAATGACACATTTTATTGACTCTTTCCTAAGATTTTTTTTTAAAAAAAAATACAACAAAAGAAACCCACTTGTAATAATGTTATTAAAAAAAACTTTTCTCCATATCTTCTTTTCCTATTAGGCCATGAACTATATCTATGACACATTTTATTGACTCTTTCCCAGGATTTAAAAAAAAAATAAAACGAAAGAAACCCACATGTAATACTGTTATGAAAAAAAAAATTATCTATATCTTCTTTTCCTATTAGCCCATGAACTATATCTATGACAAAAATTCCCAAAATATGTACCCTGTTTTGGTGGATTCAACGTTGATGACTTTTTTTCTTTCTTGCCTTCTGTTTTATTTCATATATGAACACGCTGCATAATGATCTTTAATCCACTAGATGAAATTGCAAAACACATGCCATATGACTTTCAATGGTCATAATATTGTTGACAACATAACGGTTGAAGAAAATCAATTATCCCCTTTTAATTAAAGACCAACCATTCAAGTAGATGTACCAAAGTGGACACATTCATAAAGAGCATTCTGATTAGGGTTGGTAAAAATCTGTCTGACCCGATTATCCAAATTTGTCCGATCCGAAAAAAATTTAGGTACGGTCACCAAATTTAAATCCGGGTCGGGTTCGGGTTTGGACATTCGGGCTCGGGTTGTCCGGATTTTTGAACCATTTCGGGTTCGGACAAATTCGTACAATCGGACAATCGGGTTCGAACATCGGACAACTATATTTTAATGTAATTTTAGTCCAAATTCTTTAGAAAATTTAATAAAAACAAACTCGGACAACTGGGTTCGGATATTAAAAATCGGGTTCGGGTTCAGTCACACAAAATTTCAGTCAGAATGTCCTAAAATTATATCACAAATTCGGACAACCGAATCCGAACATCGGATATTCGGGTCCGAGTCCAGGTCTGATCAAAGTGTCTAATTTATAGTCTGAATAGGATTTGGGTATGAAATTTTTGTCCGAATATCTGATTTGTTCGAAGTCAAATTGACCGGGATCCTAATTTTTAACAGCCCTAATTCTGATCTCTGACTCTTTCTATTACTATTCAAACCCAAGTGCGGTTCCACTTGGTCATATTGTCTTTGCTTTTTCTCCTTTGGCTGCTTTATTTTCTTGCTCTTGAGAGAGAGAGAGAGAGAGAGAGAAATATCGAGACAAGCTAGCCCTCAAAGCATATATACACCCCAACACACATCCACATCTCATCATACCCATCTCTTTAATTTACGAAGTGAAAATAATGATGAGTAGCCCTCAAAAGCTGTCATTCACCTTTTTTTGGCTCTGCTCCTCCATTCTCCTTACTGTAAGAGTAGCAGTAACTGCTGATATCCGCCACCATGGCCAGCACCGCCAAGCGGTGAAGAAGTTGTTTGTGTTTGGGGATTCGTACGTCGACACCGGGAACAACAGGAAGTCCTTTGGGAGCTCTTGGAAGGACCCCTATGGCATCACCTTCCCTGGCAAACCTACTGGCCGCTTCTCCGATGGCCGTGTCTTCACTGATTTTCTAGGTTCGTGCGCTGCATTTTTAATTTGTTTCCTTTATTTGTTACTTTTTTTTTTGGTAGGAGTAGTGATTAAGGTAGATATATATGTGAAGAGTCCAGACAGATGCGGCAACCAATCACTCTGCATGCGTATACACTGCAACGCTTTCACAAATTAATTTTGGTTAAAATTCATGGTTGACTTAATTCTGTAGTCTTCTTCTAACCTTTCTTAATTTCTTTGTCCGGATGCCAGAGAGCATTGGATACGTTTCAATCCATTTGAGTATCCTTGTTCCTCAGTGGTTTTCGAAACATACAAACCTTGATTTAAATCTTACATATACAATTTGTCCTTTCCCCCTTTTGGCCTTTTGAATTATACATTGGTGTTATATTGTAGCAACTATTTATATCATCGCTGTTAGTGTTAGTTAATAAGTTCAATTGGCGAAGTATTTGAAGTTGTTGCGTACGAGAGACCTGAATTCGAATCCCGCCAACATCGATCTTTGCGTCTCATTCACACCAAAAAAAAAGAGTTTCCCCCACTTGTGCTTGAATTAGGAACTCAGGTAATTAAGACTAATTTCATAAATAAATCTAACCAGATTATAAGTCATACTAATCGCAAATATAGATTTATCATTTACAGCATTGACAAAAGTAAATGTTGTAAAGAATTATGTAAAATAAGTGGGGGGTACTTTAAACTTGAAGTGGGGGGCGGTGGGTTCCCTCTGTCTTATCCCAGCTCCGTCAGTCATGATTAAATCTCTTTAAGGCTGTAAATTTCGCATTATTGCCACTTCTTTTCCTTCTCATCACACCCATTCTTTACACATAAAAAGCTGCCAGATGTGTAATTTTTTCTTTGCACATTATCTAGTATGTGCCACTTTCTCACATGCTGCCCAGTCTTTGAATTTCTTTCTCATCTTTGGGATTTACTTATGTTGAATTGACGTTTGTTATTAGTACTACACACTGTCATAATTCAAAGTTCGTGTCATGCATATTCCCCCACTTTGTCATTTTCTCCTTCGCCGCTTTTATATTTCATGTGCCCACACACAAAAGCTTTTCCCTCTTTTGATCTGTCCCTTGAGGCGCAACTTATATCCAATTACTTGATCTGAAAAACTTAAAAATAATTTCAGCGCAAATTGAAAAAAAGAAAATATGTGTAACTCCAAATTGATTGACCAGAAATTGCCTTAATCAATATGCTAACCTAGAAAGAAAGAAAATGACCTAACCAACTGTTAATGTGTATCTTCTTATCAAATATTAAAATACTCTAATTAAATTCTAAAATCAGCACATCTAATATTTTAATGAAACTGTAAAGTCAACGATCCAAATTCTATTGGCCAAGTCTAAGCACACGACTATATTAAGTACATGTCAAGTTTTAAGTTCGGCCTTAGATGAATCATGCATAGATATGCTTGACAAATTAGGTACTGAAGTACATGTCTGTCAGTTCAATTGGTAAAATTTTTAGAAATTGTTATTAGAGATATATGAGTTGGAATCGTGTGCCTCAATTGCACACCCCCCAAAAAAAAATTAGGTACTTAAAAAAAACACATTTTTTTTTAATGTCAAGAGCTTGACAAAAATGCAATTATTTTAAAAACTTATCCTGAACAAAGAAACGCTACAAGTTTTCCCACAGAAAGAAGAAACCTACTTTGCAGTAGGTTCCTAGAAATTATGGAATCCTATCTATCACTGAGTGTGTCACACGAAACTAAAGTTTAAAACGTATCATAGAAATAATTTTCTGAGTTTGGCAGAAACTTTAAGAGGAGTTATTTGCGTTGGAGTTGGTTTGGTTTATTTAATCTGTTGGATGGGAATTAATGCAGCGAAATCATTGGGGTTAAAGTCGCCGGTGGCCTACAGATGGAGAAAGCACAGCCCAAAGAAGTTGAAGTACGGGATGAACTTTGCCTTTGGAGGAACGGGAGTGTTTGACACTCCTGCACCTTACCCTAACATGACCACACAAATCGATTACTTTCAACAACTTGTTAATGAGAACCTCTTCTCCGCTTATGATGTCAAAACTTCTGTCGCTCTTGTTAGTCTTGCTGGCAACGACTACGCCGCTTACCTCGCTAGGGGTGGCTCCCCTCAGGTAACTATCAACCCCCGTTTCTAAATTCTACTACGAGTAAAGTATATTTGATCAAAAAAATTGAAATACACCAACGAGGTCTTAGCCTAGTGGTTAAGACTGAGGTCCTAGCTGGACACATTAGGTCTGAGGTCGATTCCTCCTTCCTTTATTGTGTTGTAATTGCATTGTGCTGCCATTTGTGGCTCCTATGGACCAAAAAAGAAAATGAAATACGAATAAAATACATGCATCCTATTATAATTAAAAAATTATCATTTATTCATCAAAATATTGGTAAATGTTATTCATAACCCTCAACTTTTGAAATTATGATTTAACCGACCTTATCTTTAGCTAGTGCTTTTATATAGAACAAAATTATTATTATTTAACCCCCTCACCCATATATTGTTGAGTGAAAAACGAGACTATATGAAAACAATATTAAATGTGAGGAACGTTAAATAATAATTTCAATAATTAAAGGTTGAAAATGACATTTATCTATATGTGCAGTAGGTATACAATTTTACAATAATATTTCTTTTATATAGGTTTTGGTTGTTGCGTAAGTGGCCAGACATTGGTTTCTTACATATGAGGTCCGACTCTATTTTCATTGTGATAATAATCTAACTAAATATAGATTAATCATCATGCATCATATAGTCAATTGGCAATTTTGTGTTAGGTATAATACCACCCTGGATGGCAACTAATTAGATATGCACGGAGGAAAGAATGATCTTTCCTGACACGTGGATTTGCGTTTCGCTGCTTTACATATGCTTGTGGCAGTTAAGGTAGTACGAATTTGGTTACCTTGCTGCAGTGTTTTGACTAAATATAGAACTGCAGTTTCATTGAAGTAGAGGTATAGAGTGCAAAATTTACCGGATGATCGATAAGCATGTACCTAATTGCATGACACATTTGAAAATTTGCACATAAATTATTGGAAGAATTGAGCAAAGTATGGATTGATCTATTTTTAACTTTGACTGATTATTTACGTTGGGAATAGTTGTAATACCAACTTGCTATTTTGGCTAGCTAAGCTGACACTAATGTCAAAACCAACTGTTGAGTAATAGACAGCATTCCATCATTGATCAGATTTATGTCTTACCATGTCTTAAATAGGGATTGCAAACTTTTATCACACAAGTGGTAAACCAGCTAGTGTTGGACATTCAACGCATACACAGCTTAGGAGTGAGGAAAATAGCAGTGACAGCGTTGGAGCCATTGGGCTGTTTGCCTAGCAGAACTGTCACAAATTGGTTCCAGCAGTGCAATTCCACATTCAACCAAGGCGTCTCTTTCCACAATCTCTTGCTGCAGCAAGGTCTGGCAAAGTTGAACAACCAAACTCATGATCATCGTCCTTCTCCCTTTATGATCCTCGATTTGTATAACGCCTTCTTGTCTGCCTTCAAACAAAAAGGGGCTCATTCAGGTACTAGCTAAGTCTCTTCGTCCTTGACAAATTAGTCCAGCTGTTTTTTTGGGGGCGGGGGGGGGGGGGGCATTAAGGAATATCACTTAATTTAATGCAATGTTTCCCCTACTTTTTTAACATTATATTTTCTGAATAAAGTTAGATTGGTCAGTTTGGGACATCAATAGAAGTACAATTTGGCAAGTTTTACACAACGTAGTAGAGGGATTAGTTAGTTTTAGCACTTTAAATTTTCCCATGGACTGTGTATATAGTATAAGCTTCAACATGACCTTTAATTGAAAACATGTATATACGTACCGTACCTGGTCAACTTAATCATGATAAGTTGACCCAAAAAAAAATCATTAAATACAAGGTCTAGTGATATTTGGTTCACGCTCTATTTCAAGGTGTTAAATATCTTATAATTGTTTGTTAAATAAATTCTCTATAATGTAATCAATTTGTAATCCTCCTAAATGTAGGAAGTGCAGCGTTCAGCAACCCACTGAAGCCATGTTGCATGGGTGTAAACCAAAACTACTCTTGCGGGAACGTTGATGCAAAGGGAAATAAGATGTATACAGTTTGCCAAGATCCTAAATCCGCTTTCTTCTGGGATTCTGTGCATCCTACACAAGCGGGTTGGCATGCCGTTTCCTTAGCACTACAACCCTCTATTCAAGAACTGCATTCTACGTAAGTGTCCAGAACGTAACAAGAGTCATGTGTACGGTTCTTGTCGGATGGGGTTATAGAAAATTTACTGGTGGTGAATTCATGTCTGTCTTGCAACGTGGATCATGTCAATCCATGTAAGAGCGGTTTTTTTTTTTTTTGGTGCTTTGTATCTAGATTATATTTATTGTTCATTTAATAGATCTTAATAATGCAAGTCTGATCTTTCTGTAGAACTGTATTAAACAGTGTTGGATAGTTGTGTAGAAATGGGCAAAATGGAAAAAGAAAATAAGCAAATTGTGTTGCCTTACATTCTGTAGCTGAGGTAGTTTTTATATTCACTGCATATAATGTTTTGTTTTGAAGAAGCATGGATTTCAAATGCCTCCACAAATTTGAATCAAAAAACAAATTCACTATAAAAGACCTTGTAGGCACTCAAAATTTGTTCATGCCGTACCAAAATTAAATTTAATTAATTAATTGGGCCTACCCTTTTAATTAATTTAATTAAGCCCAAAGACTCACAACTCAAGCCCAAGATGAAGCCCAGCTGACTATCAAGTCCGGGTCCAGTTAAAATTCGAGTCAAAGCCCAAATCGAGACTCAAGACGGCTACCAAGTCAAACCACGACCTAAAAGCCCGAACGACGTTCAAGTGATGGCGCGGTCAAAAGTCAAAGTCAAAGTCAAAAGTCAAAGGTCAAAGGTCAAAGTCAACATCGGCTTCCAAGTCAGAACATCAAAAACGACTCTCAAGTCAACGACCGGTTAAAGCTCGAGGCGACTTCCAAGTCAATGCCCGGTTCAAACCCGGAAGACTCAAAAGTCAAAGTCAAACAAATGAAAGTCAGGCAGCCTACGGTAAGGCCTGATTGAAAGGCCCAAAACCTAGGTCAAGGCCCAAAACCCAAGTCAAGGCCTGTCTTGACTTGGGAGGAGGGGTTTTCCTATAAATAGGTCACCACCCCCTATGTTTCAAGGGTTGGAAAATCCATCCTTGAGAGAAAGAATCAGAGGAGTTTGTATCTATAGAGATTGTAACCCAATTGAATCTATAAAAATTCAATCTTTGTAATTTGTGATTACAGACCTAAAGAGGATTGGGAAGTCGACGTCTAATAGGAAAGAACGGAGTACATAAATGCTCTTGGTGAAGCCAAAAAGTGTTTGATTCACTGCGCATTCAACATAAGAGCAGTGAAATCAATGGCTCACAAGCGAAACAGGCCCTTACCAAAAAATATTTGAAATGCCAGAATCCACAAATGATATCTTAGTTAATTGAAAGCTAACTGTAGGCACTAAAAATTTATTCGCCGTATCAAAATTAATTAAATTAATTAATTGCGTTAACTCTTTTAATTAATTTAATCAAACTCAAAAACTCACAAGTCAAGCCCAAAAGACTCACAAGTCAAGCCCAAGATGAAGCCCAGATGACTCTCAAATCCAGGCTCAGTCAAAATACGATTCAAACCGCAAACCGTGGCTCAAGACGACTACCAAGTCAAGTCACGACCTAAAATCCCGAATGACGTCCAAGTCAAGGTGCGGTCAAAGTCAAAGGCCAAAGCCAACATCGACTCACAAGTCAAACGTCAAAAACAGCTCTCAAGTCAACGTCCGGTCAAAGTTCAAGGCAACTTCCAAGTCAATGCTCGGCCCAAGCCCTGGAGACTCCCAAGTCAAAGTCAAAGTCAAACAAGTGAAAGTCAAAGTAGTCTATGGCAAAGCTTGATTGAAATGCCCAAAAAACCTAGGTCAAAGCCCAAAACCCAAATCAAGGTCTGTCTTAACTTTCAAAGGGGAGGCTTTCCTATAAATAGGTCCCTACCCCTCTTTATTCAAGGATTGAAAAATCCATCCTTGAAAGAGAAAGAATCAGAGGATTTTGTATCCATAGAGATTGGACTCATTCAAATCAATTGAATCTATAAAAATTTAACCTTTGTAATTTGTGATTACCCTAACGCCGAGCCTCTGGAATAAGTTTGATAGCCGAAAGAATAATAAACTTGAAGGTGCAAATGCTTATTATACTTTGAAGGAACTTGATTTTAACATGCTAAATCAGCATGTCGATCACAGCAAATAGGTAAGGGCCACGGATGTTGCCAGGAATGTTGGATTAATCTCATCAATGATTGAGGGCTTCGGTCAAAAATTCTGATATGACATTGGTAATCGGTCCTGTTGACCCCTAAAGTCACACAATGATTTTGATGATAATGAACAATACAATTAGTGTTATACATGAAATTGCAAAATAACTTAATTTTATAATTATTCTACTTTATATGTAATATCTATGGTCGGTCCAATATGCTTTTGTTAATGTTGGCTCTCTTAGTAGCTAAATGACTTTGATGAAACACAAGATTAACTATAGGTTACATTATGAAAATGACTGGTAGGTAAATTCGAAATAAGCATGGACGTAGTAGTTCTTTTATACTAGTAACTCATGTGTACATTTACTTATAGAGAATATGTGGGTATCATTTAATATCAAAAGTTTTTATTTGATTAATAAATTGTAGTGTTAACTAAAGAAATTATTTTAAAAAATGATCTAGCTTATCCGAAATTTGAAAATCACTTGATTCTTGCATATAATATTATCTTGCTATGATTTTATTTAGAAATCACAAAAATCATGATTGCTCTCTTCAACCCCATTATACTTGCCACCTTACTGATCTTTTGAAATCTTATTGACTTAGCTAAATAATGAAGTTAGGTTGAATCTGCTGATAAAAGATCACATGGGAATTATTACGACAAGGCAGAGGAAATGATGATGACATACCAACCACAAAATGAAACCTCTTGTTATTTTATTTGATTTGAAATAATAGCGAGGAATATCCATATCACAAGAACAGGAAAAAGATTCATTACTGGTTTATATCATCAATTACCGTTATTAATTTGATAGAAAATCTAATCACAATGTGGAGGGAAGATATCATGGGCCTGAAATGAGATCTCAAAATATTCTAATCAGAAACTTCATTTCTTGATTGAATGAAGCCACAACCACTCAACCTATAAATAGAGGCTCCAAGAGCAAGAGCAAGGCATCCATTCAAGTGAAAAAAGTGTTGAGTTTACCCATTGAGCTATTGTTCTAAACATTGTTTTAAGATCAAAAGTTGAGTTGTTTTAAATGTTCTATATTAAGGAGAGAACTTAGGAGTTGTGAGGTCAACTCCCCAAAGCTTAAATCAATAGGTTGGTTTAAGTCTTGGGATCTCGAGAGAGGGGAAGCTTTGATCGATTGTTAAAGAGTTCGTCTTGACAAGACAAGTAGAGAATTGAATCCTAAAGTTGGATGACTTTAGATGGGGGCTTAAGCCTAATTGAGATCCAACCTCGTTAAAATATCCTTGTGCAATATCTCTATTTAATTTCTATATTTGCTTTTAATTTTAATTTTAGTTCTACAATCACCTTAGGCACCCCTTAGGGCGATCTGAATCTTCAATTGGTATTAGAGCAGGTGTTATTATCTTGAGACTTAACCGTCCAATATAGCTTCAATCACATGGCTAGTTATAATCTTCATTCTGATTGTCCACCTCTTTTTATTGGTACTAATTATTTTTAGTGGCTGGAAATCATAGAACAAATGTTAAGCACAAAGATCTTGATCTTTGGGAGATTATCAAGAAAGATCCTATTATCATTGAAAAATCAAAGGATTGCTTTACAGACAACGATTACAAATTGATGTTCAAAATTTCTAAAGCCATAAATATACTATATTGTGGTCTTAATTTTGATATCTATGAATCTATTTTCCATTGCCAAAAGTGCTAAAAAAAGTTTCAAGTTCTAATGCACTTAAACATGAGGATCCAATCAAAGAATCTGCAATCCATATAGTTGGAGATGGCAATGATTCATACAAAGAGCAATGTGAAATGACCAATGCCAATAAAGAAATTCAAAATATTGAGGAAGATGGCCATATACAAACTCGTATGATTGAGTGCAACAATAAGAGTGGTCAGCAACGAGAGTCGATGGCAATAGATGTCAAAATTGAAACAATGCAAAAATAAGACTCCCCCTGGCTGTCAAATTTAGAAAATAAGAAAAATGAGGCAAAAGGTTTAATTGATTATTCTTTCCGATATTGCCTTGATCCTATTGATTTGAATCCCACAGCAGATATATATGTTTCAAAAGTTTCTATGTATGATGTTAGGTCAAGCATGTCTATCAAGGCTAAAAAGAATAAATTATCTACCTCATTATTATCTCTTACTCCTAACCAATATGGACCCAAAAGCAATGGGTACCAATCTCTTGGCGAAGAAATTTATTTTTGCAGAAGTTGATGAAGAGTGGACAATTACATGAAAAGTTCTTCACACATCCTCATAGAAAAACCAAAGAAAATTCACTAACCTTTAAAATCTCGAAAAATTCTAAGGCTCAAATTTTGGTTGGAGTGACCTAAAAGGAAATCCTACAAGTGGTAAGTAATGAATTGCCTAAGGTAAAATTTAAGTAGTTCTATTTTTTAGATAATCCTATCATGTATATTCTTCCATTTATAATTCCTAAGTTTATGGCATAAATAATCATTATCATTATTGTCTTGGCTAGATGTTCATACTCTTATTACGATTATGGCTATACCTTCTTCAGTCTAATGAATGTCTTACACAACTTGGCATTAAGACATTGAGTTCACTTATTTGAGAATCTATATTATATGCATGTATTTGTAGACCCTATGCCAGACGTATCCTAACCACTCATGATATTGCTTTTGGTCCATTAGTACTTACTTTTCATATTGTTGCATGAGTTATTTATTGTCATAATTACCATTAATAATTATCATACACTTTACCCCTTCTATAAATGGGCTTGCATGCATTAATTGATGAACTTTTCTAAGAGGAGAAAAGAGAGATAATACGGTTTTCAGTGTCAATATCTTGCCCTAAATATATGATCCACTAATCATGTTCTAAAGGAAAGAAGGGGTCATCTTAATCAAACATGATCTTGATATTGCAAAGAGAAAATAGCACATATTCCTAATAGTGAATATTCTCCCATCTTTTATGATCCTATACCCTCAATCATGAAATTTCACTTATAGTTTGACAGATAACTATTATAGTGTTATTCTTGCATACAATTTATGTACATCTTGTCTAACATATTACTCATAGTTTTGATAATTTTATCGTCCAATATGCCATTGATATATAAATTATGCTGCAATACTTTTGGCATAAATTAAGGAGGAGATATAATGAGTTCTCAATGGTACATGTCCCTTGCCCCTATGCTTGACATCATATGTCTAATTATCTTTATCAAGGGGGGGGAGAGAAATTAATGTATATGATATATTTCTACTATGTTGTTATCTCCATGGCTACCTAGTTTTTATGATCTTATGCACTAGTCATATATACAGCTTAAATTATATTGGATTTTCACATGAATTGGATTATACATTACCTCTTGAATTATCATTGACTAATTAAAAAAGTGGTAGAGTTGATAGGTTTTTAATGGCTTATAGTTTTATATGCCTTTTGACCATACGCATGAGTAATATAGAAATTTTATTTCTTGGATATTAGTGTATCATATATATAATAGCAAATTGAATGCCAGTTGATGGTAGATTGATAAGTGTCACATTATTATTAGCTACCTTCTCTTTCTTTCCTTTTATTTTTTTCTTTAATCCTAAATGTCGTAATTATAAGAATTTAATGCGCTATTTTACCCCTAAAATTTAAAAGTCAAACTTAGTTTTTTTATCAAGAAAAGTCAAAATTAGTTTACAACTATATTTAGTTTACACTAAATATGTTTTAGATGTCAAAACTGACTTTACTATAGAGAATGATATAAAATAATAAAAGTATTATTATTATAATTAAGATTTCATGTACTCTTTTAATCATACATTTTGGCAAGTCAAAAATGGTTTTATTATTAAATTTAGTTCGTAAATCATAATAATTGTATATTAATATAATCTGGAGTTTTAGAAGTAAAAAATGAGTTAACTATATATATAATGAAATAAAACTATAAAAGTATTAGTATTTTATGCAATTATTTGGGCAATTAAAAATATTAGTTAATAAATAATAAAACAAAAAATCAATAATAATTTAATGTACCATTTAGAAATTATCTAAAAATCAGTCTACTCACTTTAATGTTAATCAACTCAATTTGACTATGCAAATGTGTTTTGTAAGGCAATGCAATTATTATTTAAAAATATCATTGACTATTGATAATTAGAAAATTCAGATAACTCTAGAGAACAAAATGCTTGAACTTAATTATTTTATAATTATCCCAATAAAGAGTAAAATGTAGACAAATGAAAAAAGAAAAGTGACTGTAATGATGATACAAAAATTTAATCAGCAAGTTTTTACTATATATTATAATTTTATACATTATTTATGCATATTTTTATGTAATACACGTACGTGAAAATCATAAATTCATTCATCTATTTAAAACAACTGCACATACATTATGGATTCATGCTTATGTTACTATTTTCCTATAATTTATGCAAAATGTTATATTTAAATCATGAACCAAAAATATGGAAAATACTATGTGAAAAATAAAATTAATCAATTATTTTAATTTCATTGATATTTGTTTTAAAATTTTATTTCTTTCAACAATTTTTGTGTATTATAATCATTTTAGATGTTAGTAACGAAAAATTATTTTCATTTCATTATTAATAAATAAACATTAATAAAAATCCGTGCAAAGCACGGGATTTATCCTAGTATATGATAGATTTGGATGAGAACATTTATTTTAATTTTTGAATTTGTTGACATATAAAATCTAATGTTTATTTTCCTAGGTGCTATTATTTGTGACGAAAAATATTTTCATGCCCATATATATGATATGATCCCATAAGCAAGATTGATGGTATATGCTTCAATTATATTTATGTGGGATAGATTTCATTCTTCGATTTGATATATTTTTATGTAAGAATCTATGCCATATCTAGGTATGAACCTATGACCTAATAAGCCTTGTATACATCCTTTTTTAGATTATAGCTTTGTGTTGGCATGACTTTTAATAATTTATTGGATGATAAAATGTTGTTTCATCTCTCTTGCATACAATATTATATATGCTTTAACTACATTTGTAATGAAAAATAGCTTGATTAATAAGGTACATCACGCACACATTATATCTTATACGGCTATAAATGTTTTTTAAGAAAAATTTCCATTTCAAGATTGCAACCGTTAGTATGATTTAGCGTGAATATTGTTATGTGCTCAACTAGTACATCTCATGAATATGAATTAACTTGGATTAATGATTTTCGGAAGGGGGAGATTTTTCTTACTGTATGCCACATACATAATTGCCTTAGGAGAAGAGGTAATTTATTCTAAATTATCATTTTGTTGATATACTTGGATCTCTTATAACCCTTAGCATGTCATTTTCGAGATATCCAAGTGAACTGGTTGATTTTGATGATATGTTATTGTAATCAAGCTGACCTTTTTTTCTTCTTCATAAGTGTCATATTAGAGAGGAGCTATGCTATTAATTGGTCAATTTATATTCAATTCAAGCTGACCTTTTCTTCTTCTTCATAAGTGTCATATTAGGGATGAGATATGCTATTAATTGGTCAGTTTATATTTCACATCCATTTTTAATGATGACAAAGAGGAAGAAGAATGAGCTTATGGTAAGTATATGCAAGAATCAAGGTATGTATAGGAATATCACTTCCTATTAGTGTTATTGTTTGTCATCATCAAAATGGGGAGATTGTTGACTCTACGAGTCATTCTTCGATTTTGATGATAACAAACAATAAATTAATGTTATATATGAAATTGTGAAATGACTTAATTTTATAATGATTCCACTTCATATCTAATATTTATGGTCGGTGCAATATGCTTTTATTAGTGTTGACTCCCATAGTGGCTAAATAGCTTTGATGAAACACAAGATTAACTATGGGTTAGGTTATGAAAATGAGTGGTAGGCAAATTTGAAATAAGCATGGACGAAGTAGTTCTTTTAGACAAGTAAATCATGCATATGTTTATGGATAGAAAATATGCGGGAATCATTTAGTATCAAAATATTTTATTTTATTGATAAATTGGGCTGTTAACTAAAGAAATTATTTTTGAAAATGATCTAGCATTCAAAATTTGAAATCACTTGATTCTTAGAGATCATATTATCTTGCTATGATTTTATTTAGAAATCACAACAATCATGATTTCTCTCTTAAACCTCATTATACTTTCCATATGACTTGATCTTTTGAAATATTATTGACTTAGCCAAATAATAAAATTAGGCTGATTGTGCTAATAAAAGATCATGTGGGAATCATTATGAAAATGCAAAGGAAATGATGATGACATACCAACCACATAATGAAATCTATTGTTATTTTATTTTATTTGAAATAATAGCAAGGAATATCTACATTACAAGAGCAGGAAAAAGATTCATTGCTAGTTTCTATCGTCAATTGCCATGATTAATTTGATAGAAAATCAAATCGGAATCTGCAGGGAAGATATCAAGGGCCTGAAATGAGATTTCAAGATATTCTGATCGAAAACTTCTTTTCTTGACTGAATGAAGCCACGACCACTCAGCCTATAAATAGAGGCCACAAGAGCAAGAGCAAGGCATCCATTCAAGTGCAGAAAGTGTTGAGTTTACCCATTAAGCTATTGTTCTAAACATTGTTTTAAGATCAAAAGTTGAGTTGTGAGAAATTGTTCTTTATTAAGGAGAGAACTCAGGAGTTGTGAGGTCAACTCCCCCAACCTTAAATCAATAGGTCGGTTTAAGTGTTGGGATCTCGAGAGTGGGGAAGCTCTAAGAGATTGTTAAAGAGTTCATCCTGATAAGAGAAGTAGACAGTTGAATCTTAGAGTTAGATAACTTTAGGCGATGACTTAAGCCTAATTGAAGTCCAACCTCGTTAAAATATCCTTGTGCATTGTCTCTGCTTCATTTCTGTATTTGCTTTTAATTTTGATTTTAGTTCTACAATCACCCTATTCACCCCCTTGGGAGAGCTGAATCTTCAGGTCCCACTACTGAGGAATTTTGTTTTGCTCCTATTCAATGTCATGGAGGCATTAAGGGGAAAAATTTACACATTGACCCATTGAGGTTTAGTGTATTAGTTTTTGGAACCAATTACTGGTAAAAAATTTTCACAACCAACACCATTCGAGGTAAATAATTTGTTGACCCTTTTCCGGTGTCAAACATGGAAATCCGATCAAAATAAGAAAAACTTAACCGTATTTCCCTAAATACCCTCCCTGGCAAATATCTTGTATCTAACAGTTGAGATGACACAAAAAAAAAAACATTTTTAGAATTTCACTTTAAAAAAAAGTCAACAAAGGTAAACCAATTATCTCTCTATCACCTCTCTCTATCAATCGCCATGAACTCTCATATCTCTCTCTCTGTTTACAGTGAAGCGTCTATACACTGACCTTCACACCTTGTAGGGTTTCTTTGTGTCTCTTTCTCTCTCTAGCTAGGCAAGGAAAATCTCTCTCTCGTGACTATAATGCAAAATTCTAAAGATAAGGCCCGCATCAATTGACTAGCAAGTGGGAAAGAGAAAAAGGGGCAGGTGTCGGAAAGAGAGTTCCTTGGTCCCTATGTAAGTTGCAAATCTAGAAGGGAAGAACATGGAAAAGTTGAAAAGCCTAGTGAAGAGGAAGGTAAATAAGTTAACAAAATTTCATCTTTTTACAAAAGTGGGGAATATTTAGGGTTTGGGTCTGATTTTGGTTAAAATATGATATTAATAAGGATTAGTGTTAATTATAAAATAATTTGCTGATGATGCTGATTTTGGCTTATTTAACGAAGTAGTCTAGAATGAATGGTGAAAATAGGGTCTGGGATAATCGGAATTAACAAATGCATATCTAATAATTTTGAACAGATGATAAAATTAGGGTTTGGGATAATTGCATTTGTTTACAAAAAAGGTGAAATTAAGGTTTGGTGAAATTAATGTGTTATAAAATCATGCTTTCGTAAAATTGGAGCTAATTTGTTGTGCTTGAGTAAATTAGGGTTTGAACTGGGGGTATTTTGCTTTGCTTGACTAAAGTGGATGCATGAATGCATACTTAATTTATGAATGCATGTTGAATTGAGTTCCTAGTATGCTGAATTCAATGAAAGGGTGAATTAAATAAGAGGTTTGAATTTGGTTCTTGATCTCCTAGACAGAGTTAACCATTCTTTATTTTTGTAATTTGTTTGTTATGTGGCTTGAAGATTGAAGAGGATAGGATATTGGTAATTGATTATGAAGTGTGTATGTTTTGTAATTTCAAATATGGACTTAGATAGATATCAGATGTTTAACCCTTATGGAGATGCCTATTTAGAGTGTAAGAAGTGTGGAGTTGATGTACCTAAGTACTTTGGGTTTGTGTTTTGTCCTCCGACTTCAAAAATGAAAGTTGTCCTTCCAATTTGATAAGGATTGGAGAAACTTAGTATTTGTGAGCATGTTGGTAGTAAGATTCCAATATAGATGCTAGCTTTGAGTACCCCTACTATGTACCATTTCATTGTTCAACAATTACAACCTAGCCAAGTAACTCTAGTATCCAACCCATTTAGCCCGTAGTTGCTCCTTCTACTAATAAGGGTGAGAATGATTGGGATAATTTTCGGACAATTGAAATAGAGGAGTATGAAGAAATAGTTTGTAGGATGCAAGCTAAGAAATGGGTTGACAACCTTATCATCGCCCCAAATAGCCAGCCCAATAGCTCAACTAACGAGAGTAGAAGGCCTGGATCTAGTTGTCAAGGCCCAAATTCACCAATGCAGAAATCAAAAGTAGCCCACAAATAAAAAACATCCCACAAATCGAAAACAACCCACAAATCTAAAGAACCATGAACTTAACATCCTACTTCTGTATCTTCTCGACCTACAAATCAAAAGCAGCCCAGCAACCCACAAATTAAATCACCTACTGTTGCTCAATGCAGTCCACCCCCTGCCCCTGTGGCTTCTTAGCCTGAAGCCACTACTACTCAATCCAGTCCACCCCTACCCCTTTGTCTTCTCAGCCTCTCTCTTATATACATTATGACCCTGAATCTGCTTAAATTGAATCACAATCACCTCAACTAATTGTAGATTTTTCTACATACCTTTCCTCTCAACCTGGATCAACATCTTAACTGGCTCTTCCATCTTTAAATATAACAATTATTGCTTTAGAAGGGTAGAAGCATATGATCTTAAAGATCAAAGTCAACGTGGAGGGGTATCTAACTATGATTATGATGGGGAATTTTGGGAAGATAGTTTAGGAGGGGGTGATAATAGTGAACACGATGACAGTCTTGATACTGATTTTGATGATGAAAATGTGCATGGGGCATCTAAAGAAGAACAATGTAATGAATTTTTGTAGATTTAGATGAATGTGGCAGCAATGACAGCAGCGATGCTGATGAGTTATTAAATGTTGATTTAGAGGACAAAATACTTAGGCACGTTAATGCTAATGCTGAGAATAACGACGAAAACCCAACTAAAAATGTGTAGAATAACGTAAAGCTTGTCGTAGAGCTACAAATTAAACCATTACTTTGATTTATAGCATAGGAAAGTAGGGATTGATCCCACGAGGAAAGATTATGATAATAAGCTAGTTTAATTTTAATTAACTTTACTGCTCTAACTTATTTTACTTTCTCTTTATATTACTAAAACAAATCAATTTAAACAAGTAAAGATCTGGAAAAATTACTTAACATTGCCCCTAAATATTCTAAATCTAATTCTTGAAATAAAAATAGTAAATAGTTATCCTAAATATTCTGAAAAAATAAAAACAGAAATAATCACACAATATTAGACTGAAAATTAAAACAAAAAATAACAAGCAGAAAATTAATATTAAAAATCATAGAAAGTTAAATTAATATTCTACAAGTTTATAACTTTATATCTCCAAAATTATATGTAATTAAATTCGGAAAAATTAAAACAAAAAATAAAATCTGAAATTAAAAAAATAATAAACTGCACTAATATAAATATGAAAGTAAATAACAAAGTACCCAAATTTTAAAATATAATTTTATAGACTTAATAAAACCCTAGAAACCTAAAATAAAAATTGAAAATGTAATTTTTAGATTTATTAAAATAAAAACCTGCACATATCCAATTCACGATATAATTCTGAAAAATTATGACATAATTTTCAAATATTCCAAAATTAAATAGAGGCAAATTAGGATACTATATAAACCCTAAATGTAATAAAGCACGAAAAAACACAAAAGGAACTATTTTTAGCCTAATTTCTAACAAACTAGTAAATAAATGGCAAAGTAGAATAGAAAATAAATCTAAAATTTTAATCACACTAAAAACCAAAATATAACTAATCTAAAATCACTAAGACACTCCTAAAAGACTACCCTTTGGGGGGGGGGAACGAAATTTATATTAAAACTTATAAATTTAAGAATTAAAATTGACAAACTAAAGAAATTAACTAAAAAGCAACAAATAATTATCAAAGATACCAAATTTATGAAAAATACTTAGCATAATCTATATGCACCATGCAAATCAATATTTATCATCAACACACAAATCGATTTATACATGAGTTAGACTGTAGAAGATACCCACTAGCGGATCTTCCTCGTTTTTCCTTATATTATAGTTTATTTAGGTGCAGTCCCAATATAAACCCTGTTAGTTTTGATAATCCTAACACCAGTCGATGGAGATCCCTCCATGCCCTTGGTTTAAAAAGAAGGAAATCAACTAGGTAACCTCGATATGTTGCTTAAAGGATGAAGAAATTATCCAAATTTTGTTTAAGTATTGAAACTGCAGGGCAAGGGTTGATCCCAGCAGCTAACCCATTTTTGTATGCTTAATTACTCAAGCATCCTTAAGGTTTAAGTCTAATATTTTTCATTGGGATTGAATATCAGGAAGTCAGATTTACACCAAATCAAGTTCCATCCCATTTGGACTTCATTTGCCCATTCGAATTAGCAAATAAACCCAAGGTGTCCAAACTATCGAGCAAGACCAGAATATACACGGCTTAGTTCACGTCATAGCTTAAGCTATATTATGGCTTAAGTCTTGAATTTTAATATTTTTGAAATCCTCATGATGTCTACTTTCAGGTCCAAGCATTATTTTTCAATCATACCTACAGGAGGATGGGAGATCAAGGACTTTTGTCAAACTGGTCAGATTGGGCTCCATTCTACGTGGTTAAATGTTTAAGCCAAATTACCTTACTTAAACATGCTATAACCTTGATTTCTTTGGTGGGGGTTTATACACATCCCAAAGTTACCCCCCATAACCTGAAAACCAAATCATACTCACTTTTGATAAGCTTAAACCAAGTCCCAAAATCGTGCAAAAATTATTCTTGAACCTGGTTCAGTTGAACCTGGTTCATTTTGCTCCAAAACGTGATTTACTCACTTGCAGCTAGTGTGGCACATTATTCAAGGCTTGGCACACGTCCCTGGGCATCCAATGATGGGCTGCAACCTTGGTAAGGATGACCAATGAGGAGCAAGCAGCAAACTTTGTGTCTCTTGCATGCTATTGGCTAGAAGAAAAGCAACACTACTTTACGGTTGTCCAATGAGAATTCAGCAAGCTTCTGGTTCTTTAAGCTTTAATATGAGTTGATTAATGTATAATAAGCATTAGTAATATTTTACTTTATGCTTTGGATGTATTTAGATCAGTTTAATCAAGCTTTGTATTTAGTTAAGCACAAACCGGTTGTATTAGTTGCTTAATACCTTTCCTAGCTAGTAAGAAAAGCTAGAGGTGTGTGCTTGTGTGTGTGCTTGCTGGCTTAGCCTTATATAAAGCATGTACATGGCCCCCCCATTGTAATCATATTCCAACTTTGAATGAAATCAGTTTTGAGTGCTCGTAGCTTTCTTACCTTGAATACTAAACTTGCTTATCCTTAACTAGGCTGGTTATGTGGTATTCAAGTGTAGTCTTAAACTTGATTAAGTGGTGTTTCTGTATCTTAATCATAGTTTAAGGGGCCTAAACTTGTGTTTGGTGGTGTTTCTGTATCCAAACATTAAGTTTAGTTCTATCCAATTCAGTGTTTATTCTCAAGGATTCAAAGAGAGTAAAGGTGGGTTTGCTAGCTTAATTTTGAGTTAGTAAATCATAACTTTGATTCTCTTTCCATTCCTTACTTTCATAACCCTTTCTTACATCCATTCCTATGCTTAACCACGGCTAAGGCTATCCCCTTTGGTTTAGCTTCCAACCCAAATACAAAGCCAACTTCAAACCGTGAAACACCACAAAGCTAGGCGTGCTAGGCAGTAAAGTGGCACGGCCACCCCATGCCATGAAGCACGACCGTGCCTCCCCCATTTCGTGTTAGTTTCACCTGCTTGCTTCGTGTGCTTGGTAGCTTTTGGCTTTGATTCATCATAATACATCAAGTTCTCTTTTGTTTCTCATTTAGAATCCCTTGATTCTAAATTCCATTCTTACCTCACGTGTTTGTTGCCTCACAACCAACATATTACGTGCCACTTTCCTTGGTTTTCCTATGATTGTATTCTCCCTTGGTTTGTAAGCTTTCACTCTTAAATTGAGTTTTAGCTTAGACCCTCAACGGATACATCACCAGTGTAAGAATTTAATAAAACTAGAGCATTAAGTATTTGAAAAACATAATCTAATATCGTGTAACTAATTTAACAGCAATTTGATTTAACAAAGATCTATACTAATTACCTAATTAGAAGAGATGGGTTTGAGCCATCCATGATTAATTAGAGTGATACTTATACCTAAAAGACTATAACTTTTATGTACTAAAGCATTTTAAACCGCCATATGAATTCGCATTAAACTAACTAGCATGCATTCTAATTAATCTAATGCAAATATCATAAACGATAAATACTAATCATTATAGAATCATGAATAAAAATCAACTAGACAATAAAGCATAAAACTTATTTCAAAATAATTAATTTAGCATGGTTTCAAATATATTATACTAAGCACAAGGAAAGTACTCATACATATTATAAATAAAATCACAACAATTAACCAAAGCTTTCATGTTTAACAATAAACTAAACACAAAAAAAAATAGAAAAAATAGCAACACTACTTTGGCCAGGAGATGATGCGTGATTGACGATGATCGTGAAGATGATGATGATCTTGGGTGATGGTGGGGACGATGATGATATAATAAGGGGCTTGATGTGGTGATGTTTGATGATGATGAGGTTTGTGTGAGGAGGTTGCGTGAAGGAGGAGGTGAGGAGACTTCGAGGGGGTGGCGTGAGATATTTTGAGGGGGTGGCATGAGTGATGAGTAGAGAAGAAGAGGTGGGTTTTTTTTATAGTATTATTCTACTAGGGTTTTCTTCTTTGGACTCCTTCTCTTCCAAGTCTTTTAATTTTTCTTCAATTAAGAATAGTAATCTTATAATCCAAGCCCAAATAAATCCTTATGAAAATATAATTTTCATAAATCCTTATTTTTAGACCGACTTGATAATTCCATTAGAATCCTTCAATAAATAAAACCCGAACTTCAACGTCTTCTCTTCTCCTATTTCTTTATTAATGCTTAACCTAAAAAATATATAAAATAGAGTCAATTAGATAAAATAATATATATAATATAATCAAAATAATTATTAAAAACTTGCATAAATTATGACTTAAAAAATTCCCCCATACTTAACCCTTGGATGTCCTCATGCTAAGAAATTTGGGACTCAACCTAAAAATGAGCCCTCTTTCTTATAAAGCCATGCATAAATATAATATTTATACTAGGCATTGGCTTTCTTTAAAAAGGGTTTTATTCAAAATTAATTAATTTTCCTCCCAACAAGTGAATAACTACTAGACATCCAACTACCATCAAAGAGTTTCTTCACCAGCCTCACAACATTTCTTTAATGAAGTAACAAGAAAAATAATCATCCATCTCTTTTAAGCATGCATACACCGATCAAGAGATCTAAAAAGTTTACGATATAAAAATTGAAGTATGGTATGGCCACAGAGACAATTGAATTGGAATTGATTCTAAACTTGCCTTGCAATTTTTTTGTTCCTCTTTTTTTTTTCTTTTTTTTCAAACTCCAACTGCGCATATATTCGAGACCCATATAGGGTCTTAGAAAATAAACACTCATTGTCTCACACTCATCCGAATAGAGGTGCTAGAGTTAACAATTTATTCTCATCACTATTGTATTTATTTATTGGCTGTTAGTTTGGTACGAGTCATTGATCGGCCCAAAAAGGGGCATGACTCTCCCAATCATGGTTACTCCATACACAAGGCTCAACTTGAGACCTAAACTTAAGGGAAAAAGGTGTCGAGCCACCTATTCCTGCCCATGTTGGTAATATGACTTTTTTTTCATTTTTTTTACAAGACAAGAAAAATCACAATTTTAATGAGTTATTCTACTAATTCAATAGTCCAGGAAATGGATTAGGTCATTTTATTGCCTCTGAAGCAGCTATACAACATGATCAAACAAGATGAATAATCATGACAGTTACTCATTAAAGACATATATGAGGATCAACTTAAACTTCTCTGAATGACAGTTAACATGCTCAGAAGTCTTCACTCATAGAAGAATAAACTAAAAATAGCTAAGAATTTTTTTTTAAGTAAGAAAGCCTAGCATAAACTCATATTTATGCATTATTTATAAGAAAATCAATTTATTTTATTTTTTTTTGAAGAATGAATACTGCAGAAACTAAATACAATGAATATTGCAGGAACTAAATGCATGATGCACTCCCACACTTAATTCATGCATTGTCCCTAATGTATGAAAAAAGATAAAAATAATGAAGATAAAAGTAAAATTAAATGTATACTTCCCTAAAAAACATCGGGTTGCCTCCCAACCAGCGCCTTTGTTTACTGTTGTTGGCTCGATGCAAATGAGCTTATGGATCCTCTAGTCGGATCTCTTCCACTAAGCATACCTGATGTCCTTCATAGAAGTGCTTTAGCCTGTGACCATTTACCTTGAAAATTTTGTTAGTAGCAAAGGATTTAATCTCAACAGCCGCATGTGGATAAGTCTTTACTACCATAAAAGGTCTTAGCCATCTAGAGTTCAACTTACCAGGAAAGAGTTTCAATTTTGAATTGAATAACAACACTTTTTCACTCACCTGAAATTCTTTCCTACTAAGCTTAGCATCATGAAAAGTTTTGGCTTTACCTTTATAGATCATTGAATTGTCATAGCATTCTAAACGAATCTCTTCTAATTCCTGCACTTGCAACTTACGCTCCTTCCCTGCTAGGTCATAGTCTAGACTGCACTGCTTTGCAGCCCAATATGATTTATGCTCGAATTCTATAGGGAGATGACATGCTTTACCAAAAATTAACCTGTAAAGTGATATACCTATAGGTGTCTTATATGCAGTCCTATGGGCCCATAGAGCTTCATCTAACCTAAGACTCCAATCTTTCTTATTTGGTCTAACAACCTTTTCTAATATGCCCTTAATCACTTTATTGGAGATTTCAGTTTGGCCATTAGTTTGGGAATGATATCCAGTAGACACGTTATGAGTTACATGATAATTGGCTAACAAGGCACCTAAGGTTCTATTGCAAAAATGTGTTCCCCTATCACTAATGATTGCTTTAGGGACTCCATATCTATGTAGAATGAGAGATTGAACATGCTTCACCATAGTTTTAGCATCATCAGCTATAGTGGCTACAACTTCAATCCACTTAGATACATAATCAAGAAGCATAAGAATGTAGATAAAACCAAAAGACGGGGAAAAAGGTCCCATAAAATCAACACCCCATACATTAAAAATTTCACAAACATACACATTATGCATAGGCACTTGATTCCTTTTAGATAAATTACCTATCTTCTAGCATGCTTCACATCTTTTGCAAAATTCATAGGCATCCCTAAAAATTGTAGACCAATAAAATCCACATTCAAGAACTTTGTGTGCCATTCTTTTGGGTCCAAAATGCCCCCCACTTTTAGAAGAGTGACAGAAAGTTAAGATTGCATGAAGTTCATTATCATCTACACAACGCCTTATAATTTGATCTCTATAAAATTTCCATAAATATGGCTCATCCCAAACATACTATTTAGATTGAGCTCTTATCTTCTCCTTTTGGGCTCTAGACAAGTCTACAGGAAAGGGTTTGGTTACTATATAATTAACCATATCAGCATACCAAGGTAGCCTATCAGTGATGGCATATAAAGTCTCATCAGGAAAACAATCACTCAATGGATTCATACTCTCGCCATTGTCTAGCCTACTTAGATGGTCAGCCACTAAATTTTTAGATCCTAGTTTATCTTTAATCTCCAATTGGAATTGTCGCAATAGTAGGACCCATGTAATCAATCTTAGGTTTAAGTCATTCTTACTTAATAGATGTTTAATAGCAGAATGATCAGTATAAACAATAACTTTAATACCCAGCACATAAGGACGAAACTTTTCTAGATCAAAAACAACAACACACATTTCCCTTTCTGTAGTAGTGTACTTATAATGTGCTAGGTCTATAGTTCTAGAAGCATAATAGATCACATGAGGTGCCTTCCATACTCTTTGACCTAAGATTGCCCCTACTGCCTTATCACTAGCATCACACATCAGTTGAAAAGACAGGGCCGAGTTGGGGGTTGTACTATAGGAGTGGTTGTCAATTTCAACTTCAATTGGTCAAAAGCTCTCCTACAGTCCTAATTAAAATCAAACAAAGCATCTTTTACAATTAAAGCACATAAAGGAGAGGTAATCTTAGAAAAATCCTTGACAAATCTCCTATAAAAGCCAACATGACCTAGAAATGACCACACCTCCTTGACACACTGTGGATAGGGCAATGATTGAATGATTTCTACTTTAGCCTTGTCAACCTCTAAGCCCTTGGATGACTCCACATGACCTAGTACTACCCCATGCTCCACCGTGAAATGACACTTTTCAAAATTAAGCACTAAATTAATCTCAATACAAAACCTAAGTACTAATGTAAGATGATGCAGGCACTCATCAAATGAATCACTATGTATAGTAAAATCATCCATGAAAAATTCCATGATTTTGGTGATAAAATCAGAAAAGATACTCATTATACACCTTTGAAATGTAGCAGGCGCATTACATAGAATAAAAGGCGTCATTCTAAAAGCATAAGTGCCAAAAGGACAGGTAAAAGTGGTCATTTCCTTATCCTCATAAGCTATAGGGACTGAATATAATCTAAATAGCCATCTAGAAAGCAATAATGTGACCTCCCAGCTAATCTCTCTAACATCAGGTCCATAGAGGGCAATGGCAAATGGTCCTTCTTTGTGGCCTTGTTAAGCTTATAGTCAATGCACACTTTCCAACCACTTTGGACTCTAGTAGGTATTAACTCACCTTTCTTGTTATGCACTACTGTTGTGCCCCCCTTTTTAGGAACCACATGGACAGGACTAACCCACTTAGAATTAGCGATGGGGTATATTACTCCAGCATCTAACCACTTAAGAATTTCTTTTTGAGCTACATCCATCATAAGTGTATTTAGTCTGCGCTAAGGGTCTATCTTGGGCTTAGCATATGATTTTAATGTGATTTTATGTGAACATAATGTGGGGCTAAGTCCTTTAAGGTCTGCTAAAGTCCACCCTAATGCTTCACTATGTTCTCTAAGTACCCTAATAAGTTCAACCTCTTGTTTAGATGTATGTGCATTAGAGATTATAACAGGTAAGGTCTCATCATCCCCTAAATTAGTATACTTAAGGTTTTCAGGTAATAGATTTAGTTCTAACTTAAGAGGTGAAATGCAAGAGGGTAGCATCTTCGTGTAACTTTTAGGCAATTCTAGTTTACTAGGTCCATCAACTACATGCAATTGCAACAAAGACTCTATGCTGCTCACTAACTCATTATTAATATGGTAAGGCACCTTATGAAATACAAGCTAATCCAAACCTTGAGTAAGCACAGTTAACAATTCATCATCATGAGACAGTTCATAAACATTTTGGGATAATTCATCAATCACATCAAGTGCACACATATAGTTCATATCAGCAGGAAATCTCATACCATCAAAAATATTGAATTTAATGATTTCACCATCAAATTCCATAGTCAATGTTCTTGCATGCATATCTATTTTTGTCCTAGATGTTTTAAGAAATGGTTTACCAAGCAATATGGGAACATCATGGCATGCATCACCCATGTCCAATATATAAAAGTCAGCATAAAAAACAAGCTCATTAACTTGGACTAAGACATCTTCTAAAACTTCATTAACGGACCTAGGCATCACATTAACAGAAGCTCCTAAATCAAGCATAGCTTTATCAAAGGAGAGGTTTCTAATTTTACAAGGAATAGAGAACATACCTGGGTCCTTACATTTAGGGGGAAGCTTCTTTTGAAAAACAACAGACACGTTTTCCCCCACACTTACCTTTTTGTTCCCTTTCAGTTTGTGTTTTGGAGTACAAAGCTCTTTAAGGAACTTGGCATAATAAGGCACCTGCTTTATGGCATCTAGGAGAGGAATGTTGATATCTGCCTTCCTAAATGTTTCTAAGATTTCTCGGTTTGCCTCATCTACCTTAGGGGCTTTTCCTCTCAGTTTACTAGGAAAAGGTGGTAATGGCTTGTAAGGTTCCTTCTTATCCTCACCTACTTCCTTAACATTAGAGGTGGTGTCTTGATATTGGTTAGGTTCAAGTTTGTTGACATCTATTTCATGCTCTACCTCTCTATTCTTCCTAGGTTTCTTCAACTCTTTCCCACTCCTAAGTGTCATGGCACTCACATTTTGTTTCAGGGTTTTGGAATGGGTGAGATGGCAATCTCTGTTGTGTTTGGGCTGCGAGGTTGCTAATTATGGTATCAGTAGCAATCTATCTCTCTTGGACCTGTTTACGAGTCATCTCTATGTTTTGAGGCCTAGTGTCAACCTTCTTTTTCTTGTCATCCATCTTTTTTATGACTTGCTCTAAAAGAAAATTTGTTCTATCATGAGCAAATGGTTGATGTGATAGTTGGTCAAAGCCTGGGGGGCTATTTATATCTACAAAATCACAGAAGTAATCTAAATTAATATTCTGTAATTTTATAACTGTATATCTACAAAATTATGAGTAATTAAATTTAGAAAAATTAAAACACAAAATTAACCACACAAAATTTCCTTTTAGAGCAAGTCAACCGTCACATCAACCATCTGCTCATGATAGAACAAATTTCATTTTAGAGCAAGTCATAAAAAAGATCGAGGACCAAAAAAAGGAGGTTAAAACTAGGTTTCAAAACATAAAGGTGACTCTTAAACAGGTCCAGGAGAGACAGACTGCTACTGATACCATAATTAGCAACCTCCAGGCCCAAATACAACATAGATTGCCATCTCACCCATTCCAAAATCCGAAAGAAAATGTGAGTGCCATGACACTTAGGAGTGGGAAGGAGTTGAAGGAACCTGGGAAGAATATAGAGGTAGAGCATGAAATAGATGTCAACAAACTTGAACCTAACCAATATCAAGACACCGCCTCTAATGTTAAGGAAGTAGGTGAGAATAAGAAGGAACCTCACAAGCCATTACCACCTTTTCCTAGTAGACTGAGAGGAAAAGCCCCTAAGGTAGATGAGATAAACCGAGAAATCTTAGAAACATTTAGGAAGGCAGAGATCAACATTCCTCTTCTAGATGCCATAAAGTAGGTGCCTCATTATGCCAAGTTCCTCAAAAAGCTTTGTACTCCAAAACGTAAACTAAAAGGGAACGAAAAGGTAAGTGTGCGGGAAAACGTGTCTACTGTTTTCCAAAAGAAGTTTCCCCCTAAATGTAAGGACCCAGGTGTATTCTCTATTCCTTGTAAAATTAGAAACCTCTCCTTTGATAAAGTTATGCTTGATTTAGGAGCTTCTGTTAATGTGATGCCTAGGTCCGTTAATGGAGTTTTAGAAGATGTCTTAGTCCAACTCAATGGGCTTGTTTTTTATGCTGAATTTTATATATTGGACATGGGTGATGCATGCCATGATGTTCCCATATTACTTGGTAAACCAAGTCTTAAAATATCTAGGACAAAAATAGATGTTCATGCAGGAACATTGACTATGGAATTTGATGGTGAAATAATTAAATTCAATATTTTTGATGCTATGAGATTTCCTGCTGATATGAACTATATGTGTGCACTTGATGTGATTTATGAATTATCCCAAGATGTTTATGAGCTGTCTCATGATGATGAATTGTTAACTGTGCTTACTCAAGGTTCGGAACAGTTTGTATTTCATAATGTGCCTTACCATATTAATAACGAGTTAGTGAGCAGCATAGAGTCTTTGTTGCAATTGCATGTAGTTGATGGACCTAGGAAACTAGAATTGCCTTAAAGTCACACGAAGATGCTACCCTCTCGCATTTCACCCCTTAAGCTAGAACTAAATCCATTACCTGAAAATCTTAAGTATACTTATTTAGGGGATGATGAGACATTACCTGTTATAATCTCTAATGCACCTACATCTAAACAAGAGGATAAACTTATTAGGGTGCTTAGAGAACATAGTGAAGTGTTAGGGTGGACTTTAGCAGACCTTAAAGGACTTAGCCCCACACTATGTTCACATAAAACCACATTAGAATTAGATGCTAAGCCTAAGAAAGACCCTTAGCATAGACTAAATCCACCTATGATAGATGTAGTTCAAAAAGAAATTCTTAAGTGGTTAGATGCTGGAGTAATATACCCCATCGCTAATTCTGAGTGGTTTAGTCCTACCCATGTGGTTCCTAAAAAGGGGGAAACAACAGTAGTGCATAACAAGGAAGGTGAGTTAATACCTACTAGAGTCTAGAGTGGTTGGAGAGTGTGCATTGACTATTGAAAGCTTAACAAGGTCACAAAGAAAGGCCATTTTCATTGCCCTTTATGGACCAAATGTTAGAGAGATTAGCTGGGATGTCAAATTGTTGCTTTCTAGATGGATATTAAGGTTATATTAAGGTCCCTATAGCTCATGAGGATCAGGAAAAGACCACTTTTACCTGTCCTTTTGGCACCTATGCTTTTCTAAGGATGCCTTTTGGTCTATGTAACGTTCCTGCTACATTTCAACGGTGTAAGATGAGCATTTTTTCTAATTTTATCACCAAAATTATGAAAGTTTTCATGGATGACTTTACTGTACATGGTGACTCATTTGATGAGTGCTTGCATCATCTTACGTTAGTATTTAAGTGTTGTATTGAGACTAATTTGGTGCTTAACTTTGAAAAGTGTCATTTCATGGTGGAACATGGAGTAGTTTTAGGTCATTTAGTGTTATCCAAGGGCTTAGAGTTTGACAAGGCTAAAGTAGAAATCATTCACTCTTTGCCTACCCACAGTGTGCCAAGCAGGTAAGGTCCTTTTTAGGTCATGTTGGGGTTTATAGAAGATTTATTAAAGATTTTTCTAAGATTGCCTCCCCTTTATGTGCTTTACTTGCAAAAGATGATTTATTTGATTTTAATGAGGACTGTAGGAGAGTTTTTCATCAATTGAAGTTGAAATTGACCACGACTCCTATAGTACAACCCCCTAACTGGGTCATGCCTTTTGAACTGATGTGTGATGCTAGTGAAAAGGCAGTAGGGGTAGTCTTAGGTCAAAGAGTAGGGAAGGTACCTCATGTGATTCATTATGCTTCTGGAAGTTTAGATCCAGCACAGTGTAACTGCAATACTACAGAAAAGAAAATGTATGCTGTTGTTTTTGCTCTAAAAAAGTTTTGCCCTTATCTGGTAGGTGTTAAAGTTACTGTTTATAATGATCATTCTGCTATTAAATATCTATTAAGTAAGAATGACTCAAAACCTAGATCGATTAGATGGGTCCTACTACTGCAAGAATTCCAATTGGAGATTAAAGATAAACCAGGAGTTGAAAATTTAGTTGTGGACCATCTAAGTAGGCTCGACAATGGGGAGAATGGGAATCCATTAAATGATTGTTTTCCTGATGAGACTTTATATGCTATCACTGATATGCTACCTTGGTATGCTGATATGGTTAATTATATTGTAACCAAAACCTTTCCTATAGACTTGTACAGAGCCCAAAAGAACAAGATAAGAGCTTAATCTAAATATTATGTTTGGGATGAGCCATATTTATAGAAATTTTGTGGTGATCAGATCATAAGGAGTTGTGTAGATGATAGTGAATTTTATTCAATTTTAACTTTCTATCACTCTTCTGAAAGTGGGGCACATTTTGGACCTAAAAGAGCGGCGCACAAAGTTCTTGAATGTAGATTTTATTGGCCTGCTATTTTTAGGGACGCCTATGAATTTTGCAAAAGGTGTGAAGCATGCCAGAAGACATAAAATTTATCTAGAAGGAATCAAATGCCTCTGCATAATGTGTATGCTTGTGAGATTTTTTATGGATGGGTGTTGATTTTATGGGACCTTTTCCCCCTTCTTTTGGTTTTACTGACATTCTTATGCTTATTGACTATGTATCTAAGTGGATTGAAGTTGTGGCTACTAGAGCTTATGATGCTAAAACTGTTGTGAAACATGTTAAATCTCTTATTCTGCACAGATATAGATTTCCTAAAGCAATCATAAGTGATAGGGGAACACAGTTTTGTACTAGAGCCTTAGGTGCCTTGCTAGCCAAGTATCATGTAACTCATAAGGTGTCTACTGGATATCATCCCCAAACCAGTGGCCAAGCTAAAATCTCCAATAAAGAGATTAAGGGCTTATTAGAAAAGGTTGTTAGACCAAATAAGAAAGATTGGAGTCTTAGGTTAGAGGAAGCTCTCTGGGCCTATAGGACTGCATATAAGACACCTATAGGTATGTCACCTTATTGGTTAGTTTTTGGTAAAGCATGTAATCTCCCTGTAGAACTTGAGCATAAATCATATTGGCCTGTAAAGCAGTGCAATCTAGACTATGACCTAGCAAGGAAGGTGCGCAAGTTGCAATTACAGGAATTAGAAGAGACTCGTCTGGAAGCCTATGACAATTCAGTAATCTACAAAGGTAAAGCCAAAGCTTTTCATGATGCTAAACTTAGTAGGAAAGAATTTCAGGTGGGAGAAAAAGTGTTGTTATTCAATTCAAAATTGAAACTCTTTCCTGGTAAGTTAAACTCTAGATGGCTAGGACCTTTTATGGTCCACATGGTGCTGTTGAGATTAAATCCTTTGCTACTAACAAAATTTTCAAAGTAAATGGTCACAGGCTAAAGCACTTCTACGAAAAAGATCAGATATGCTTAGTGGAGGACATCCGACTAGAGGGTCCCTGAGCTCATTTGTGTCGAGCCAATGATCGTAAACAAAGGCGCTGGTTGGGAGGCAACCCAACATTTTTAGGGAAGCATACATTTAATTTTACTTTTATCTTCATTATTTCTATCTTTTTGCATGCATTAGGAACAGTGCTTGAATTAAGTGTGGGGGGGTGCATCCTGTATTTAGTTCCTATAGTATTCATTGGATTTAGTTTCTATAGTATTCATTATATAAAAAAAAATTGATTTTCTTATAAATAATGCATAAATATGAGTTTATGCTAGGCTTTCTTGCTTAAATTTTTTTTTTCTTATCTATTTTTAGTTTATTCTTCTATGAATGAAGACTTCTGAGCATATTAACTGTCATTCAGAGAAGTTTGAGTTGATGCTCATATATCTCTTTAAGGAGTAACTGACATGATTATTCATCTTATTTGATAATGTTATGTATCCTCTTCAGAGACAATAAAATGACCTATCCCATTTCCTAGATTATCGAATTAGTAAAATAACTTATTAAAATTGCGCCTTTTCTTATCTTTAAGAAAAACAGAAAAAAGAAAAAGAAAAAAGGTTAGATTACCAACATGGGTAGGAATAGGTGGCTCAACACCTTTTCCCCTTTAGTTTTGGTCTCAAGTTGAGCCTTATGCGTGGAGTAACCCATGTTGGGAGAGTCATGCCCCTTTTTGGGCCGATCAATGACTCGTACCAAACTAATAGTCAATAAAAAAGATAATAAAATAATGATGAGAATAAACTATTAACTCCAGCATCTCTATTCGAGTGAGTGTGAGACAGGGAGTGTTTAATTTCTAAGACCCTATATGGGCTTCGAATATATGCGCAATTGGAGTTTGAAAAAAAGGGGGGGGAAATAGAAAAAAATTACAAGGCAATTTTAGAATCAATTTCAATGAGTTATTCCTTCTAGTCCAATTGTCTCTGTAGCCATACCATACTTCAATTTTTCTATCGTAAACTTTTTAGACCTCTTGATCGGTGTATGCATGCTTAAAAGACATGGATAATTATTGCTCTTGTTACTTCATTAAAGAAATGTTGTGAAGCTGATGAGGAACACTTTGATGGTAGTTAGATGTTTAGCAGTTATCCACTGGTTGGAAGGAAAACTAATTCATTTTGAATGAAACTGTTTTCAAAGCAAACTAATGTCTAGTATAAATATCATATTTATGCATGACTTTGTAAGAAAGAAAGAGTGTAATTCTTAAGTCGAGTCCTAGATTTCTTTGCACAAGGACGTCCAAAGTCTAAGTGTGGGAGAATTTGTTAAGTCATAATTCATGCATGTTTTTAATAATTAATTTGATTATATTGTATATATTGTTTTTTCTAATTTACTTTATTTTATATATTTTTAGGTTAAGCATTAATAAAGAATAAGGAGAAGGGATAACGTCGAAGTTCGGGTTTTATTTACTGAAGGATTTTACAAGCGAATTTATTAAATCGATCCCAAAAAGTAATGAATTATGAAAAACATATTTTCGTAAGGATTTATTTGGGCTTGAATTACAAGATTACTACTCCTATTTGAAGAGAAATTAGAAGACTTGGAAGAGAATGAGTCTAAAGAAGAAAACCCTAGTAGAATAATATTGTAAAAAACTACCTCTTCTTCTCTACTCATCTCACACCTCCCGCCTTTTCACATCAACCCCCAACTCCATAATTAGACTCCTTCATGTCCAACCCTCATCCATCTTTCTCATCCACTCACATATCACCACCGTCAAATCCTTCTTATATCATCATCATCCCCACCATCACAAAAGATCATCATCACGATCCCTATTTCATGCCACCCCCTAAATCTTCATCACCACAGCACCATAAACTTCACTAAGCCACCACCACACTCCCCCATAATCATCACAACATCTTCATCACCTTCATCATTGTGAATCTTCATCATCTAACAGATGCATCACCAAAGCCAAAGTAGTATTGTTCTTACTTATTTTTATTATTATTTTATTTTATTTGTTTTGTGTTTAGTTTATTGTTAAACACAAAAGCTTTATTTAATGGTTGTGATTGTATTTTTAATATAGTGAGTAATTTCCTTGTACTTAGTATAATCTATTTGAAACCATGCTAAATTAATTATTTTGAAACAAGTTTTATGCTTTATTGTCTAGTTGATTTTTACTCATGATTCTATAATGATTAGTATTTATCGTTTACGATATTCGCATTAGATTAATTAGAATACATGCTCGTTAGTTTAATATGAATTTATATGATAGTTTAAAAGGCTTTAGCACGTAAAAGTTATAGTTTTTTAGGGATAAGTATCACTCTAATTAATCATGGATGACTCAAACTCATCTCTTTTAAGTAGACAATCATTATAGATCTTTGTCAAATCAATTTGCTGGTAAATTAGTTACAAGGCATTCGATGATGTTTTTCTAATACTTAATGCTCTAGTTTGATTAAATTCTTATGCTGGTGTTAGGATTATCAAAACTAGTAGGGTTTATATTAGGAGTTGACCTAAATAAACCATAATATAAGGAAAAACGAGAAAGATCTGCTAGTGGGTGTCTTTTACAGTCTAACTTATGGATAAATCGATTTGTGTGTTGATGATAAATAGTAATTTGCATGGTGGATATAGATTATGCTAAGTGTTTTCCATAAATTTGGTATCTTTGATAATTATTTGTTGCATTTTAGTTAATTCATTTAGTTTGTCGATTTTAATTCTTAAATTTATAGTTTTTAATATTAATTTTGTTCATCCCCCCCCCCCCCAAAAAAGAGTAGAATTTTAGGAGTGTCTTGGTAAATTTAGATCAGTTATATTTTGATTTTTAATGTGATTAAAATTTTCAGATTTGTTTTCTATTCTACTTTGCCATTTATTTATCGGTTTGTTAGAAATTAGGCTAAAAATATCCTCTTTTGTGTTTTTGCATATTTTATTCCATTTTAGGGTTTACATAGTATCCTAATATTCCTATATTTAATTTCAGAATATTTGGAAATTATTTGACAACTTTTCAGAATTAATTATTTCGTGAATTAGATATGTGCAGGTTTTTATTTAATGAATCTGAAAATTATGTTTTTAATTTTTAATTTTAGTTGTAGGGTTTTTTTTAGTCTAGAAAATTATATTTTAAAAGCTGGCTACTTTTGTTATTTATTTTCGTATTTATATTAGTGCAGTTTATTGTTTCTTTAATTTCATATTTTATTTTCTGTTTTAATTTTATGTGGTTAATTTTCTGTTTTAAATTTTTTGAATTTAATTTCATATAATTTTGGAGATATAAAGCTATAAACTTGCATAATATTAATTTTGATTACTTTTTGTGATTTTTAATATTAATTTTCTACTTGTTATTTTCTGTTTTAATTTTTAGTTTAATATTGTGTGATTAATTCTGTTTTTATTTTTCTAGAATATTTAGGATAGCTATTTATTGTTTTTATTTCTATAATTAAATTTAGAATATTTAAAGGCAGTATTAAGTAATTTTTTCATATTTTTAATTGTTTTGTTTGATTTGTTTTAGTAATATAAAGAGAAAGTAAAATAAATTAGAGTAGTAGATTTAATTAGATTTAAACCAGCTTACTATTATAATCTTTCCTCGTTAGATCGATCCCTACTTTCCTATGCTATAAATATTATTTATAAATCAAAGTAGTGGTTTAATTTGTAGCTCTATGACAAGTTTTACAATGACTTAACAAATAAAATGTATCCAAATGGAAATATGTAAGCAAGGAACTCAGACGGTGAAGTGTCAATAGCTGAGGTGGACATGTTTATGCATAAAGATAAGTGGAGCAAGGTGATTAGAGACTTTGTAATACAGGACTTATTTGCATTGTAGAGGATTAAGAATGATAGGTATATACCCATAGCTGTGTGCAAGGTTAAAACTTATACGTAGAGAGTGCATGCACTGCTCCAGATTGCGAGACAGTGTCACATAGAAAATCAAATCACTGAAGGGATCCCATTCTTACCCTAGATTATAGGAGAACAAGATGGTTTTACATCCATGGTTATAGAACAACTTATGACAGATTGTAAGAAAAATCCTATTATGCAAGCTATTAATATGCAAAAGCTAATTATGGAAAGATATGGAGTTGTTATTCTTAGGCACACTCGTGACAGAGCAAAGAGACTTTCAAAGTCATGGGTAGATGATAAGCATGAGGAGTCTTATGCAGGACTCCCAGAGTATATTGAGGAAATCAAAGAGGTTAACCTAGGAAGCATAGCCTTTTGCATCATTCAAGGCCCTAATGATGCCCCTCTTTTTAAGAGGACGTTCATTTCATTTGGGGCCAATCACTGGGTTTAGGAGGGGTTGTAGACCTTTAACCAGGGCTGATGGGTGTTTTCTTAAGGGCCCTTACAAGGGTGTGCTGCTAACAGCAATGGCCCTAAATGCAAACAATGGTTACTTCCACTTAGCATATGGGATTGTTGAGAAGGAGAATAGGGATGATTGGGCTTACTTTTTTTAGGGCTTTGAGGATCTGCTTGGATGGGACAGATTTATCCAAGTTTATTTTAGACAGACACAAGGTATGTTTTATGATCCATTTTTTCATTAATTATGCTAAGTACATTTATTTTGTTTTTGTGAATTCCCTTTAAATTAAAATTGTATTGTAATTTACCACTTTTGCACAGGATTTAGTTAAGACTTTTGGAGATATTTTCCCTGAGTGCAACAGAAGAATTTGTGATGTACACTACTACAGGAAGTTTAGCGTGGTATATACATGTTTTATTCTAACTTATGTTGGTTATTTATTTATATTCAAGCACATACTTGTTTAAATAGTGATGAAACTTTAGTGATGAAACATGGTCACTGTTATTGCAAGTGCAAAGCTACAGTTGTTATTTTGGATTTCCTATAATGCTTACAATAACTATGTCCATAACCAAGCAATACAAGCAATAAAAAAAAAAGTCAGTGGTTGCATATGAGTGGTTACTGGGTAAGCTAGTTGAACATTAGGCTAGGTACACCTTTCTTATTTACCTTAAATGCCCTAATAATACTACTAACTTTATGGAATCTTTCAATGGGAAGATAGAGCTTTTTAGATACTAACATGTTTCCACTCTTTAGAGGAGCTTAGGAGGAGGTTTATGAAAACAATAGCCAACAAATTTAAGGTGGCTGAGTCTTAACCTGGTCATGTGGCCGCCATAGTCAAAATGCAAAACTAAATTGGAAAGTAGGGGTTGTATAGTTACCCATGCTGGCAGAGGTGTGTTTGAAGTTTGATGGCAGTACTGCATTCACAGTTAACCTAGCTGAGCATCACTGTGATTGCATAGTGTGGGACATAAGTGGCATACCTTGCACGCATGAGTAAGATGCATTTTGAGGGAAAGGCCAGATATTGATCTATATTTTCATGTTAGTAATATACCATCAAGCCATACTTGCAAACTTATGATGTCATCATGCACCCTACTAAAGATCCAATCTTTTGGAAAGAAAGGGAATGTCCTAAACTAGCACCCTCCCCCCCCCCCCCAGTTGAACTCAGGAGAGGTAGACCACCAAGTGAGAGAAGAATGGATCGAAATGAGAAAAGAAAGTTGTACGCCTGAAGCAACAACCTTAAATAGAGTAAGTGCAAGCAGTTTGGGCATAACTCTAAGAGTCATAGGGAAGGCAATGTGTTAGAGATAAGCAGAGGAAAAGATAACCCTGGGAAACCAAAAGCTACTGAGAAAAGAAGAGTTGGTAGGTCAAGTAAAGTTGATAAGAACACTACAAAGAAGGAAACGACAAGACAAGCTACTTCATCTCAGCTAACCATTGCCACTACTTCTTTATCTTACCTTAAAATAGCAAGAACCTCTTCATCTCAGCCAGCAAGAGTGCAACCTTCTTCAAGTGCGCAACCTTCTTCATATAGGAAAACAAGACATTAAACTACTTCATCTAGGCAAACCAAATCCTTGACCACTGGCACTACCTGAGGTACTCAGTTTTCAAACTTATTGTCATTATCTAATATTGTTTATTTTATACTCACAAAACTCTCCTTCTACCCATTTCTGGAATATTTTGCTTTAAAGAATGTTGTTGTAATGTTTTGCTACCCATTTTCCAACTAAGAGCCCAAGCTTGTTAGCAAACCAAACCCCATTGGTGAACAGCTATTGTGGAGACTATCATGTGCGAGTATGACGTGGATTTTGTGTTGTTGAAATTTTATCTATCCTGTGATCATGCACTCTTTGTCTACTAGATGTACTCTGTTTTTGTTTTCAAATAGCTGAATTTGTTGTGCACGCTGTTATACATAGCTTGACTTGTCGACAATCATATGAGCATTATTTTGGTGCATTTTGATTATTGCATAAAGAGGCTATTGCCGATATTTCATTTATACAAAGTACTATACATAGATAACATAGTACTAGAACACACATGAGCTCATTTCATTGCAATCGTCACAAGGATTGCTACTATAACTATAATTCCTACTAAAATCCTTCCAATAATGTCCTTAAGTAGCATTTCTCTTACTTCATTTGTCGTGGTATGCTTGCATGATTCCTCTTCATTGAATACTCTTTATTTATCTTCCATAGGTTTTTCCCACTTCACAAATTTCCCACTTTGATTGCATTTGTAAAATACCCTTCCTAAGTTGTCATGAAACTTTGATGACTTTATCTTTGCAACCCTTCCACAACTTGGACATGTAACCTTCATATCATAATGAATGTAGCCACCTTTGCACCTAATAAACTATACATATTTTTCAATGAATATTTTTCCTAATAAAAATTTGTCTAACACAAAAATCATTAATAAAAGGTAGACAAACATGGTCAAAGGGCCTTAGCTTAATTATATGTAAAATTAAATATTTGAAAGCACTAGTAAATTACTATATATTAATTAACCAAAAAAATAAATTTTACATACCTTCAACTGTTGCCCTTGAGCCCCTTCAATCGTGGACAGGGGAGAGAGAGAGAGAGAGAGATGGTAGAAGAGAGTTAAAATTAGGGGTGGGGATGGGATGAGAACTAGGGTCCTTTAAATAAAAGATTTTCTAATAGTTAGGATTAGCCAAAAGGAATTAAAACCAAGAAAAATAAAACTCCTCATTTAGCATGCGTGTTAGGCTGCTAGGAAAGGTATTTATGGAAATAAGGGTGACTTTTCATTATTTTGATCAGATTTCCATGCTTGACACCAGAAAAGGGTCCACAAATTATTTACTATAAATAGTGTTGGTTTTCAAATCTATTTACCAAAGTTATCGATTATAGAAATTAATACACTAAACCTCAATGGGTCAAGTCCAGAGGATGACATAATTACTCTCTTCAACGTACATCAACCAAATTGTTGCACCCAAAATCTCACAAAGGGCATATAAAAGATTTAGCAACAATATGAAATTTCTGTGTGCATCCATATTGGAGTTCATGATTGCTAAGATAATATTATAGGGTGACAAAATATTGTGTGTCATATCAAGAGAAAGCTTCCCTTTCTATGAGGAAAGCTCGAGTAAGAGAGTTAATTTGGAAGAGGATGCAGATTCAACAATTATGGATGAATGATCTCCCACATAAATGCTTGATTGATATTCTTGACACAAAAAAAAAGAAAATAGAAAAAAAAATAAAACAAGCCACATGTTTTTTCCTATCCCTAAATCTAAAGGCATAAAATTGCATGAGGAGTTGAGCAAGGAAGGATTGAACTAAGAACTAGTTAAAATTCACCTACTAGATTGTATTTTCTGCCGAACTGAGCACTCTCACAAGAAAAGACAATTTTTGCAAATATGATCTGTTTAGATAGATTGTACTGGACTCATTTTTGGTGAACTAAGATCATTTCCAAGCACAACACGCCTGAATCTGCCAGGAATTAGGCTCAATTCTAATAGTTACAATAGGTTTACCATGAAGCCATGTAAAACACTATCTGGTTCCTATGTAAGCTGCATGTATTATGCTATAGTTTGGGGTAGAGTCTAACATGGTAGCTCGGGTCAGCTGGCATAGGCCATGTCAATCTTGTTTTTGGGGCTTGTTAATAGCAATTTCTCCATTATGATAGGGGAGGTTTTAGTTATTCTTTTAAGGTTTTAGCCTTTCAAAATTCATTAGCTAAAGAATAAATAGTTTAGGTTAGATTAGAGTTCATTTTGGTTGGAGATCGTAAATTTTATAGTTTTCAAGATAAACAAGACAAGTTTTCCCTTTCCCTCTCTCTTTATCATGTTTTTAAGCCTTTTTTTTTTTACTTATGTCAGGTTCATGTTTTTTTGTGATGTTTCATTTAAGTGATAAATTCCTATTGTTAATTGCATGTTGTTTAGCTTGTTAGAGCAACTTAGATTAGTTTTCTCTCTTAGTTTGTGTTTGTTCGGTTTGTTACTACCTTAAGTTAATGTTGAATTTTTTTTATGTTTAGATGATAATGAGTACTTAATTTTCTTGTTTCAAATGTGACTAACCCTATTGGGTTTAACTAGTCTTGCATTAACCTTAAAATATCCAATTATATTGTAATTATGACATTTCTCTCATGTTTACCAAGCGTTCGATGAAATACTTGAATGAGCTTTCAACAATCTTTTTAGCCGTTGGCTTATGTTGAAATGTGAGTACAGTTTAATAATGTATAATAGTTAGGATTCTGATATGAAAATAGTCTAAATACTAGCTAGGATTAAGATTGCTATTCTCATGGTCTAATTGGGATATCCCCATAAGATTAGGTGGTTAGACTAATCAGACTATTGTACGACTCATAAAAGAGGGCTTGGGCAAGCTTTGATGGTACAACTGACCATTTCTAAGTTTTTGGTACAAGCTTGATTAGGTTAGGGCTTAACTGGATTACCTTGCCCATTAGGTGGCCAAGTCACTACCTGAGTAACTTTTTAAAATTTAGTTTTCATACCCATCACATTTGGATTGCTTAGCTTGAAACCCTTAGGATATATGTTTAGTATTTGAAACACAACTCCTTGCAAATGATCCATACTTGCTAGCTACAAGTGCACAAACTTAAAGCATGATAAAACTTCTTCCCACCTTCAAGTTCTTGGTGCCATTGTTGAGGACTTGGCACTTTTCAACATTGAAGTTTAATTAAGGTTTTGAAACTAGGCCTTTTGTTTTGAATAATGATAAAAAAAAATCTTGAAAAAATAGTTATTTTCCTTTTTCGATGATTTGATCATGAACTGTTTTGGCAATGTTTATGTAATTTAAATGATGTTTGAGCTTAATATGTACATTGCATGTACGAAAAATGAGAAATATGCAAGGGCGTGCTCGAGGATATAACTCATGAGGCCCAAGCCACCTTTGAGTCCATAGATTATGGTGGCTTTTTATTCATGAAGTTGATGAGTAGTGGAATTAGTTTAGATATTTGACTTGATATCAATGGGAACCTAAGCACACTAGTAAGACCTTTGATTTGCATGTTAGACCCTCATTTCCTAATCAACCTATGTGGGCATATCATCATAATTCCACCTTTGTTGATGTTGTGTGCTCAATTCGCTAATCTTTTTATCATTGTGTATTATGATATTTTTGTGAATAATATGCTATACTTAATAAAATCGCATAGAGACAATGAATTAGAAATATGCATGGTTCGTTAGCTAAATAACAGAGTACGACCTATTATATGCAATAGCCCCTAGCCCACCCTATTCTAGGTCTAAGGTCAGTTGGTGTGATGTTGGTGAGTCCTCCCCTTCCCTAGAGTCCAATTTCATAGTTGACACATCATTGACTAACCTAGAGGAAGAAACGACTTGCCCCTAACTTCATTACCACTTCTTGTTGCATTCTTATGTAGCACAAGACACTACTAAGGCAGATACTAGTATGGGTTCCTTAACCTTACGTTCTTCACTACTTCCTTTCGCTTAGTGCATGCGTTCAAGGGGGTGGGATTTTTAGGGTTGATGCTAGTGTCGATAAGGATGATTCACTTGTTTGATCCACAGAATTTGTCTTGATAGAGAAATTCTTTGAGGAGGATCCTCTTAAGGAGTCAAGTGTTGATGATTTAGTTAGTGTTGCTTCTCTTATCTTTGAGCTTGTTACTCATTTCCACCAAGTTAATGTTGACCTCATTTCCACCAAGTTAGTCTAGCTTGTCCCTATTTTACCTCCTTCATTGTACATACTTGCGATGACCTATACGTTGACTATTATTGCTTATGCATAGAGGACATGCCTAGGAGATTGATGCAACCATTGTTGTTTTATGACTATGTTAATCTTTATAAGGTGTTTGATAAGCTTAAGGGAGCACTCACTATCTTTGCTATGTTTTTATTTTCTTACTTAAACCACTATAAGATGCAGGTATTGGCCTTTTGTAAGTTCTTGAGACCTTTAACCACATCCAAGTTAGATGCTTGAGTTTTAAGACGAGAACAAGTAACTGATGCTCCTAAAGCCTCCTATAGCAACATCCTAGTAAGGCATAGCTTGGATATAGTTAGGACATAACGTTATATGATCATTCTCTTCTTCTTCTTCTTCTTCTTCTTCTTCTTCTTCTTCTTCTCCTCATCCTCCTCCTCATCCTTCTCTTTTGTATAGTTTGGATATTAAGCTTGTCATTTTGTTGGTTACCAATTTTCCCAAATTTGGGATGTTGTTAAGCCATGGTGCATAAGATCATCATTGTTTGCCTTCTATGTTTGTTTTATGTTTGGTGGTTAGTGATGCCTTTGGTTTGGCAAATACTTGTTAATAGTGGTGTTGATTTTGTCAATATGTGTCGTAATCTTTTTTGGTTTTATGACTCCTTGGCTCCAAATGAGAACATTGTGAGATTTAGAAGTAAGGAAGTGACAGTCGTATACTGATGCACATATTTTTTTTGTGGAAATTTGTCAATTTTTATATAATTTTTGCTTCGCTTTGGGGAATTTTGTGCATTTTGATTGGTTTCTAACCTCTAATGGTTTAGATGCTAGCTTATATTTATCAGTCAAATTTCCACGGTAGAGCACTTTAATTTGTCTATGGTGTAGTTTTTGACTTTTGATAATAACCCATGTTGTATGTGCAATTTTAGTCCTACCTTGTATGCTGGAGCATCTAGCTTAGGGCGAGTTGTTAAGTTAGGCATGGAACCTTTTGTTTACTTAGTCACTTTTAAGCTCTTGAATAGATGTGAATCTAAAGACAACCTTAAAATATGAATAAAACCATACACCAATGTTCAATGTATATCCTTAATTGTCTTGAATATATGCTATTATACTTGAGTACATCTCTATTAAGATGCCAAAATAACTATTATGCACAATCTAATAATATCACTTAATTAAGGGAGATACTAAGTGGGTGGGGGTTAAGGCTTTACATAGATGTATGATTAACATAGCCTACGTTCACAAGACTAAATGGGTGGGCAATAAAGCTAGAGAAATTGAAGAGTATAAGATGGGGTATTCGGGGTCAAACAGGGCAAGAAATAGAGTTGGTATTTGGTTGATAGGGAGTTAGTTGACTTAATTGTTGGAGTAAGGCGTAAGAGTGATCGAATTATGACTATTAGGGCAGTGGTGTGGTAAGAATTCCTAAATGTGGTTAGTGTTTATGCACCTTAAATAGGTTTGGCAGAGGATATTAAAAAGTAATTTTGGGACAATTTGGATATGGTCATTTAGGATGTACCTCAAAGCGAGAAAATTTTTATAGGACAAGACTTTAATGACCATATTAGTGTGGAAGAAAACATGTATGATATGGGCCACATAAGTTTCAGTTATGGGAAGAGAAACAATGGAGGAGTTTCTATTCTAGACTTTGCGGTTCCCTATGAATTACTAGTGGTAAACTCCTATTTTAAGAAGAAGGAGGACAGTGGCTCCACAAACACAAATTGATTACTTCCTAATTAGAGCGAATAATAAGAGGTTATGTAAAGATTATAAGGTCATACCAAGTGAATATTTAGGAACTTAGCATAGGTTGCTAGTGTTGGATGTGGAGTTCAAATGCTAAAAGTGGAAAAGGCCCAGTGTTGCGGACCCTAGAGTTAAGTGGTGGAATCTTACTAAGGAGAACACTATGAAGTTATCAGAAAGGATTACTAAGGAAGGAAGTTGGAGGTAGGTAGAGGATGCAGATACAACATGGGATGCAATGGCAGAATGTATTCGAAAGTCAGCTAAGGAAATCCTACGTACATCTAGGAGAGGTAGTAGCAAAATAAAGTGAGCCTGATGTTGGAACGATAAGGTAAAAGAGAAAGTCAAGGAGAAAAAAAGGTGTGTACGCTGCTTTCATAAATAGTGGAATAGATGAAGAGAAAGAGATTAGTAGAGTTAGTTATAAGGTAGCTAAAAAAGGTAGCCAAGAAAGTTGTTATTGTAGCTAAGAGCAAGGCCTTTGATAGACTATATCAAAAACTGGAGACCAAGGACGGTGAGAAGGAGGTCTTTAAGCTGGCAAGGGCTAGCGAAAGAAGAGCTAGGGATTTAGGTGACGTAAGGTGCATCAAAAATGAAAATGGTAAAGGGTTGGTTGAGGAGGCAGAAATCGAGGAGAAATGGCAAAGGTACTTTTCCAAACTATTCAATGGTGAAGTGTTGGACGATTTTTGGGGTAGGGTCAAGAGAGTAGTAAGAATTAATGTAATCCTCGTTTGTGTGAACCTATCAGATCAGCAAGGAGGAGATTAAAGAGGCCCTAAAGAAGATGTCCAATGGAAAAGCAGACGAACCAGACCAGATATTGGTGGAAGTGTGGAAGTGTTTGGATGAAAATGGATTAAAGTAGCTAACATAGCTTTTCAATGTTACTCTTAGGACGGCTAAGATGCCTAGAGAATGGAGGTTTGGTAGTTATAAGAGAGGGTGATTGAGATAAGGTTGTGGAAAGATATTTTGATTTTAAAGAACCAATTTGGTTTAATGCCTAGCAGGTCAACCACAGAGGTGATTTACCATCTTAGAAGGTTCATGGGATTGTATAGAGATAGAAAGTTACATCTTCACATGGTGTTCATAGACCTAAAAAAAGCATATGATAGAGTTTTGCGTGAAGTGCTATGGAGATGCTTGGGAAAGAAAGGAGTATCATCTGTGTATATTCAAGTTATTAGGGATATGTATAAGATAGGTAGGATGAGTGTTAGGACGCCAGAAGGGGGTTACCAATGGCTTCTACATTGGTATGGGCCTACATTAGGGTTCTATTTCAAGCCCTTTTATTTTAACTTTCATTATGGATGAACTTATGAAAGGGATTCAGGATGAGTTACCATGATGTATCTTATTTATAAATGACGTTGTTCTTATTAATGAGACTAGAGAGGGAGTTAATGATAACTTGGAGCATTGAAGACATACACTAGAGTATAGAGGTTTTAGAGAAATAGATCGAAAACTGAATACCTACATTGTTGTTTTAATGGAAGGGAAGATAAGGGGGGAGAAGTCACCATTGATGGGATGATAAACCAAAGATTGAGAAGTCTAAATATCTAGGCTCAATCATTCAAGGAAAGGGGATATTGACGAAGGCATTAACCAATGCATAAACGTGGTTGAAGTATGCTTCAGGTGTGTTGTGTGATAAGAGGAAGCCTGTAGAATTAAAAGGCAAAGTTGATCGTATGGTAATTAGAACTACTGTGTTGTATGGATCAGAGTGCTGGCATATAAAAAAGACACAAGTTGAAAGGTTGATGGTAGCAAAGATAAGGATGATTGGATAGATGTGTGGTTATACGAGATGGATAGAATTAGGAATGTAGTAATGAAAGACATAGTTAAAGTGGCTCCCATCGAGGATAAGATGAGAGAAACTAGACTCAGATGGTTTGTTCATATGAAGAAAAGGAGTATCGATGCTACAGTGAGGAGATGTGAGAGGATTAGTATCCCTAAAGGTAGAAGAGGTAGGGGACGACCAAAGAAGAGCTTTGATGAGGTGATTAGAGACGATTTGAAAGTTGCAGAGTTAACGGAGGACATGGCTCAAGATAGGAGACTATAGCGGGGTAGGATTAAGGTCTTATATCGCTAAGAGATGGCCTCAAAGGTGTCATTCAATTGTAGTGTTAGTTGTGATTTTTTCCATATGACATGCTTTTCTGCAAGTAGTACACACATCTGGGAAAGGATATTCGTTTGCCTACCTCTGTTTTTTAAGGTATAATACTTTCCTATGCTATTTTGCGCTTATGTTTACATAGCTACTGTCACCTACTTTATAAGTATTTCTTCGTTCATTCTCTGCTACTTTTCCCATGTTTTTTTCTATAAAATGTTTTCACAAAATCCATTTTCTATAAAATGTTTGACAAAATCCTTTTTCTATAAAATGTTTTCATAAAATCCTTTTTTTTTTGGGTCTGTTGGAATTAACCTTTCCACCGGCAGGGATGCCAGTAGAAGTAAGGTTGCCTACATTTGGATCTCCCCAGATCCCATGAAAGCGGGACCTACACTCCAAGGTGGTGACGTTGTTGTAAGGGAATGCGTCTAAATTAAAGATCAAGTGGACTTCTATGCATGTTTAATTAATCTTGGGAATCCAAAAAGGTATGAATAAGTAGACCTGACAAATGGGTCATTCAGGCCGGGTATCGGGACGGGTCTTAGTTCGGCTTGGGTCACTTTCGGGTCAATTATCTTCGGGTCAGGCTTGGGGTTCAGTTCGGGTGGAGTTCGGGTTTGGGTCACTTTCGGGTCAACCATGTTTGGATCGAGTTTGTTTCAGTTCAGGTGCGGGTCACTTACGATACCATGTTCGAGTTAGTACGGGTTCAGTTCGGGTGGAGTTCATGTGGGGCATATTTCGGGTTGTCTATAGTAGCCAATCGGGTATGGATCAAGTGTAATTTGCGACAGGTGAGATTCAACTCAATGTTTGGGTCAATATCAGGTCAGATGTAAATTGAATCGGGTACAAATCAAGTTGGGCTAATTTCATATCATTGTATATTTTCAATGTAGCAACCTTCAGTTCCTTACTCTTATCTTGTATTTAAAAGATAAAAACCATTTAACTAGGCAAACCCATTTATTCTAGATTTCTCTTTTAATTCATATGTTAATGATTAATTGATTATGTATATATATACATATATATATATATATGT
>JACYFF010019584.1:41979718-41991920 GCA_017589665.1 Selenicereus undatus
TTGAAGTTGGTATTTTTTTTTCAAGTGGGTTGAAGTAGGTTGAAATGGGTTGAAGTAGGTTGAAGTGGGTAAAAGTGGATTGACCCACGAAAAGAACAGGCCCTAAGTCACTACAAAAAAAAGCCACATTTCCACACTTATTTAACCACAGATAGCTAAGTGTGGAAGGAGACAAAGCAGAAATAAGTGCCGAAACTATCTCCACACAAAATAAGTGAGGGGAAAATACCCCCACTCTTATAAAAGTGATAGTAATTGTCTTGAATATATGTTATTATACTTGAGTACATCTCTAATAAGATGACGAAATAACCGTTTTGTACAATCTAATAATATCACTCAATTAAGGGAAGTACTAATGTGTGTTTAAATTAAAGATCAAGTAGTTTCGTGTGCATGTTTAGTTACTCTTGGGAATCCAAAAAGTTACGAATGAGTCACTGCAAAAAAATGCCACATTTTCACACTTATTTAACCACAGATAACTAAGTTTGGAGGGAGACAAAGTAGAAATAAGTGCCGAAACTATCTCCGCGCAAAATAAGTCAGGGTTAATATCCCCACTCTTATAAAAGTGATAGTAATTGTCTTGAATATATGCTATTATACCTGAGTTCATCTCTAATAAGATGACGAAATGATTGTTTTGCACAATCTAATAATATCACTTAATTAAGGGAAGTACTAATGTGTGTCTAAATTAAAGATCAAGTGGTTTTGTGTGCATGTTTAGTTAATCTTGCGGATCTAAAAAGTTATGAATAAGTCACTGCAAAATGAAAAAAGAAAAAGTGCCACATTTCCACACTTATTAACCACAAATAGCTAAGTATATAGAAGGAGACAAAGCGGAAATAAGTGTCAAAAATATCTCAATGCAAAATAAGTGAGGGGAAAATATTCTTATAAAAGTGGTAGTAATTTATTAGCAAATTAAGTACGGTGACGTATACAAGATGAATATGACTTATCTTCCGTGGATATTAAACCTGGTGTATTCCATAATTTCAGTTGCTATTTTTTTTAAAGCGAAGCAGGATTCATAAAATAGGCAGGCGCTTAATTGGTTTTTTTTTTGGTGATTTCATTTGACTGCGAAAGAAAGTGAAAGGCTTTATTGACTTTTTGTTAAGAAAAAAGCATTCCCAACTTCGGGCCACTTTTCTAGCTTGATCAAAGCATTGCCTTGAGGAAATTAGGGTTTGAGGAGAATTGAAGCACATGACTTGGGTGCTTTGCTCGCAATGGTGACTGTTGCCGACATTAGGGTGCCACAGGCATTGGTGGGGACTGTTGCCGGCGTTAGGGGTTCAGTGTTGTCGATGACAACTTCGGTTCTCGGGCTCAATTGAGGGTGTGACATGGGTGCTTTGCTCGTCGAGAGTGACTATTATCGCGGTCATCGGGTTAGAGGCGTCGACAACGACTGTTGCCAGCATCAGGGGGTCAGAGACAGTGAATGGCGACTTGGGTTCTCTGGCTTGATTGACTGTTGTTTAACGCAGGTAATTCGTATTTGGATTTTGTGATGGGGTTGTGTGTCCTGTTAAGTTTCCTAGGTTTTGTGGTTGTTCTATTGTGTAATGGCGATGTATTTATGTGGATTGATGGAGTTTACTGTTTATATGGCGTCCAAGTACGTGATAGCTAGAGTCGTACAATAGTTTACTCAGAGTTCAATTTAGAAGGCCCTACTAGTGGTAGGTTTTTTCCGTATTTGAAGGGTATAGGGTGAGTTGAGCATTCAAAATCAGAGTTTGGATTTTGTGTGAACTAAGACTTCGCGCGACTCGGGTTCTCTGGCTCGATCCTATTTTTGCTTCTGGACATAATTTTTTACAAGTTCTATACAATTTTCGAGTCCCAGGTTATAAAAAGTCACATTTGGACAATTTTTCCTTTGTTGTTGGATGTTGGTGGATTGAGTTAAAATGGCTTGCTAAACTATCATCTAGTACTTTTTATATACAACAATTGGGAATTTGAATTCATGCTTGTGTTCATTTCGCTGATGGCATAATTTGATTTTCAGTGTGCCTCAAGTTTCAGCCTAGACTAGAATTCAACAATCATGGGAATTAGCTAGGACAGTTGAGTCACAGTGAAGGTCAACTAGCAATTTGTTTTTTTCCAAGTTGATTTTCACCACACATTAACCAATAGGCAGTTGTGAACAAAATGATATCAAATAGTAGGATAGTGATTTTTCACTTTTAAATTCAAGCACTTTGAGCCACCTAAATGTCTAATTATTCCATATATGTCGTGGATTGGTGGAATTTGTTAGTGGAACCTATGGACCATATTTTGTGTTGAGATTGATCTTATTATCCACTTCATAAGTTTAATAGCCAAGACTCTATTGATTCATAAGGGGATCTGAAATGTGTTTAAAGTGTAGGATATATTAAATTATAAGTGAGTTGTATTTCGTTCTCAACAAATGATTGCTTAATATATATGGTGGATGTTTGCTGGGCTTAAGAAAGTTAGTGGTGGACCTGGTGGTGTTAGTGGATACACTCTTCCTTGTTGCTGCATTGCACATTAGTATTGATTGCGTGCACTCTTCCTTGTTGCTGCATTGCACATTAGTATTGATTGCGTGCCTTTTTTCTGTCCCTACAACATGTTTGATATTTTCGGCTACGATGGAATTTCTCTTGTATGGAGCCATGATAACATAGAAGAAAGAGATAGATTGGCTTGGAAACCTCCAAAACCATTAAACAAAAGTCCCGCTGGCCCCTTCCCTAGCTAGTTCGTTCTCTCGCCTCCCCTGTCTCTACATCTATCCACGCTTGCTCATTGTTGAGCCCGAGTCTGAGTTGCATGCGATACACAATCACCCTATTTCCCTTCTCTAGTTTCCCTTCCTACACATTTTCTCTATCTTTTTCTTCCATGTTATCATTATGTCACTGTCATTAACATAGCCTTGCAGCTCCCATTTCCTCTTCAAATACATGCATACATATACGGCTTCCAAAGTTTTGTCATTCTCACACCCAAGAGGCAATAGTATAGGTTGGCTGATTATTTTTAGATTTGTTTGCGTTGTTCATGGTTAAGTGTTTGGATGGTTGGTGGCTTATACTAATATATGCTCCCATAGCTGCTATTCGATTGACATAATTGATGGTTGAACAAGGTTGTATTAGAACATTTTAGCTTCAGTTGTATGTTATCCATATAGTTTTGCGTTGGCATTAGAATTAATAGAGTTTTGGTAGAGGATGATCAAGCTAAAGGTACTTGGTATGAACATTCAATGCTTATGTTACCGAACTTGTTTCAAAAATTTCATCCTTTAAACTTTGATTTGTTGTCCCCAAAAAACAAAAGTTTGACTCGATTCCGTTTTGTAAAGACTTGCAATTTGAGAGAGTATTATATGAGTTCACAAGGTTCTTGGTAAAAGTCAGGTCATTTTCTTGAAGGGCTTTGGATGAATTGTCTCAGGTCTTTTATGAAATTAGGCTTTAAGCACAAGTTCACTAGAGTAATGCAGTATTAGACTTGATCAATTATACGTTTGAATACGTAGTATTTATTCAAGATGTATAATTCGATAACCCCTTACTATAATTGGTTCATTGAAAATGACCAAAAAAAAGTTCCCTTATCTTCATTGGCTAACAAATTAATTCAATTCTCTAACATTTGATTCCACCTAATTTCTCCATTGCTTGCCGTTTCCTTTGTTCCTTCTATTATTTTTTTCCCCCTCTATCAATTTGAGTTAATTAAGTTATGTACCTTACAACTTCTTTATGAAATTAGGCTTTAAGCACAAGTTCACTAGAGTAATGCAGTATTAAACTTAATCAATTATAGGTTTGAATACGTAGTATTGATTCAAGATGTATAATTTGATAACCTCTTATTATAATTGGTTCATTGAAAATGACAAAAAAAAAAGTTCCCTTATGTTCATTGGCTAAGAGATTAATTTAATTCAAATGATTCCACCTAGTTTCTCCATTGCTTGCCGTTTCCATTGTTTCTTCTATTATTTTTTGCCCCCTCTATCAATTTGGGTTAATTAAGTTATGTACCTTACAACTTCTTGAACATTTTGTTGTACAAGAGTATAGAATTTAGCTTATCATGCCAAACCATAATGCAATTCCCACTTTTTAGCTTATGTGGGATGCTGGCTTTGCTTAGTAGCTGTGAGGGCCTTAGTAAGTTGATTAACTATGTTCATGTGCTATGTAATTTTTTGTCCCTTGACTAGCTCAGGTTTGTCCTTTCTTTGTATTTTTATTTTTTATTTTTTTATCCCTTAATTGATGGACAAATCAAAGGTCACATAAGTTCTTAGTTGACGTTAGTTTTTGATGTTTAATTGTATCAAATATAGAGAGTTTGATTCTTATGATTCTATGATGAACTCTGTGTTTAAAAAAGCGCGCCCGGGGCGCGCCTAGGCTCACAAAAGCCCGAAGCCCACCCTCTTGCGCCTTGGAATGGGTCAAGCTCAGCCCATTCTTAAAGCCCGCGCTTTTTTGGGCTTTTTTGGGCTTCAGACTGAGGCCCAAAGCCCACAAAGCCCGCGCTTTATAGATCATAACAAACCATTGGGGAAAAAAAAGAAAAAAAACTTTAAGCGGCCTCGACCCCTCTTTTTGTTTGTGGAAGCCTTTCAATCAAGATGTTACTAAAAGTAAACGAAACATATTGCTACTACTGAACATGAGTTTGGAGCTAGAAACCCTAACCGTGGTGACAACAATCTAGTAAATGCTTTGTTCTTCTGTCTTCTTTTAGACTTCCTTCTCCATCCTTCTCCTCAGTTATTGGACAACCATGGAAGGTTTTTCTTTGTTTCCTTTTGTTCTTTTGCAGCTTCAAGGAGGTCGGAAATGGTGCCTCCTCCAATGCTACAATTGTACCGAGCCCTTACCTTTTTTTTGTGCTTCTTAATCTTTCTTTCTCTCTCTCTCTCTCTCTCTCTCTCTTTCTCTGACTCTCTTTCTCTCTCTCTCTCTCTCTTCCTGGCATGTTGGCAGCATGTGTTATGTTTTTGGGATTCAATTTATAGTAATCTAATTGAGCTATGTTTAATGCTTTATTTGTGTTTTGTCGTGTTTAATTGATTCTCTTTTTTTTCTGGTGAAAATCATTTATTTGATGCCATTATCTAGTTGATTTTAGAAGAAATATGGTTTTGGAATGATTTTCAAGCATTTTTTAGTAAAAGTGTGTCTCGCGTCTACAAAGCCCGCGCCTTCGCCTCGAAGCCTGCGCCCGGGGCCCTAGGACCTTTTGCGCCTTTTTGCGCCTCGGGCTTTTTTAATCTAAGGATGAACTTAACCATTAGCTTTTTGACGCACCTTTTTCTTAAATGCTTGAGGTAATTGCTAGCCTTTTAGTTTTTAGCTTGCCTTTTTTCGTTGAGAATTTCATTGTTTTCTCAACTAATTGCTAATCTTTATTGTATCTTCAGATCAGGTGTTAAGCTGTCAAGGTGAATTGTTGGGAATTTCAGGATATTGCTTAGGGACACTTTCACAACAGTTGATTCCTTTTATTGCTTGTAGGTATTGTCTTTGTTTCTCTCACCCCTCCTCATCCATCCATGCCAAAGTAATGGTTATAGTAGGAGCTTGTTTCCCCCTCCTTTTTCCTACAATATTAACTTCATCATGGACATGTGCATTTATTTTGGATCTATGGTTACTTATCTGGTTTAGGAAAGTGATGCACCTTTTGTAAAATATACTTTAGCCATTACTGCATGCATTCGTGAGGTATTTTTATGATATGTGTTTTTTTTTTTCTTCCTCAACATGTCAAACACTTCTATATAATGACTGTTAAATATCAATGCAAATTTAATTGTTTATTTTTTAGAGAGTTTGATTATTGTGATTGGTTTAGTGTACTTTCACACAGTCTAATTAGCTTTAAGATCTTTCTTGAACAACTTTTTTTTGGGGGTGTGTTATGTGTGTATGGAGAGGGTGTTGCAGTTAAAATTTGTATTTTGCTAATTAAAAATGCTTCCTTTTTATGTTCAACCACTAATTTAAATGGATAAAAGTTCAATTAATATGAATAGGACATCAGCTGAATATATCAAAGGAGTTGAATCATTCCTAGATTTTGCATTCGCTAATGCTGGAGATAGTAGGGTAATCATTTGCACTTGTAATCATTGCAAAATTGGACACAATTGTTGGTTTAATAGAGATGAAGTGGTATACCATCTTATGTTTATGGATTTTGGTCTAGCTATGGAACTAATTTATAGGCAATCTACTTCAATACCCCATATTGCAAGCCACAGTGATACTAATGTTGATGTTGCCTTTATGGGCAATGTTGGAAGATGGATGGTGGGGACCCTAAGCTTGAGGTAGATGATGAGTTTGATGATGAACTTATCTATAATCACACAATGAATGAGAAAGAAAACTATGAAGATGCTGTGTATAGAAGATTAGTATAGGAAGCTGAGGAAGAACTATATCTAGGATTGAGTTTTTCAAAACTATCTTCCATTTTGCACTTATTCCATTTGAAATCCATGCATGGTTAGTTTATAAGTCATTTGACATGTTGCTCCAACTGTTAGTAGCTATTTTCCCTCAATTTAATCCTTTTCCATCATCATGAAGTAAATGTAAGTGGTTGAAGAAGGATTTAGGGCTTAGCTATGATAAGATCCATCCTTGTCGTAATGATTGTATCTTGTATTGGGATGAGCGGGAAAACTAAGATGAGTGTGACAAGTGCCATGTTTCCCAATGAAAAAACAAGGATAAGAAAGTTCTAAATAAGGTTTTACATTACTTCCTTCTTATACCAAGGTGACTTGGGATGCATAAATACTCTAGAATAGAAAAGAATATGCTCTGGCACCATAAAGAAGGGGTTAAAGATGGAATTCTTAGGCATCTAGTAGATGCAAAAGCATGAAAAGACTTTGATCAATAGAATTCTTATTTTGCTTATGATCCTCACAATTGTGAGGTTAGGATTGCTAGTGATGGGTTTAACCCGTCTCGTGTAATTTGTACCACACATAGTACTTCGCATGTGTTGTTAATTCCTTGTAATTTAAATCCATGGCTTTGTATGAAACAATATACTTGGGGAAAAGGCTCTTAGTATGGACATTGATGTCTATTTTCAACTTCTGGTTAAGGAATTGTTAGTTGTGCTGTTGTGGGATGGAGTGGAAGCATTTGATGCGTACTCAAAGACAAACTTTAAACTGCACAAGTTTCTTCATTCCACTAGTAGTGATTTTCCTGGGTATGCAAACTTATCTGGATGAAACACTAAGGGTTGTTTTGATTGTTCATCTTGTGTTAGACGTACACATTCAATTTGGTTGGAAAATGGACGTAGGTTTTGCTACATAGGGAATAGGAGATGGCTTCCTGGTTTCGTTTTGACAATGTCAGATTTGATGGAAATGTAGAGCTTGATCATGCGCCTAAACCTTATAGTGGTGGTGATGTTCTGGTGCAGTTACAGGGGTCGATATTTACATATGGTAAGGGTGAAACTCAAAATGTAGAGGTTGATAAAAAGGATGAGGAACAAATATGGAAGAAGAGAAGTATTTTTTTAGACTCCTTTTCATCGTAATTGGGATATAATGCATGTTGAGAAGAATATGTGTGACGACTTGTTGGGTACTTTGTTAAATCATGATGGTAAATCTAAAGATAACTTGAAAGTGTGTCAAGACCAACAATTGATGAAAATGTGAAAAGAATTTCATCTTATTCAGCTACCAAATGGGAAATATGAAATCCCTAATGCTCCTTACAATTTCTCAATTGATGAAAAGGCACGTTTACTACCTGTCTTAAAACATATAAGAGTCCTAAATGGTATGCAAGTAACATATATCGAAGTGCTAATTTGAAGGAGCATAAGTTATTTAATTAGAAAAGCATGATTGCCACATTTTGATGCAAGGTTTGCTCCCCATTACCCTAAGAGCAGCAAAAGATTCTGATGTTATAAATCTTTTATATGCATTACTAGCATTTTTCAAGGAATTATGAGCAAAGGAGTGGTCAGTTGAGAAACTGGATGAAATTGGAGGTAATGTGGTTAACATTATGTAAATGGAGAAAATGTTCCCTCCTAGCTTTTGTGCAATCATGGTACACCTAACTGTGCACTTAACTAAGGAAGCAAAGCTCGAAGGGCTTGTCTTTTAAAGATGGGTGTACCTCATAGAAAGGTTAGAATACATGCTTTTCTATTGTTGTTTTATTTAGTATTTATGCAGTAGTACTTCTATTATAATAGCTTTTATATGAACCATGTAGGTTTCTAGCATTCCTAAAAGGCCTTATTATACATAATGGGGTGCAACTTCAAGGTTTAATGGCAGAACGATACATTGCACATGAGTGTATAACCTTCTGTTTAAGGTGCTTTAACGAGGTGGAAATTGCTTTTAGGTGACCACAATGGAATGATGGTAACAGCCCTAATGAGGAAGTTTATGCATTTGGTATTGCAGGTCAACCCAAATGAATGGTGCAAATGGTTGAAATTTCTCACTTAAACCTTCTGCAAGTTCAAAGATATATACTTCTACTCCTTGATGACATTGATGAATATCACAGGGTAGCAGAAGTCAATAATTACTCTTAAAGATATAATTTTATAACATAAAATATTAAACTAACATAACCAATTCTAGGGTATTTTTGAACAAGAATATGGCATCTTATCCTTACATGGCAAGTGACAGACTTTAGGAAAAGTGGTTGCTTGAGGAATTTCCTAGGTGGATCCAAGAAAGGGTAATTTTACCTTTATAAATAATGTGGATTCATTAGGATTGGGCTTTATCCGTTTGCCCTAAATATTTTGCCATTCATAGTTTAAGTATCCAATAAAGAAATTGGTGATCGAGAATAAAGATTGTTTATTGGCTGCTGATCCTAGTCCAATTGCAAAGATAATAAATGCATTTGTTATCAATAGATATCAATTCCACACTCGAAAGAGAGATAAGTCATAGAAAACTCAAAATTTTTAGGTCATGGTGGAAGTCTAGGGCAAAACATATACTTTGGGAAAATCAATGACATGATTGAGTTAGATTGTTATTGAGAGTGCAAGGTGGTACTATTTCATTGTGATTGAGTGAACATGAACTCAAGGGGCCTAAAGAAGGACAAAAGAGGATTCCGTCTTAAATTTTTCACAAAAGATACATGAAGAAGGGGCTTTAAAGGATGATCTATGTATCTTTTCGTTTCAAGCCCAACAAGTCTTTGATGTTGAAGATGAGAAAGACAAGGGCTGTGAGCAAGTTGTTAAAAGTAAAGCTGAGGGATATATTGTCTAGCATCGTCGCAAGTTGCTGATGAGCTCTACCCTAAGTGCATGCCCTCTGACATTAGAAAGGAGGATGAACTTAGAGATCCCATATATTGGGTCAATGTTGATGGAGAGTCATGAAATGTGTTAAGAGTTGGTTTTTGTGAGAGTTTTGTAGTTGTCAAACCACTTTTAGTTAGTTTCATTGCAAACATTTTTTCTTTATTGTAATGGTTTTGTCCTTACCCTGAATTGTATTTTTCAGGTTTCGAAATTCTGTATATGATTATTCTAAATTGTGTAAAGAGTTGCTATTGATTCTAGTTATATTTATTTAAACTTGTTATATGAATATTTATAGCTAATGTGTGCTTGAAATATAGGTTTAATTCAAGTGATTAATCATGTTTCAATCAAGGCGTACATTTGATGAGTATCAAAACTCTCTCCAAAAGGAAACTGCTACACCTGATGATCCGCTTTCAGATGACAGTGATGGTGATGAGGACAGTGTCAAAGAAGTTCTCGATGAAAATGATAAAAATAATGAGCTTATGATGGATTTTGATCCATCACTTGTGCATATCCCATAAGGATTTAATTATGATGCTGAAATGCTTGTCATAGGTAAGTAATAGCAGTTGCATTCAACATGGTGAAAGGCTAGCTTTATATAGTATTTGGAAATATTTTGATGTTGCTTAGTTGGGGTTTTAAATGTTATCTTAGGAATAAATTTGCCGCTTTTACATGACATCTTTGTGGAAGTAGAGAATTTGGTTGAATTGTGGTGCTTAATTTGTTGTTCTACCATAGGTCTTTTTATTCTTCGCTTCAAATGAGATATTTAGTATTCTATGCATGTTGTGATTACTCTTACTAGACTTTGTTGTGGAGTTGGGTTCTTCTTTATTGAGTTGTACTAGTTAGTATGGTTGCACTAGTACATAGAATCTTAATTCAGCATGCACAAAAGTAAACCCTAGTTCGCTTCAATCCTGAGAAGTTGCAATACCAACCAAATTTCAGTTCCCCCTTCCCCGTTTAGGAGCTTTTTAAATTTCTTTTGAAGCTCAAGTTAACCCTAAAAATTTAGGGTATAATACAAATTTCATAGTCCACGATGGCAAGGTAATGTTACTTAAGTCAACCTTCACAATTTGTTTTTTTTGTGTGCTTCCTTTTTTTAGTCAAGGGTTTTTTTTTTTTTTTAAAAAAAAACTAATGCTTGGTTCCATTTTCAAGATGATTTATGTTTGATTCAATTTCTACACCATGGTATAATATTTATTCGAATGGATTGCTTTGGTATGTTTAGGTTGCAACCAAAGGCAATGTGCAATGAGAAAGAATGAGAATTAGAGGAAATGGATGCTCTTAAATTAGCTGGGTCACACTTTGAAATTCTACACATCAAAAATGACTTTGTTGTTCCTTTGTTATACACGTTACATATGGTTATCTGTTGGGTAAATCTTGCATGTTGGATGTGTATAGACCTAGAAAAATTTACCCGAGATCAGAAACCCGAACAGAACGACTTAGATCCATACCCGAACCGACACCACAAATGGGATGAACCAATTTGGACCCAAACACCTGAAGCAAACCGGTTCGTAATCGAACGGAACCCGAATTGTAGCATGAACTGAAATGACCCAAATCTGAAGTGACCCAAGCCAATTCAAACCCGATCTGTAGTGGCGCGATTGAAGTGATCCAAAAATGGACACCCCAAACCTAAATCGAACCGTACCCATTTTAAAACTGATATGATTTCTACCTAACTCAATTTCACCTGAATAAGACCTGAACTTAAGTATACCAAACTCGAATATAACCCGAATAAAAGCATACTCAAAAGTCATAACCAGTCAACCCAAAACTACTCCTAATTCCTTAAATTTCATTGTTAAGGCCTAAAAGAAAAGCTCATATCGCAATTTAGCACAACTTTAATAAGCAACCAACTCATGACCTAACTATAGCACATAGTACATAATTCATTAAAGTTTTTGACCAAGTAGTTAAAATATAGTACTTGTAACATATTTTAACCTATTGGTTGTTCACTTGTTGGCTTGTTGCTAATCCTGTAAGTTGCTAAACCAATAAGTTATCAATCATTACAGTAGTTCAATAATTGTAAAGCTAGCTGGCCGTAACATAAACAATTATCCACATCACAATGCCAAACTCAACGGGCCACCTACCTGGAGACATGGGGTTGACATCCCCCAAACTATGGCATTAGTACCACATTTCAATTCTTAGTTCAACTATTACAAATGCAACACCAATCCAAAATAAAGTTTACATCAAATGTAGAAGTTCGCATGCTAATCCTTAATCTTCTCCTTAGTTACATAGCTAAGCGTTAATGACGTTCACTTAAATTACAATGATAAGAGGAAGGCAACGCATATAGGTCCTCAAATCTGAGCAAGTAAAAGAAGCTACAATCTTAATAAATCTAAAAACTGAGATAATAGAAAGGATTAGCAAACAAAAACAAGATGGAAACGTTTTTGGTATCTTGCTATTTTCACTTTACATGTGTCTTTATAGTTTGGTCTCTCCACTGGCAAATACCATCACATATTCACATATAACATCGCAACAATGAGACTTGAAAAATAAAAAAGAATAGAGCAACTACCTCGCATCTCGCATCAAATCCATTAGAGAAACCTAAACCAAGGTCCTATCAAAATAAAAAATTCCAAAATGGTCCAAACCCATTAGAGAAACTCAAAAACTAGGGGCACAGCGTGAGTTAACTAACCAAGTACTACAGTAAGCGATCAAGTACACGACCAATCCACATTTGATGCAATGAATTCTTCTTCTTCTTCTTCTTCTTCTTCTTCTTCTTCTTCTTCTTCTTCTTCTTCTT
>JACYFF010019584.1:41991930-42008212 GCA_017589665.1 Selenicereus undatus
TTCTTCTTCTTCTTCTTCTTCTTCTTCTTCTTCTTCTTCTTCTTCTTGTGCTAAAGTGAAACAAAATGCACAACAACAATTCATAAAAGTAGGAAAAAAGATAAATATGAACAAATAAAAAAGAAAATATTTACATACATTGAAAGTCATCTAATCAAGTCCGATTGTTATTAATGCTTCCACATTCATAGGGATGTAAGAGCTTCTCCACTCTTTTAAAATCCTACCTCCAACGCTAAAGGTTGACTCTGAAGCAACGGTAGTGAGTTGGATGCTCAAAATATCCCTAACTAGATGAGAGAGTTTACCATACTTCTCTAAATTAGTTTTCTAAAGCTCTAAAACATCAAAATCCACTTTACGCTCAATTTTAGGGTCCTCCAAATAAGTATCAAGCATTGGTTATTTCCATTTCCACTCGAATACTTGCTATCATTTTCATCAAATTCCTACAGAATACAAAATTACAATTAATGTGTAGAAATTAGAAATACATTTTTATAACCTTAATTTAAATTCAATTAGGGAAAAAATAACTCGACTAATCTCACTATATTGCCCTTAAAACAAAAAAGAGTAAGATGGTATAGAATTACAGAAAACATACCAAATAATAGTCAAATTTGCGTTTGTGATTTCCAATTTTTGAACCCGCTCCACCAGTGTTTGATCATGGTGTTGATGATACAATAGCAGATGGAGGATTAGTGCTTTGGGTATACTCTATAAGAAGCATCTCCAAATTGAATTGTATATCGCTTACTTTTCCAATTGCCATTTCCTTATTTTCATAGAATTTCTCATAACAATACTTGATAAACACCAACTCACATCGGGGATCAAGAATTGTAGCAAAAGTAAATAATAAGGTATACTCACTCCAATACTTATCAAACTTTGCTCTCTTCTCCATGCCCATGTCCCTGATAATTGGATCATCATAATCTAATTGCTCTTTCAAGAACATATCAATCTTCCACACATTTTCAAAGTACACATTCGATGGAGGATACTTACTACCACAAAACATATGAGTTACATCACAAAAGGGTCCAAGAAGCTCATGAATTCTTATAATCCTTTCCTATTCATCATCTATGGGAAGAGTCTTGTACATAGGATCAATTTGAGCAAGTAACTTAAAACCATCAACATAAATAAGTGCTCTATCTAGCATTTCATAAGTATAGTTTCACCAAGTAGGCACATCCAACTATAAAGCCTTTTTTTCAAAGATCATACACCATTTGACACAACGCTCTAAAGTCCTCTTTCTAGACTCCGATCCGCTTCCTACCCGACTTAATTTTATCATAATAAAACCCAAACTCGAGTATACCAAACCCAAATATAACCCGAATAGAAGCATACTCATAAGTCATAACCTGTCAACCCAAAGCTACTCCTGATTCCTTAAATTTCATTAATAAGGCGTAAAAGAAAAGCTCCTATCGCAATTTAGCACAACTTTATTAAGCACACAACTCATAATCTAACTGTAACACATAGTACATAATTCATTAAAGTCTTTGACCAAGTAGTTAAAATATAGTACTTTTGACATATTTCAACCTATTGGTTGTTCACTTGTGGGCATGTTGCTAATCTCGTAAGTTGCTAATCCAATAAGTTATCAATCATTTCCGTAGTTGAATAATTGTAAAGCTAGCTGGCCGTAACATAAACAATTATCCACATCACAATGCCAAACTCAACGGGCCACCTACCTGGAGACATGGGGTTGACATCCCCCAAACTATGTCGTTAGTACCACATGCCAATTCTTAGTTCAACTATTACAAATGCAATACCAATCTAAAATAAAGTTTACATCAAATGTAGAAGTTCGCATCCTAATCCGTATTCTTCTCCTTCGTTACATAGCTGAGCGTTAATGACGTTCACTCAAATGACAATGATGAAAGGAAGGCAATGCGTATAGGTCTCCAAATCTGAGTAAGTAAAAGAAGCTACAATCTCAAAGTCTTCTAAACCTAGAAACTAAGATAATAGAAAGGATTGGCAAACAAAAACAAGAAGACAACATTCTTGGCATCTTGCTATTTTCACTTCACATGAGTCTTTACTGTTTGGTGCCTCCACAGGCAAATAACATCACATATTCACATATAACATCGCAATAATAAGACTTGAAAAATTAAAAAGAATAAAGCAACTACCTCGCATCTTGCGTCAAATCCATAAAAAAAAACCAGAACCAAGGTCCTATCAAAATGAAAATTTTCAAAATGGTTCAAACCCATAAGAGAAATCCAAAAACTGAAGGCATAGGGTGAGTTAACTAGGTTAGTACTACAGTAAGCGATCAATTAACTTGGTAATCATTTACATTGAGGGGAAAATCTAACACCTTTAGTGCTTGACCAATCCACATTTGATGCACTGAATTCTTGTTCTTCTTCTTGTGCTAAAGTGAAACAAAATGCACAACAAAAATTCACAAAAAGTAGGAAAAAAGATAAATATGAACAAATAAAAAACAAAATATTATATACATACATTGAAAGCCATCTAACCAAGTCCGATTGTTATCAATGCTTCCACATTCGTAGGAATGTAAGAGCTTCTCCACTCATTTAAAATCCTACCTTCAACGCTAAAGGTTGACTCTAAAGCAACGGTAGTGAGTTGGACGCTCAAAATATTCCTAGCTAGATGAGAGAGTTCACCATACTTCTCTTAATTAGTTTTCGAAAACTCTGAAACATCCAAATCCACTTTACGCTGAATTTTGGGGTCCTCCAAAGAAGTATCAAGTATTGACTTTCCATTTTCACTCGAATACTTGCTATCACTCTCATCAAATTCCTACAAAATACAAAATTACAATTAATATGTAGAAATTAGAAATACATTGTCATAACCTTAATGTAAATTCAACTAGGGAAAAAATAACTCGACTGATCTCACTATATTGCCCTTAAAAAAAAGGGTAAGATAGTACAGAATCACAAAAAACATCTTGCCAAATAGTCTAATTTGTATTTGCGATTTTCAATTCTTGAACCCACTCCACTAGAGTTTGATGATGGTGTTGATGATACAATAACAGATGGAGGATTAGTGCTTTGGGTACACTATATAAGAAGCATATCCAAATTGAATTATATGTCACTCACTTTTCTAATTGCCATTTCCTTATTTTCATAGAATTTCTCATAACAATACTTGATAAACACCAACTTACATCGGGGATCAAGAATTGTGGCAAAAGTAAATAATAAGGTATACTCACTCCAATACTTATCGAACTTTGATCTCTTCTCCATGACCATGTCCCTAATAATTGATCATCATAATCTAATTGCTCTTTCAAGAACATATCAATCTTTCACACATTTTCAAAGTACATGTTCGATGGAAGGTGCTTACTACCAGAAAACATATGAGTTATATCAGAAAAAGGTCCAAGAAACTCATGAATTCTTATAATCCTTTCCCATTCATCGTTTGTGGGAAGAGTCTTGTACATACGATCAATTTGACCAAGTAACTTAAAAGCATCAACATAAAGAAGTGCTCTATCAAGCATTTCATAAGTAGAGTTTCACCTCATAGGCACATCCAACTACAAAGCCTTCTTTTCAAAGATCATACACCATTTGACACAATGCTCAAAAGTCCTCTTTCTAGACTCCGATCCCTTGACATATTTCACACTTTCTCTAACCTTGACAACACAATTATCAATTGTTTTCAAGCCGTCTTTAACAAGAAGATTTAAGGTGTGTGTTGCACACTGAATATGAAAATATTCCCCATCACTTAATGAATGCCCCTTCTGATAAAGCTTGGATGTTAATTCATCTTGCATTTTATCATTGGTAGATGTATTGTCTAATGTTATTGATAAGATCTTATGTTGAATACCCCATTCTTGCAACAAGTTATACTCATGATCACATAAAATAGATCTTGTATGAGGAGGTTGTAATGATGAAAATTTAAAACTCTAGTAGTCAACTTCCAATCACAATCCACATAGTGAGCCATCAAGCACAAATATCCCTCTATTTGATAAGAGGTACACATATCACAAGTCAAAGAAATGCATCCAGGAACTGCAAGAAGAGCTAACTTAAGTTGTTTTTAAAATTTGGCATGTAACATAAGGCAATTAGCTTTTGTTGTGTTCTAGTTATGGTTCTAACTTCATTGTTCAAGCACATGTGAAACTTCCTATTTCCTTCATGCTCAACCCATGAAAAACTATACTTATGCCTTATGATCGCCCAAGCCAGCAAATCAAGATAAACGTTTTGTTCAAACCTTTTCTCACCTCCTCCTTCAAAAGCCTTTGCAGCTTGATATGGTTTACGCTTCTCCAAATGCTTGTTCATATTGCTAGTCTCATATTGCACAATAGCAATAAATGTTGCTTTCTTGCAATGTGAGCATTTTGCTCACTTCTTACCATCATTGAAATTGTTCCCATCAATCACAAGAAACCCTAATCACACCGAACTTCTTCTTTTATCATCTTCGACAAGGGCATCAAGGTTTGTTATTGTAGAAATGGCATTCAAATTTTCACTGGCACGTATTTTATTTCCTTGTCCTTCAATATCCATAGCTTCGTGTATTTAATTTAATAGTTACTTTGGTAAAACATACATACTAAAACTAAGATAACAATTTGTGAAGGAGGATTTCTTCAATTGCTTTTTAGTGGTATTTTTGCGCGAACCCTCTAAGTCGGAGTCATATATCCACACTCCGTCCTAACAGGATGTCTACACTACGTGGTGCTTTCACCCTAGTCGTTTTAATGGTAGGTTGATTTGGAAAATTGAGAATTATCAAAGAGAAACTAAGTGAAATAATATCACTTAAAACAATAATATCTTCTACTCACTGACTCCATTAACAAACTAAACAAATTATTAGTGTTAATTTAGACCTAAAAGTCTTAGATGACTTAGACTTAATAAATCAGCTAGTGTTAGTTCCCATGTTGCAAAAGGGATCAATTAACTAGTAAGTAAACTAATACATAACAATTACGAAAAAAATGCTAACCATAATATTTAGCCACCTTCAATGAGGTGCATATGGCAAAATGTTAACTTATCCAGATTTCATATCAATAATTCATGAATCCAGCTGAACAATAGAGCAAAGAAACAACAAGATTTAGGCCAAACCAAGAGAAAAGTACAAACCGGGTGGGCAGGGTGGCACCAGTCGTGAGGCTGTGGGCGACTCGGCGTCACGTGTGAAGCTATCGGCACGAATGGGTGGTGTCAAGCGTGGCGCGTGGTGACGCAGTCGACGCTGCAGCCTGAGGGTCGATATGTTATGGCTAAGGTTTGGCATGCCGCATGTTGCGAGTGGGACATGACCAAGAGGTCTACGGGTCAACCGGCTGTCAACGCCTCGAGGAATAGAGAGAAGGAGGGCAGAGACGCTGCTTGAGGGATGAGTGGCCAAGATTGGTGACTGTGAGGCATTGAGGGGGTGACGACTAAAGTGAGAAATTGAGTTTTTGAGTGTGAGAGAGGGATGTGACTGTGAGGTCATGAGGGTTTAGGTTTGCTTTTGTTAAAAACTTAAAATTATAAAATTATTATTAGCATTTACTTTTTTTGGGGTTTTAGAATTTTTTTGAGGGGGAATTCTGAAATTTTAAAACTCAATTAGTTGAGTTTGGGAGGGAAAAGAAAAATGACTTAAGACTTAAGAGGGAAATTTTACAAATGAAATCAAAGAGAATTTAAGAGGAAAAAATAAAACAGTTAATAGTTTTTAATTTTTAATTTGATTCATATGTAATAAAAAAAATAGGAGATATCATATTTGGTCAAAATAACAATTAAGAAAACATAACCACAATTAACAAATTATTAAACTTATTAGGATTTGGCAATACTATTTTACTATTTAATTCACTTAATGACTTAATGCACGCTAGGATTATAATGTCATTATGTGACTACCATCATTCCATAAAAAAATACTCCATCACTAATCAACGATGCTAAATTATCTTCATAACAAGTTTAAATTTTAATTCTACATATTCATATTCAAGAATATATGTTTGCATGTGATCTCATAATAATGTGAATCGTTTGAATTTTAGACAAGTAAATTCTAAGTCTTGAGTTTCGATGACTGTAACCCTCCCAAATGTACATAGTTCACTATTTACGGTCTCTTCCTTAGTTTCACCAATTAGAAGCAATATCCCAAATGATCAGGGCTTTACTGCCTTCCAAAAGGAGAAGACTTTGCTTGTAAATGATAAATGCCAGCAATGCTAATCGATGTTTTCCATCAAAGGGCATTCACATAATTACAACCCATCAAACCATCTATAAACAATTCTAACATCAAACCATTTAACTATTCTGGGGTTTACATCAAAATATAGTAACTCTTGTAGAGTATATAGCTTTAACATTAAAAGGTTTCATAATACAGTGCTCAAAACTTCTCAGCACTAACACATCACTATTCCTTTGGTTTGGACTTTCTTGCTCACTTATCACCCTCAATCATCTTGCCCACCTGAGGGCGATTCACTGAACATTTTTCTAAAACAAAACATGAAAATATTTCGAACTGTAAGCCGAAGCTTAGTACATGCATTCCTGTATTGTTAATGATCAATGAAAAGCTTATCATTGTTATTCATTTTAATTAAAAATAGGGAATGAGATAAATTTGAAACTGCAATGTCAATTATTATCTGATAGTGAACCCCTAGTAACTATTACGGTATGAAGATAGGTGCACACCTGCCAAGTCGATCGGAGGACCTGGCCGCATGGGTAACTGAAGGGCAATGCCCTGTAACTGATAACTGATGGGGTCATTAATTATGTGGTAAATCACTTATTAAACTGATTCATTGATGCACTTATCAAAACATTATAATTTTGATAAACACATGTTGATTTCTAAAGTTACATGCAATGAACGTACATGTTACTTTTAATTAAATTCACTGAAATGGGATTTTGCACAAAAGGGAAGGAAACGATAGATTACGCTCTAATTCTATTCAAAATTATCATTGTAGGAAAATATGGTTAGCAAAAATATTTATTTCATAGTTAAAAATTTAGTAAAAGAAAAGTAAGAGTATAACAGGGGCTTAGAAAGGATGACTCGTAACTTAGTCATCCTACCTCTAATTGAGACTTAAAACCTCAATACAGAAAGCTTAGGCAGTCCCAAAAGCCTTTTATTTAGAACACCAAGCTTGATTCCCACAAAAGAATTCCCAAAATGAGGCTAGAACACAAGCATGCCATTTTTGGTCTATTCCGCACAGTTTTGGTAAAACGACCATAACTTTTTCCACAGACCTCGGATTAAGTTGATTAAAAAAGCATTTAAACGCTAACAGACTGAACTCTCTGCCCACCAAAAATAATAATTTTCCAATGGTCCGATCATTACCAGCTTAATCCTGAAGTCTGTCCTGTTTTCCTGAAATTTTGAGCCCCCCACTGTTTTAGCTTTTCCCCCTCTTTTCACACAAATCCACAACTTAAATCATTCCTTAAAAGCATGTAAACAAGCTTTGATCCATCCCAACATCATACAAAACCACCACACTTAATTTCACTTCATAATCATATCCAATAAAGATTATTTTTTTAATCAAATACACACACAGACCAAACTTAATGCTAATTTAATCCAAACCATACATTACTTGCCAAAACCCTAGTTTATGGCTAACTTGGACTCACTGTAACTCATTTCAAATCACCAAAAACATCATCATAAACGCCAATAGGTTAGAAGATGACCAAATCAAAGATAAAACAATCAAAATCCAACACTTTATCATTAAGCTTGCACGATTAAGGATTAACCCTAACCCTAGCATGATCCAACCTCAAGTCCACCATGATCAACACCAAAATAACTCTTTATTTCTTATCAAAACAGCATGATCAAAGATCTCAAACATCAAAATAAGAATCAAAACTAAAGTAAAAAGCAAAACCAACAAGATCAAGTTCAAGATTATTCACTTTGCTTGAAGATAAGTACAGGTGGAGGTGATCTTTAGTGGTTTTGATGATGGAGGATGATGGCTAGTGGTACTAGGATGTCGGGGGAGGGGGGGTAGAGGCCACCGGGGCTGGTCGAAAAACACCCAAACAGCTGTTGGGGGTTGGCTGGTGTGTAGGAGAGAGAAAATGGATTTTTGGGTTGAGTTGTGTTTTTTTTACTAATGAAAACACTTGGCTGAGTTTTTAACAAGAAAAGTGACTTTTTGGGCTAACCATGGTTAAGCTTAATCATGGTAATTAGCTAGGTCAAGAACGCAAACTTGTTGGGCTTCAAGTTGAGCCAAAATAAGTTGGGTTCGCGAATAAACGCTTCGTAACAATAACGTTTTTGCGAAACTCAAAATTAAATTTTTGTAATGTTATGGAAAACAAAATAAATTATTTACATTAAACTTGTTAGGGCCTACAATCAATTCTTCCAAAGTTTTACGTTAATAAATTAAATAAGCAAATAAAATCCCAATTGCCAAGTGAGGGCCCAAATAAATTTTTTCCCAACCGGGATGAATAAATGCGATAAATAAATGTGAGAAAAATCATGAACATGAGGTAATTAAATAAATAAACACAATTTAGGATTAGACTATTACAACCTTCCCCCTTAAAGAGTTTTGCCCTTGAAACTTATGAACTTTACCATGCAATGCAAGATTACCTCAAATAAATGTGGGTACTTGGCTTTCATTTCCTCTTCAGTCCCTCAAGTAGCTTCTTGGGGGGTATGATTTGACCATAGCACTTTCACTAGAGATATCTGCTTGTTGCGCAACTGCTTAATCTTGCCATCTAGTATTTGGATTGGTCGTTCTTCATATACTAAATCTACAGTGATTTCAATAGGTTCAGATACAATAGTATGGTTTGGATCTAGGGTATACTTTCTAAGCTGAGAGATGTGAAACACGTTATGCGCGTGTTCTAGTTCTACCGGCAGATCCAGGCGATAAGCTACTGGATTCAACTTTTCAATGATTTCATATGGTCCAATATATATTGGACTCAGTTTTCCTCATACTCCAAACCTCTTGATTCCCTTAGTTGGCAAAACTTTCAGAAAAACCTTGTCGCCTACTTCAAACTCCAGAGGCCTCCTTCTCTTGTCCGCTTAACTCTTTTGTCGACTCTGGGCAACCTCAATATGCTCTCGAATCCCTCTTATTATTTCCACGGTTTCCTGGATCACTCAAGGGCCTATAATCAATGCCTCATCTATGTCACTCCAACACAGTGGGGTTCTACACTTTCTTCCATATAAAGCCTCAAACGGGGCCATTCTGATGGTGGACTTGTAGCTATTATTATAAGAAAACTCCACCAACGGTAAATCGTCTTCCCACTTCCCTTGGAACTCCAACACACAAGCTCTTCACATGTCCTGTAGAATTTGATTTACTCTTTCACTCTGCCCATCTGTCTAAGGATGATAAGAGCTACTAAAGTTTAATTTGGTCCCAAAGGCCTTTTGAAGTGCTTGTCAAAAACAGGCTTGGAATCTTTGATCCCTATCTGATATTATATCTAAGGGGATTTTGTGTAGTCAGACTATCTCTTTAACATACAACTGGGCTAGTTTTTCAACTCCCCAGGTATCTTTGATTGGCATAAAATGGGCCGACTTGGTAAGCCGATCGACTATAACCCAGATAGCATTCTTCTTTGAGGTAGAAATGAGTAAACCCATAACAAAGTCCATCGAGATCGAATCCCACTTCCAAGTGGGAATTTCTAAGGGTCGTAGTTCACCTACAGGATGTTGATGCTCTAATTTAACTTTCTAACAAGTTAGACACTTGTCTACATATTTTGCAACCTCCTTCTTCATATTATTCCACCAGAAGTATTGCCATAAGTCTCTGTACATCTTGATGCCTCCTGGATGCACCGAGTAGTGAGTATTGTGAGCTTCCTCTAGAATCTGCTTCCTTAATTCCTCATTTCTGGGTACACATAGGCGATTCTGGAATCGCAAGGTCCCATCCTCATGTACTACAAACCCAGGAGACTTTCCTTTCTCTAAATTCTGCTTTATTCTTAGGAGTTCAGGATCACTTTCCTGGTTCACTCGAATTTCCTCCACTATGAAAGGTTTTAAGGTAAGTGTTGATAATTGAATATGTGCTTGCCCATGGGACACTAGTTGTATTCCCAAATCCTCAAGCTCCCTTAAAGGACTCAACTAGGTAATCACCACAGTGCTTGGGCTAAGTTGCGCTTTCCTACTCAGGGCATCTGCTATAACATTTACTTTTCCTTGATGATATTGAATCTGCAAATCATAATTCTTAAGCAACTCAAGCCAATGTCGTTGCCTCAAGTTGAGCTCCTTCTGGGTGAAGATATACTTCAAACTTTGATGGTCAGTATAAATCTTGCATGGTACTCCATATAAGTAGTGTCTCCAAATTTTCAGTGCAAAGACCACGGCTGCCAACTCCAAATCATAGGTAGAATAGTTTTTCTCATAAGGCTTGAGCTGTCGAGAGGCATAAGCTACTACCTTGTCTTCCTGCATCATACCATACCCCAAACCGTTCTTTGAAGCATCACTATAGATGGTATACTCCTCACCTTCCACTGGTAGCGTTAGGATTGGGGCAGTAGTTAATCGCTACCTTAACTCCTGAAAGGCTCTTTCACACTTCTCTGTCCACTCAAATTTATTCACTTTCTTCAGTAGATTGGTCAGGGGTGAAGCTATTTTTGAAAAGTCCTTAACGAACCTTCGATAATAGCCTGCTAAACCCAGAAAGCTTCTTATCTCAGTAATGTTAGTAGGCCTTGACCATTCCGTGATTGCCTTCAACTACTGGGGATCAACTTTGATTCTTTCTTTTATAACTACGTGTCCCAAGAACACCACTTCTTCAAACCAAAGCTCACACTTCTTTAATTTGCTATAAAGTTGATGCTCCCTTAGGGTTTGTAACATTATTCTTAAATGATCAGTATGTTCATCTTTGTCCTTAGAATAGATAAGAATGTCATCTATGAAGACCACCACAAACTTGTCTACGTAGGGTCTGAAGACTCTATTCGTAAGATCCATGAAGGCTGCTGGAGCATTGGTGAGCCCAAATGGCATCACTATAAACTCAGAGTGACCATACCTAGTCCTAAATGCAGTCTTGGGAATGTCTTCTGGTTTAATCCTAAGTTGGTGGTACCCTGACCTCAAATCAATCTTAGAGAACACTCCCACTCCTTGCAATTGATCAAACAAGTCATCGATTCATGGCAAAGGATGTTTATTTTTGATGGTGATCTTGTTCAACCCCTGTAGTCAATACACAGCCTTAAAATTCCATCCTTTTTCTTTACGAATAACACAGGGACACCCCATGGTGACACACTTGGCCTAATAAAGCCCTTCTGCAATAGCTCATCTAACTGAATCTTCAGCTCCTTAAGCTCAGTTGGGGTCATACGATATGGGGCTTTGGAAATAGGTTGGGTGTTAGGGATTAATTCAATTGCAAAATCAATTTCCCTTTGCAGGGGTAATCCTGGTAATTCCTTAGGAAAAACGTCCTCAAACTCACAAACAACAGGAATATTTTCCGCTTTCTCTTCTCTTGTTTGGGTGTCAATAACATAACACCAATATCCAATACACTCGTGACAAAATAGCTTACTTGCTTTCATTGCAGAAATCAAGGGATATGATTTTTCCTCTCTCTGCCCATGGAAGAATACTTCTCTCACTTTTTCATCCTTCAAAATAACCTTAAGATCCTCACAGTCAATATTAGCTCCATAGGTGTGCAAACAATTCATTCCCAAAATGATGTCAAAAGTAGACAAATCAAATTGAATCAAATCCACAAGGAAGGTGGTTCCACCAATGGTAATGGGAACAAGTCTATAAGAGATTGGGCATTCAATCACAGAATATTGGGTAGCTTGATCCTATAATTGGTTTTCGTCCTCCTATCCTTCAGGTTCAACTGCATGGCAGATCAGGTGGATATAAATGAATGAGTAGCACCCGAATAAAATAATACACAAAATGGCTTTGAATTTAAAAAGAGAGTTCCAGTGACTACCGTACCAGAGGTGACAGCTTCCTTCTTGATCATTATATGCACCCGTCCTATCGCTGCAAGCCTTGGTGGTGGGCCCCCTTGGGGAGGTGGGGCCAAGGGTTTTGCTGGACCTTTATCTACAACCTTTAGCCTTTGAGGGCATGCAACAATAAGGTGTTCAGGGCTTCCACACCACATGCAGTTATTAGTTCCTACTCGACATTCAGGGGTGGTGTGATTTGTTCTTCTGCATTTCGCACAAGGCTTCCACACCACATGCAGTTATTAGGAGCAAGAGAAGTTTTCTTCTGGTTCACACTCTCACTCGGAGTTCCACGCTCAAACTCCTTTCTCTTTTGCTTGATTGGATTCAGGGCTCTCAACTCTGTCTTTACTCGCTCCACTTTAGCCTCTCTCTCATATAGTTCTTGGTAAGTCAAAATTGGTTGACCAACTAACTGATTCCGAATATAGAAGGCTAAACCCTCTTCAAACATTCTCATCTTTACCTTTTTAGATGATACAAACTCAGGAACAAACCTGGATAATTTTGTGAACTTACTGGCGTACTGCATCATAGTTAGACCTGGCAAAACTGACCCGAGACCCGAAACCCGAATCGAATGACCCCGACCCATACCCGACCCGACACCCGAAATATACTCACCCGAAAGTGGACCCGAAACCCGAATTGACCCGACCCGAACCATACCCGACCCGAAATTTTCAGCAAAGTTGCTTGTTTTGGCATGGCGAGTGTATTTCAACAAAAATTGGTTGACCCGAAATCGACCCGACCCGAACCATACCCGACCCAAACTAAAACGACCCGAAATGTCACTTAACCCGAACATGACCCGATCCGAACTTGACCCGACCCGTACCCGAACCGAATGACCCATTTGCCAGGTCTAATCATAGTCATGGTGCCGCTCATCTTCAGCACCATAAACTCTCTCCTTTTGCCTTTGGACCACAACTGGGTAAAATTTTGCCCTTAACTCACTCAGGAATTTACTCCAGGTGAATTCAGGCCTTACGAGCTTATTCTTAACAGTATTCCACCAAATATCAACTTCACCAGTCAAATAATACGTCCCAATGTTTACTTTCTTTTCTTCTAGCACTTCTACCACTGTAAAGATTTTCTCCATTCCCCTTACCCATTCCTCTAATACTACTGGATCATAAGTTCCATCATACACTTTAGGGTTGCGTCGTGCTACTCTATCCGTTAATTTATCCTCTTTAGGAGGGGTTTTAGTTGGTACTTGGGGAATCTACTTCATCAATTCAGCTCCTAAGGCCGGCCAGTAGTTCAGGTCCCCAATGTTATTAGAGAACTCAGGGGGATTTGGTGGCCTTTGGCCAAAATTTGGTGGGACATGATGTGAGGCCTGTTCACCTGATCCCTGGCCATGATCCAAGATGTCCTCTACATGAACCTCTGCATCATTGTGCACCGATTCAGACATTCTGATCATATATTAAATGAAACATTTCAATCACTGGAATACCCAAATATGTAAGATAAGCATGCCCAACAAATACATTTAATATAGCTCAAATATCATTAAAAACAAAACCCAAAGCTTCATTGTATCATTTCAACTTTTTGTTTACATACATAGATGCTTGTTTATACACAAGATCCCCAAAAACCCTAAATCAATCACATGCCCAAAAAGAGAAACGGATTTAGGTTCCACAGTTGGAAGGATTTAATTGACTATATACAATGTCATATACTACACAAAATACATCCATCCAAACCGACCATGCTATAAACAAATAGGGCTAAAAAAGAAAAGTACTAACACCAACCCCTAGAACCACCTAACGATCCCTAGATGGATCGCATTCTGGGTCGAACTCATCATCAGGCTCTTCGCCTGAATCGAAGCTGCTAGTTGATGCCTTGACTCGGCATCACCAACCTCCTACTCATGTTGATGCTCCACTACTGCTTCATCCATCTCCTGCTTCAGCGGTTGCTCCACCACTGCCTCATCAATGTTCTGATCTTCCTCTGGATCATCCTCCTGCTCCAGATGACCCTCGTCCTCCGAACTAACCACCACTATCTCTGTTGTATCAGGGAGGTCTACCACCACATGAACCTCCCCAAGACTGTCGGGCATTAGTGGGGTACCTGGTGAGGGGGGGGGGAAGGGTGGTTCCTGTGCTGGTACTAGGGCTGCAGGCGGGAGATGTGTCCGATGTAACGGAAAGACATGCTGAAGAGTCTGCATAGTAATCCCCCTCTGCTCAAACTCCTCCCTCAACAACAAGTCTGTAGTGATAAGCGTCCAAGCCCCCTGGGCCTGAAACCTAGGCTCATCCCAACCTGGTTTCCTGTTATCATAAAATGTTGGTAATGGAGCCTGAACTCTACCCACGGATCAACTGTGAGTAAGGACCAGAGTAGCCTATGTGCACAGACTGTAATACTATGAAACTCAGAGAAATGGTCCTATGCATGAGCCTCTATACTGGCATGCAGCAGCACGATGTGAGCAGTCATAGATGCACCAGGCATCATGTTAATGGCATAAGGGTCCATTTAACAAAGAAAAACATATATGAGAGGCATACATAACCATAATTAAGGAACATGCAAATGTAAGCAACCTACATTTCTAATGTCACAAGTCTATAATAATATACAATATTCCTTACTAATAACCCTTCTCGCCCTCCTATATCTGAACTCCATACTTTGTATCCCATTAGGAAAAATCAAAATCTGGCTCCAACACCAAATCTGTAATGCCCCCAAACGTATATAGTTCACTATTTAAGTTGTCTTCGTTAGTTTTATCAATTAGAAGTAATATCCCAAACGATCAGGGCGTTACCATCGTCCAAAAGGCCAAGGCTTTGCTTGCAAATGATAAATTCTAGCAACACTAATTGATGTTTTCCATCAAAGGGCATTCACATAATTGCACCCATCAAACCATATATAAACAGTTCTAACCCCAATCCATTTAACTATTCCAGGGTTTACATCAAAATATAGTAACTCTTGTAGACTATATAGCTTTAACATCAAAAGGTTTCATAATACAGTCCTCAAAACATCTCAGCACTACCACATCACTATTGCTTTGGGTTGGACTTTGTTGCTCACTTATCAACTTCAGTCGTCTTGCCTGCCCGAGGGCTATTTACTGAATATTTCCCTAAAACAAAACATGAAAATATTTCGAACTGTGAGCCGAAACTTAATACATGCATCCCTGTATTGTTAAACGATCAACGAAAAGCTGATTGGGCCCGCATTGTCGTTCATTTTAATTAAAAAAAGGGAATAAGATAAATGTCAAACTGCATTGTCAATTATTATCTGATAGTAAACCCCTAGTAATTGTTACGATCTGAAGATAGGTGTACACCTGCCAAGCCAATCGAGGGACTTGGCCTAAAGTTGCGCGGGTAACTGAAGGGCAATGCCCTGTAAATGATAACTAATGAGGTCACTAATTATGCGGTAAATTACTGATTAAATTGGTTCATTGATGTACTTACCAAAACATTATAATTTTGATAAATACGTGCTGATTTCTAAAGTTACATGCAATGAACGTACATGATACTTTTAATGAAATTCACTGAAATGGAATTTTGCACAAAAGGGAAGGAAATGATAGATTATGCCCTGATTCTGTACAAAATTATCATTGTAGGAACATATGGCTAGCAAAAATATTTATTTCATAGCTAATAATTTAGTAAAAGAAAAGTAAGAGTATAACAAGGGCTTAGAAAGGATGACTCAGAACTTAGTCATCCGACCTCTGATTGAGACTTAAAACCCCACCGTGGAAAGCTAAGGAAGTCTTAAAAAACTTTCATTTAGAACACCAAGCTTGATTCCCACAAAAGAATTTCCAAAATGAGGCTAGAACACAAGCATGTAAGTTTTGGTCTATTCTGGACAGTTTTAGTAAAACGACCATAACTTTTTCCACGTACCTCAGATTAAGGCAATTCAAAAGGAATTTAAAATCTCATAGACATTAATATCTACCCACCAAAAATCATAATTTTTCAATAGTTCGATCATTACCAGTTTAATCCCGAAATCTGTCCTGTTTTTCTGAAATTTTTACCCCCCCACTGTTTTAGCTTTTCCCCCTCTTTTCACCCAAATCATCAACTTAAATCATTCCTTAAAAGCATGTAAACAAGCTTTGATCCATC
>JACYFF010019584.1:42008612-42059208 GCA_017589665.1 Selenicereus undatus
TTTTTTTTTCTATATATATATATATATATATATATATTATGGACATATAAATGTTAACGTATGACTTAAAAGAAGACCATAGAGTAAATGCCTTGCTTAATTAACGGATTTTATCTTTCAAATATAATCTAAGATTATAAATGAGCACATTCAAAATATACACTGACCCAAAATTAACCCAACTTAATTTATGCCTAACCCGATTTACACCCGACCTGACATTCTCCCAATCTTTGAACCGAATCCCACCCGACCCAAATTAGACTTGACCCATACTCGATCTAAACTAGGCTACCGTGCACAAGCCGAAACATACCCAATCCCAACTCCACCGGAACTCAACCTGAACATGGTTGACCCAAAATTGACCCAAACCCAAACCAAACCCGAACCCGACCTAAACATGGTTGACTCGAAATTGACCCGAACCAAACTAAGATCCGACTCGTACTTGATTCAACTGACCCATTTGTCAGGTCTAGATGTGCATTTACATCACATTTGGGATAGCCTTGAATTGGATGGGTCACTCTTAGGGCATATTTGGGATGTTTTATTTCTATTTTGCTCGTACAGTCCTTGTGAACCCTTGATTGCTACAATTAATTCAACAATGATTATGTCATTACCGTAATTGTTTCCCGGAATTTTATAGCTTTTGTGCGTGTGTGCATATGTGCATGTGTGTTAAATGTGCAAATGTGCATGCATACATTATATAAGAATTTTAGGAATTATCCAAATTAAATTATATACAATTTATAAAAGTTTCTAAACGATACAAAAAGCTGGAGAAAAAGGTACAAAGGTACGCAAAAAATATCAAAATATATCCAAAAATTAGTTAGTTATTCAAAAGATTGCTAGTCGCTCACAAGTTAGTTGAATATGCGCAACGTTACAGCACTTACAAGTGCCATGAAACTGAGCTCAAACATCCACAAAGAGATAAATTTTCCCACGCTTACATGTGTAGCACCGCTACCATCACTTATATCCACAGAGAAAGACACCATTCCCCCTGCTTATAAGAGTGGATGGTTTAGCTGTTGCCACAGATATCGAGTGCGATGAATAATTCTCCACTCTTTCAATCGGTGCACGTAGCTTAAGCATGGCCAATCACTACTACCCATATATCCGCGGGCAAATGTAATTTTAAGGAGGGAGGAACACAACATTTCCTGTAGAGAGTTAAGTATGGAAGTTATACAAAAATTAGTAAAGGAGACTGTGTTCAACTTTAATAACTTTATGCCTAAGTGTTTCTTTAGTGTGTGTTTTGCTTGTGTTTAACTTAGAAGCTTGGTTGTTAGAGTAAATAAATTGATCAATATGTACAAATTCACCCCTTAGTTTTTGTATATACAACATGTTCTATAAAAAAAACCAAAAAAGATTTCAAAGATTTTGTAGGTGTATCTTTTACAAACCTTTACAAGAGCTTGGTCTTCCACTTAGAGGAACCGAGAGGTTTAAATGGCTTATTGAATCCATCCATGATTCATATGAAAGTGAGTTAGATCCTTAAGTAGTTTATTTTTATTTTACTCAAGGATAAGCAAAACTCTTGGTGCGAGGTATTTTATCAGTGCAAAAATGGCATATTTACATAAATAGAGATATAAAAAAGTGTCCTTGAAATGTGGAATGATTGCATATCACATTTCAAATGCACGACAGCCTAATGATGACACCTACAATCCTCAGATGGAAGAACAACCAATTACCTTGGTCGAAGACTAGTTTCTGGTCAAAATGATTTCTAAGATGTATTTCCAAACTTTATCTCTTCTAAAATGGGCCATGAACACGATTTGCCGACAAATGAACTCGAGCTCATGACCTCGTAGACCCATTAGTTAACTTAAATAGGACCTAAGCTAGATACTAGACCATTAGAACCAAGGACATGCCATTGGTAGAGGAAATGTAGGAAACAAGGCTATGAGGCAGGATTTTCCCCGCCACCTGACCCATTATCACATACCTAATCCTAGCAGCACTAGACCAATAATAGGGCAGGCTGTTGGCCTTAGCTTGTTTCCTAAGCCTCATATCGGCCTTAGCTAGTGTTATCTCACGAGGTATTTTTTTTTCCAATCGACCTAGGGTATTACCTCTACTATTTTTGCAAACCATAGGGGGTTCCTCCTCCTCCTAACTAGTACAAAAAATGGAGCACCCCTCCATCTCTAGATATCAACAAACAACCTTCTTTTCGCCCCTTGCTAAAGGGACTCCCCTTCCTCTGACATTCTTCTTTCTTTTCTCCCTTACTAAAGCGAGCGCCCTTCCTTTAGCATTCTTCTTCTCCACATTATCTTTAGATTCTCATTCAAGGGACCATCTTTTAGATATATAGGTTTTTTGGCTAGTCTCTAAAAAACCAAGGATCTTTGGGAATTTGTTCAAGATAAACCCAACTTGGGGTAAGTCCCAAGGGTTCCTTGAAAAAGATAATTCATTGGTTGTCTTTGTCGCTTTTTTTTGTTCTACTTTATGTGATTTTTGATCTTTGTCTTGTATATTTTTATAAAACAATGTAGTTAATCTAAGTTATTTCTTTATCACCACATGACTAATTTGCATCAAACCTAACACATTACGCAGGACTTGTAAGCTTCTTGTTTTCCTTTATTTATGAACCGTTAGTAGAGGCCATTGCTAAATGGTTGACAACGATGGAAGGAATTTTTTCTTGCCATTATAATACCTTTACCCTCGAACTCAACTCTCGATTAGTACCATTGGATAAGTCAATCCTCATTCATGATTATGGGATTTTTTTATCAAAATATTTTCTAAAAATGTCGTTCATATTTTCTTAGAACATGGTGGCAACTCTACTCCTTTATAAAACTCAAACTGTCTTAGAGAACCTACCAAAAAAGAAGTCGTCTGCATTTAAGGGTGAGATGAAGGGCGAGATGAGGTCCTTAGGCCTTTAATTGTTGACTCCACTAGGAATACTTAGGAGGATGAGACTAAAAAATACTTCAAAGGTAAACATAAAATTTCCAAAGGTCCTTTGCTTGATTAGGCATGTTACAGCACACTAAAGGTTTTGGCCATTTTCATAGGAGACTTGGTCCTCCACATAGGGCATATGAGTTCCTTACCCTTTGTAAACACCGAGAACTTCCCACATGGAAGGACTTTTCCACCGTAGGTAATTCCACTTGTGACGCTCCTCTTCCGCACCAATTTAGAGAAACCAATCACTGCCCAAACATGTCCCATATTAAGTATGGTGGCTACGGTCATAGGTACCTTTTTTACTAACTCCCTAAATCAAGGTCTTTTAAACCTAGGACCTATAATTAGGGTGTGTGCATGCTTCATTGTATAATTGCTTGGTGATCACTCCATTATATGTAGTCTGCATCTAGAGAATTAGTTGCTTCCCTATCAGTCTGAAAGAGACTCCCATCTCACAAGAATATTTGGTTTATATTTTATTTTCTTATGGTTTGTTTTTGCTCTATCTTTACATTAGGCAGGATTTTATGTTCTTTCCTTTTCTTGACTTCTTTTTTAAAAAAGAAATCAACAACCCCACCTTTTCTTAATTAAAAAAAGAATCATGTTTCTAAAAGAAAATATTCAACTTTTTCTTTTTCCCAGATTCCTTCATGAAAACAAGATAACCTCACTTTGAGGTGAGATAACATACGTAGGGTTAGCAGGTTTCAAAACCTATTCTTCGAATAACTCAGTTAATCTCAATCCATAGAAGCGCCAAAGAATCTGCAAACTACGGTTTGAATGTTGGTCACCTCACAACCTAATGTGATAAATAGTTTCAAACTAAAATAGAATATGAACAGGATGTGATTTTGAGCAACCAAAGTCATAAATGACCTCTTAAAAAAGAACGAGGAAAGTGAAGCCCACTTGGCTCATATTGAAGATCATCCAAAACCAACTAGGCAAAGAATTGAAAAGGTAATCCAACTATTTAGGAGCTCTAATATATTTAAAAATCATTTAATTGATGCAACTCCTTATTTGACCTCTAAATTGATATTTTACACCTCATTTCAGCTAAGCTTTAGCTTACAACAATGGTTATTTAAGGATTTTTATGTTTAAATTTTTTTTTTGGTAGCAAAGCCTAGGCAAGAAATCTTGAAGTTTTTGAGCCTTTATGGAGTTAAAACGTACAAAAAAAAGGCTCGAGGTTCTCCTCAGGAAGGTTGAAAGGAAGATGAAGACAACCAATACCAAAGTGGCAATCCCAATTCTAAAAATGGCATGTGCCTATGCTAGGTTTTTCCCTACATTGCTGCATTTCTTGAAGATTTTGTCTAGCAAGTTGGCATGATCGTGCCAACACATTTGGGGTCTATATATACCCATCTTCCTCCCAGTTTCCAATCAAGTAGGTTTTAGCTTAAATAATAGTTTGGATTATTGTGGTCTCTCCCTTATATTAGCCACAATTATATAATTTTGAGTTAATCCAATCCTCAATTTTTGTTATCTTGCTTTAATACTAATCTCGTATAATTGCAATCGCTTATTTTATGCATCAAATTCTATCACTTTCACGCTTGTTTTACTTTTGCTCTTAAGTTACATGCTTGCAAATATGTGGCTTTGGTTTGATTGATGCTTTAAAATCGAGTTTTGATACTCTAATCTTGCTTTCTTACTAGTTTCTTCCTCTAATGTCTACAATCTCTCTCTAAGAGCCGGTTCTTTTTGTTGGTAAATCCCAATTTACCAACTTTAACCACTTCAACCAACTTCGATAAAAAAAATTTCAACTTGAAGCCAGTTCAACCACTTCAACCAACATCAACTCACTTTAACCTTCTTCAACCCACTTCAACCCCCCCCAAAAAAAGTTCAACTCATTTCAACCCAATTCAACCAATCTCAACGAAATTCACCCATTTTTCAACCTATGTTTCTCAATAAAAAGAACAGGCCCTAAATGTGCAATTTCCACCTTCCCTCTTTATCTTTCAAGACAGGGTTTCAAAACTATTTTTTCCTACTTTGAGCTTTTTTTAGAAGCAATGGGCTAGATTAGTCGATATTATGGAAGTTTAGTGAACTAGTGGAGAATCCACTGCCAATTCTTCTTTTAACTTTAGAGGCCTAGTCTCCACTGTTGGATTTAAGTTTTTCAAGGTAATCCCCCCCCCCCCTTTCACTCTCTCTATCTCTCACAAAATACTCCCTACCAGTTACGGTTAATGCTTTCTTGTTAGTTTAGTCTTTTTTTTTGTCATTTGATAGTTTAATTTTTTTTTTGTTAGTGTTGCTACTTATGCCTTGTATTAATTTATGTGTGTTAGTTGTTTATTTGCATGTTTTAGTTAGTTCTTGCTTTGCTTAGTTAGAAATATGTCAGATTAACTAACAAGTGACCTAGTTTCAATATCCTTCTATAGGAAGACAAAATTTCCCTTTCCCCCTCGTAACTCTTGAAAAAATTACCACCTAGGTTCAACAATCTAGATACTCCTAATTTTACTTGAATAGGCAATCTTGTTCCACTTAAATAATTTCAGAAATCTTATAAGTTATGGATGGAGAACTCTATCCACAAATGTTCCCTTTAACTTTAGGGAAGGCCATTAGTAATTAGTTTCACTTCCGTGACACACAAAAGGTAAGAAATGGGAAGGCATAAAAAAATAACTTCTAGGCCAACATGCCAATATCACCAGGTTGCCAATCACTCTATAAGACCTTGGACTCATCAAACAAGGAGAAAAGGATAGGTTCCCATATTACTAGCCCTAATTGAGGGCCAAGCCTACTCCAGTGACTGATAGGCCCTCTAGAAAAGAACATATCTGTTTCACAATAAAGAATTTGCAACCTCCTATGGTCATCAAATACTACCTTCTTTCTACGTTCATACAAAAACATGAAGCTGGTATGTTGATAAAGTTGAAAATGCAAAGAAACCCTATGCCTAGTTATAATAACAAAGACAAAAATGCTACAACATTATAGAAACTCCCAGACGTTGTTATGCTAAGGAAGCTGTACCCCATTGGGAATAAAACTAGGAGATTCCCTTAAAGACTTGAAAGATAAGGCATCCTTAAGTCCATCAATGATACTCATGATCCTCTAGAAGTATTTAAAGAAAAAGCTAAATTCTAGGATCCAAAGGCTTACTGGTCAATATACCTAGGACGTGACCACTAAGCTGACAACTATCTTCCGCCCTGAAGACTGCAACCTATGATATGATTCACAGCGGAACCCTTCCAATTTTGAATGTGGCTAAGCCTAGCTTTCAGACTAAGCCACTAAGCAATGTGTTACATATCTCCATTGAAGAGATAAGTTTACATTCGACCTAATTACTCACAAATTTAATAGGAAATGGGGGGATGACATAAAATATGTTTGGATTCACCCACTCATCTTCGCAGAGACTCCCTAACTTAAATGGAATTACCCTACTCAAGATGATATCAATCCCTTTTTACAAATGGGGAAATCCTTCAAGCCTCCCCATGTGACTCAGGGGAACCCACAATAGGTTTATATAAAAATTAACAAAGAGGAACTCCTGGAGGATCCATTACGAAAGATGTAAAGGATACCAAAGCTTAGTTCACAATCTGGCAACTTTTGGCATCTTTCTTCAATCATAGGCAAGCACTTCTAAATGTCCTAGCAAAATGAAAATTTCACCCAAAGTCACTTCCGATGAGCTAGTACGATTTTTTACCATTGCAATATCTCAAACTACTACAATCCTTGATTACATTGACCTCCAAGCTAAAGTTGTATACCATAATAAGGCACTCTACCTTATCATATCACTTGCACGTAAATACATACCCATTATCCTTGTGGAGAATAGGTCCTCAGTTAACATGTGTCCACTCAAGACTGCTAAAGAGTTGGGCCTCACAAAAGATGGTATGGTCTACGTTCACAATCTGGCAACTTTTGGCATCTTCCTTCAATCATGGGCAAGCACTTCTAAATGTCCTAGCAAAATGAAAATTTCACCCAAAGTCACTTCCGATGAGCTAGTACGGTTTTTTACCATTGCAAGATCTCAAACTACTACTATCCTCGATTGCATTGACCTCCAAGCTAAAGATGTATACCATAATAAGGCACTCTACCTTATCATATCACTTGCACATAAATACATACCCATTATCCTTGTGGAGAATAGGTCCTCAGTTAACATGTGTCCACTCAAGACTGCTAAAGAGTAGGGCCTCACAAAAGATGGTATGGTCTACCCAAGGCCTCAAAGGCCTATACGGTGCACGTTACACAATCATATGAACAGTAGGCCTTAATATTGCAATTGGAGGAATAAAGAGCATATGTTGATCACTTTTAACTTACCTGCTAGGTGGTCCATGGTTACAGGACCAAAAATCAACACCATCTATCCTTCACCAGAAAGTGACAATGGTTACAACAAGTGTAGTGATAACTTATCGGATAAGCAAGGAAAGGATGAAAATGCTTTAAATTCTCCAAAATAATTCATGCTCGAATTTAGGGAAATGGATAATCACCATTAAATTGTGTTTTTTTGGGATTTTTTAATTTGCAATTCTTTTGGTTTTTGTTTTTTAAAGAAAAAGCAAAATTTTGCAAACCCATTAGAAAAAACCCAATGTCCAATGCTAGCCCCCGGCAACAGCACCAAAACCTTAATAGGCCTGCAAGCATAAGGCGACATTATAGCAAATCAAGTTCAACCCTACGAAGAATTCGTCAAGCTGCCAGATCATATTCCCTCTAGATAGGCTAACCAAATCAAAATTTCGGAATGCAATTTAACTAAACTATCAATCTATCAAATAGATAGGCAATTGAGGAACTTAACCAAATCAAGAAATTTTCCAACTTAAGAATTAAATAAGTACCTCTTCTTTAGATGAGCAATTCCAAAATTGATAATCGAATTATCAAATCCCTCTTTCAAGGTGAAATGAAATTTTTCAATCTAATCAACTGCCATTTCTCAAGGGTTTTTTTTGTTAACTTAAGATCATTAAAAATGCAATTATCAAAATTTGGGGGTTTGTTAAACGGTGAGTCTTTCTCAAGATTCCCCACACTTAAATCGAATCTTACTTTTTCAACATTTAGTTTCACCTTTCACTGCTTCACCAAATGTCTACAACAAGAAAGAAGTCAATCACATTTCCCACTAGCAATTTAACGTCTAAGATTCAATAGAATAAATCCAACAAATTGTATACACTTTTATATCAAAACAAGAATTGATTCAAGCACGAGAATTCAACATAATTCTAAGATTAATAATTCCGAACTTAACATAAAAACCAATAATCTAAAAAGCATAAAAATCTAAATAGAAAAGAGAAGAGAATTGAGAGGAATCGCTCATTCGATCTGTGCTTATATAGGTAGATGCAAACCCAACTAGAGTCCTTGCAAATCTTCACCTTTAACTCACTCTTGAGTTTCTCTAATGAAGTTTACATCATAACTAGATGATGGGTTATAGTGCAATGGGATAAAGAATGATGGGCGAACACATGCTTTTATCACGGAAAACACATTAGCCAAACATCAAAATGCTTGGAAGTCGAACAATTGCAAAAAAAAAAATAAGACACTCGAAGAGGGGGGATGACCATAGGTTGACCGTGGGGCCCCTACAAATGGTGACTGCCGCCACAGCTAGGTCGTGGTGCCCATTGCCCCAGTTGTCTTCAATTTTTTGTCATTCTACTTCCTCCTGGAACCTCCTAGACCGTCGTGCTAACCACAGTACGTTTGTGTTAGGGGATATTTTGGGTGCCTCTTGCTATCTTCATTGATCTACAAGGCCTCAAAACATCATCCTACTAACATGCTTTGGGTTCACAATGTCTACATATGCAAACACTTCTCAAACAAGCGAAACCGAAGTGTAATGGCCGAAATAGAGGCCTAGATCATACAATTAAACATATTAATCCCCTAAAATGATCTCAAACACTTAAATAATCCATGCAAATATGGCGTTCATCAACTGTGCCTACTTTTGTGTCCAAAATTTAGTAATCTTTATGGAAAGTACATCGATATTATGGGGAATACAATCATGGCGAGGAATGGTTTTCCTAATGCCCATTTAGCAAGATAAGCAACATGAAAATGTAGATTAAACTTTGAAGGTCAACAAGAAGAAGGTGACTTCCACCTCTCTGAGGCACTCCATAGCCCCAAATGTGGCACCTCTTAATGATCCAAGATACTTTCATCTTATCATGTTGAAAGAGGGGTCTCCATACCTTGGTTTGATCCTTGTGAAAGCACTTCCTTGTTACATACTCTTTTGGCTCATATCTTGCTTTATAAATGAGAAGATGAACTTGCTGGAATAGCTTAAGAAGTGAAACCTACAAACTAAACAAAAAAGACACCATCATTCAAATTAATCTCCACAAGAGAAAAAAAAAAGCATAAGAAAGACCCAAAATTGCAACCTTACTTGCAAAGGGAAGGGACTTCCCTTATAATCATTCAAAGGATTGTCACTAAAGCCATCCACATTATGGTCTCAGCAAGCACAATGGGCATGTAAGAGTAACTCTCTAAAGCTTTCTCTACAAGATACATCACACTAGTTAAATCTTCCGTATGCACAAGAAAGAAATGGCTAATAAAGCAAAAGCCAAGAGCCTTGCGTTCCTCAATGGAATGATAATCATCTTTCGACCTAAGGGAAAACAACTTTACAACTGACACAAGAGTACCATTTTGGCCATTAGTAGCCTTATCAACCTATTTTTTAGTGAATCCAATATAAGATTGCATGAACGTGGAAACATTTGTATCAAAAAAAGGAATTACTACCTTCTTATGCTCAAATGAACCAAAAAATAGTAGAAAGTTCTTCATTAAAGGACAAATCTCCCTATTATTGAAGCCAAAAATCTGATGAATAGGATCCTAATAACTTTATCATCGCAAGAATGAGATCAAGATCAATTTTTTTCGCCTTAAAGAGACAATATAATTCAACCCCAGGTAGCTTAAAGCAATCATTTCAAGAATTATTTACCTTATGGACCATCCAAGTATAGTGCATGAATTTTCCAAACCCACAACTTTGAAATTGAATTTTCTGAACTGTTGAACTATTGTGCAATAAATTTCTAGAGAACAAGTCACCTTTGAACTTTTTGTATATTTTCCAAAACTTTTCGTCTTTGCAAAGTTTACCCCCAATCCTTTAAAACTTACTTTTGAAAATTTTAATTTTGTGCATGGGATAATCTTCTCAAAAGTAGTACTCGAATCCCTCTTTAATCCAGTATCAGAGGCATGTGAACAAAAATAATTAAGGAAACTAAGCTAATTAATAATTAGTTAATATAACTAACTGTGTTTAATGCTTGAATCTCTATCTACTTGTTATGCTCTTAATTATTCACATATTGTGCACTCACCAAAAGAAACCACTTTAGTAGCACCGCAATTAATTTATATCACTGATATAGTTTTAGAATTAAGAATCGAATTAGCAAAAATTAGGATTGAAGTTAAGGAGATTAAGAAGCAATTGTCCATAATTCATCTTTCTTTAATTAACAATATTAGATATAGTAGAAGATCTAATTGGCCTTACCCCAATTAGCAAAATAGGATACATCTTAAATATCGATGGAGCTCGTAATAGGGAAGAAATATTTGAGCATTGAAAAAGAGGAATGAATAGTATCTACAATTTAAATACTCCATGAACTACAGGAAATTTCTTAAATTATATCAAATATAGTTTTTCTAGCATTGTAACTGACTAATATGATTCATCAACTGAGGATGAAAAAATGCATTAAGAATGATTCAAACACCAGCTGCAATGTTCAAATATTTATGTAAGGAATTCGAAACTGAATTTATCAGAGCTAAACTTGATTCCGAAGTACAGGCTATTGAATGGCAAAGAACGATTAACAATATGGACTTGTGCGATATGAGATATATGGAGAATTATATTGCAGAATTTGGTCAATATTATTATAAAATTGTGCATAATGAAATCAATCTTGGTATGTTTTATGACAATTCACCATATCCAATCAACTCTATAATTAATGAAAAGTATATTACATGGTTTGAAAAAGCAAATGTCATCGAAACTCTTGGTGCAAGAATCTCTTATCTAAGAAAATGGTTCAATGATCAATGTCTTGACCTCCAAAAAAAATAAAAATAAAGAAACAATTCCTAGCCTGTTGGAATAATCCTCATTAATCAGGAAAGGAACCTATGAGAGCAGGAAAGGGAGAATTTAATAACAAAAAAAGATTTAACAAGCAAAGGGGGAGAAACATAAGAGAAAATATTATAACAAACCAAGGTGCTTATTGTCCTGTTGCGAAAAACAATTGTAAGTGTTGGGCATGCGAGAAGTAGGGCATTATGCAAACGAACACAAAACTAGGAAGAATACAAGCTTATAGAAACACGGGGTGGTCTTGATTATTTTGAGCTTAGTGAAGAAAAAGCACTAGATATAACCCTGAAAAACAACAAGGGAGTTGTCAAAATTGTATTAGAATATGAACAAAGTGATTATGAAAAAACCAGTCATATGATGGAAAGTAGATCAATTGGTCTTGATGCTCTTCAAGGAAAAGAATTTGTAATAGATAATGAGAATGAAGAAGTCAAAGGAGATTTGGCCCTTCCCATATTTCAAAAAGACATGATCAATAAAAAATCTATCTTTCAATTGAAAAGTAAGTACGTCTGTGAATGATGGAAGGAGATACAAATATGAGTATGTTGTAGGAATTTTAAACTATGAGTATGTTGTAGGAGAAGTTAATCTCATTAATTGAAAAAATATCCTTAAGCACAACAAAGACAAGAAGTATATACAAATTACTCCTTTACAGTATTACGGCAAAGATATTGATCGTTAGGCTCTGCTCTGTGATATCAGACATACCAAATCTAATTATGAAATTATCACATGGATTAAGATCGACTTATATAATGGATCAGTACGATTCAATTATTGCATTGGATATTATGTAAGCCTAAAGGAAGAAGTTGCCAAAAATTTCCAATCCCTTATGAGAAAAATCGTTGGGATGAACATGACAAAAGGGGGATACCCACTAAGGATATTTTAAAAAATAATCTATAAACTAGATAATACCATAGATCCAAAGACTAAGATAACAATGACAGAGGCAAAGAAATTTGAAAGTCCTACTCCAACGCAAAAAATTCAAAGGATAAAGTCCAATCTGTAGGAAATCAAAATTGATAGGTTTTGGATATCTAGCTTTGGCAATCCCACAAAAATCAACAAGAAAAATATAATAAAATTGATGAGAATTGGAAAATTACCATTAAACCCCAATTATTAAGAAGCATGACTGCAAAATCGGACTAGGGAGAAGGATAATCAATTACTAAAGAAGAGCTTGAAGTAGATGATATAATTAGTATGACCAGTGACATGAGTAGAATAAGTTTTGACCACGTAAGACTTAGTACAGACCGAAGCATAAGTCTAGATAGGAATGTCATTGGATACAAAAACAAGAACTCTTAGTGGAGCAATCTATGAGGATGAATTATTCAAAAACATGACTATGGAAGTAAGCTATGAAGTCACCAATACTAATCCTGATAGCATCTATATTCCAATAAATGTATGTTTAGAGGGATATAATAGATATGAATTATGTACCTACATCAATAGTGGTTGTTCTATATGTTTTTGAGGAAGATCATTATTTCCAAAATTTATGTGCAAAAAAGCCAAGAATTCTTTACCAGTAAGAATAGCTGATAGTAGTATTATGAACCACAACAAAGCTATAGAAAGGTTGTTCATAGAAATAGGAGGAGTCCAGTGCATTATCCTGCTTCTATAGGCTGCTGACTGACCCTCTCATGATATGATTACTAGTAATAATTTTCACAGGCTATATTCTTCATACATATAGACCATCAACCAAATAATATTCAAAATAAATGGTCACTCAATTCCTATTCATAAATTGAATAAAGTTTGCACTCATCAGAAGATTGAGTTTACACACAGCCTGCATGGTGAAAAGCTAATACCTACATAACGTGAGATTGCACTAACAATCTCACTGCTTGAGTTATCTATTAAAGAGTCGACTGCTGAACAACAAAAGCCTTTGTGCAAAGAACTCTACTCTAATAATTCTCTAAAATTTTGGGATAAAGATAACACAATTGCAAACAAGACTTTATTAAATCCCAGCATTATTATTTGGGTCAAACAAATGGTGTATACACACAAGGATATCCAAAAATTTGATAAACAAATCAAAGAACTTCGAATAAGTTGCTTTTGGGTCCCTCAAGGTTTGGTGAAATGGTTTTCTGATACCACGTTTTTAGAAAAATATTTATGGAACTGCTTAGTTTAGCACAAATGGTTTCTGGAGCACAAAACTTTGGGTTACCAGATTTCTAGGTCACAAATATTTATTTTTAGGTCCCTGAAGGGCTTCAAATGCAAATACTTCAAAGTTTTGGACTGTTTTGCAAAACCAAACCTATATTTATGTTTAGACTTCTTATAATGACTTTAATGGTACTAGTTATCACAGTCTACTACTTTTATCTCAAATATTATATTTTATGTGATTAACGGCCCACCATGCTTTGCAAAATAATTAAAACTTAAGTAAAGAGTTTCGACCATTACCTGAACTTAATCGGTGCTGAACTCCGGCATTCCTCTAACTTTCGATTTATAGATATTGCTAATCTCAATCTCACCTTCCTTAGATCAAGCATAGCACAGATCCGTTTTGTTTCCTACTTTGGATCGTAGTCACTAATCAAGTTTTTAATCTTTTTCAAGGATAGTAGAACTTTAATCAAGAAATTATAATATTTAAGACATAAAGTTCAACTGAATAACGTTCGCTACTGGAAAGCTTCTTTTATTGAAAGTTTAAAAGTGGAAATATTACAATGGAAAGCTTTAAAGAGGGACTTAAGCTAAGATCATTATAGATACTTGCTCATAAAGAAATGGAGAATCCAGACTTCTCTTTTGCTCAAGATCCTCAAATGACCGTGTCCCTTCTCAGCTCTCGACCTCTCCTTTAATAGAGGGATGGGGGTACATAGAATGCCCTAATGGCTACAGTACATAGTGATTTTCCATATGACTACAGTACACAATGACTTTTTACATGGCTACAGTACACACTGATGGTACAGTGCATTGCTTTATTTTATAGACCTAGCACTTGTCAAAAATAGTACAACAATGGAGCAACCACTTTTCAGAGCTTTTAATGATGACAAGACTAGTCATCATTATTGAGATTTTGCATTCATTCGTCTGTAATTATATCTTCCAGATCATCATTATCTGGATAATCATCAAAATCTTCATTTAATTGAAGATGCTTTGGATCCCATTTCCCAAATAACTCAAGAAGATATTTCTTTCCTTTTTCTAATAAGGATTTTTCAGCTCCAATATCAAAGAGATAATCAAAGATATCTTTGATACTGCATCCTCTACCTTTATGTCTTCTTTAAACTCATTGTCATAGGCGAAAGTGGTATTTTTACAAGGCATTATTATTTTTCCTTGTTCAATTAATGCCCAAGTTTGATGATAAATACTGTAAAAACCTATGGCTCTTGCTAAAGTAGGATCACTAACAAATCCTCCTCGTTCTGGAAACCATTTTTGTCATTGATCATAGGGATCGTCGTAATCAATGATCTTAGCAAGATAATTGGCTGGTTTGGCTTTTTCATTTTCATATTCGATTAGTGCACAATGTACCTCCAAATATAGAGGTATGCTATATGGAATTTTTATTAGACCATCAGGAGATGTAAGAATCCAATGGATGTTCTTGAACATGCATTGTTGGAATTTGGTTAGTGTTGAGAAAAATGGGAACTTTGGATATGTAATTTCCATACTGTAAACTATCATCCCGTATTCCCGAGCTTTAATAATGGGGTCATTTGGAGAGATTGAATTTGCTGGGAAGCGAATGCCACCAACTCCAGACTTATCAGGAAAATAGATAGTTGTACTCCAAAACTCCCAAATATCATAAGAATAGTTATGATAATAATCGATGTAGGTTGTATACCATCATTGAACCATTTTTCTTGAACATGATAGCTTATTTTTTCTTGGATATTATAAGGACATCTAAAGTAATTAACTTATATCCCTAGCAGGAAAAATCTTTGGGCTATTAGGTAGGTTGAAGATAGTAGACCAAAGCGTGATCTAATTTTTGTATGAAATTTCAAATTATCAAGAAGGACTTTACTAGAAGGAGAAACCCGTTCTAGTAGGAATGACATTTCATTATGGATTTCTTCCTTTTCTGGCAGGATGTTAGCTTTGATGATCACCATTGGCGAGTTTTTGAGTTAAACTGTCTGCCAAAGAGTTCTTCGATCCCTGTATATGTTCAATAGAGAAGGAAAACTAGTTAAGCCATAACTGCCAATGCAGGAGTCGGCCTTGCGCTTGTATATTTGATAAATTATTTTTCACAAAAGCAAGTATTCCTTTACAATCAGTTCAAACAAGAAAAGATTTTAGGGCTAAAAAGATTAAGAACTTTTCAATTCCTCTTATAACTGCAAGGATTTCTTTTTCTATCGTAGGATAGTTGCATTGTGCCTTATTAAAACTTCCACTGTAATATTTGCAGAGTTTTTTGTCTTCTTTGATTTAGAGTACTGCGTTCCAATGCTCATTACTGGCATCCATCTCAAGAACTAAATCATCTCCTTGATTAGGCAAATTAAGAACAGGAAGGTTTTTACACATTTTCTTGAAGTTTTGAACAATTTTGTATCATTAGTGGTCCATGCCCAACTTACTTCTTTCTTGAGTTTCTGTTGCAATGGCTTTCTTAGTTTAGCTAAATCTTTAATGAAATCTGAAGTATACGTAAGGCATCCAAGAAACCTTTCTACCTGTTTCCTATTCTCAATCTTTTCAGAATTTTTTTTTATTTTTTCCAAAATATGCTTTTTTAAGATGATCTGCCCAACTTTTATCTCTAAGCCTAAGGACTCAATTTCTTGTTACCAAGTATAATACCAAGGTCAATGCATCTTTGGGTGACAGCTAAGACATCATCTTTGTATTGTTCTATGGCTTTAAAAAAGACAAGGATATCATCAATGTAAAATAGACAACAGTGATTGGGGTCTTTGAAGATGTTATCCATTCTTCTTTGAAATATTTGAGGTGCATTTTTAAGACCAAATGACGTTACTATCCATTCATAATGTCCTTGTGGGGCACTAAATGCATTTAAAGGAATACTATCGTCATCCATTTTAATCTGTCAATAACTGCTTTTGTAATCAATTTTTTAGAACCAAGAGGCTCTGTGAATTCTGTTTAAAAGGACTGTTTTGTTAGGAATATAATTATCATCAAAGACAATATTATCGTTAAGCTTTTTATAATCGATTACCATTCTTGCTTTTCTTCTTTTTTCCTCTACATGACTTCTTACCATGAAAGCGGGACTGGTGTGAGGACTCTTGTTGTTTCTGATTAATCCTTTATCAAGAAGTTCTTTGATTTATTTATCAAACTCCTGGATATCTTGGTGTGTATACACCATTTGTTTGACTCGGATAATATTGTTGGGATTTAATAGAGTGATTTTAGCAAATGTTCTATCTTTATCCCAAAATTTTAGTGGATTATTATAGTAAAGTTCTTTACATAATTTTTCTTATTGTTCAACAATCTACTCTTTAATAGATAATTCGAGTAATGAGATTGTCAGTGTTATTTCACATTGTACTGGCATTACGTTCTTACCACGCTGGGTGCATGTAAACTCAATTTTCTTATGAGTGTAAGCCTTACTTAATTTTTTAATAGGAACTGAGTGACCATTAATTGTGAATATTATTTGGTTTATGGTCTTTGTGCATGGAGAATATAATCTCTGGAAATTATGTCCAATAATCATATCATAAGAGAGTTGATCAGTAGCCCATAAAACTGGTATAATGCATTGAACTCCTCCTAATTCTATGGATAACCCTTCTATGGCTTCATTGTGACTCATAATACTATTATTAGCTATCCTCACTTGTAAATGATTTTTTGCTCTTTTCCGCATAAACGCTGGAACTAATGATCTTTTCCCAAAGCATACAGAACAACCACTATCTATGTAGGCACACAACTCATATTTATGTCCCTCTAAGCATACGTTATTGGGATATAGATGCTCTTAGGATTTGTGTTAGTGACTTCATAGCATATTTTCATAGTCATGTTTTTGACTAATTCATCCTTATAAATTGGCTCACTAACAGTCCTTGTTTTGTACTCAATGACCTTTCTTTCCAGACTCATACTTCGGTCCATACTGGGTCTTATAGATTCAAAACACATTCTACTCATTTCACTAGTCATACTAATTGTATCATCTTCTTTAAGCTCCTCTTAGCTGATGACGATCCTTTTCCCCATCCTGATCTAGTACTCAGGCTTCTTAATAATTGGGGTTTAATGGTAATTTTACCATTTTCTTCAATTCTTATCATATTTTTCTTATTGATTTTTGTAGGGTTGGCAAAGTTAGATATCCATGAACAATTAGTTTTTCTCTCCCGTGGATTGGATTTAATCCTCTGAATCATTTGCATGGGGGTAGTACTTTCAAATTTCTCTACCTCTATCATTGTGACCGTAGTCTTTAGATCTATAGTATTATCTAATTTGTAGATAATTTTTCAAAAACATCCTTAATGGATATCCTCCTCTTTTCATATCCATCACAACTGTTTTTATTTTAAGGGATTGGAAATTTTTAGCAAATTCATCTTTTAGACTCACATGATATTCAGACCGACAATTTAATCCTACCGATCCATTGCACAAGTTGGTTTTAATCCCTATGATAATTTGATGATTAAATTTGGTATGTCTGATATAACATAGCAAAGCTTAAAGATCAATATCTTTCCCATAATATTGTAATAAAGTAATTTGAACTTGGACACTTTTGACATGGATATATCGATATTTTCTATCTTTGTTATGCTTAAGAATGTTTTCTAGTTAATTAGATTAACTTATCCCACGTCATACTCACAATCTTTGATTTCTAGATCTCCTTCCATCATCTCTCACATATGTATTTGCTTTTAATTGAACCATGGACGCTTTATAGATCATGTCTTTCTGGATTATGGGAAGAACTCAACCTCCTTTGACTTCTTCGTTGTCATTGTCTAGAACAAACTCCTCTCCTGGAAGATCACCAAGACTAATTGAGTCACTTTTCATCATATGACTTTTTTCTTGATAATCGCTTTCTTCATATTAATTGTCCAAGATACTTTCAACAATTCCTTTATTGTTATTTAGGGTTAGGTCTAATGCCTCATCTTCACTAAGCTCAACATAATCTAGGCTACCTAAGGTTTCAATAAGCTTGTTATTCTTCTTATTTTATATTCATTAGCATAATGCCCTAATTCTCCGTATGCCCAGCATTTGCAGTTGTTTTTCATTATAGGATAATAGCTGCTTTCCTAAAAAATCTTCGTTTTTAGGACTAGGTTTGTTATAATATTTTCTTCTATATTTCTCTCCCATTTGCTTATTGAAGCTCTTTTTCTTATAGAATTTTTTGTTTGTTCTCCTTTCAGGTTCTTTTCCCCATTGGTGAGTTAAATCCCAACAAGTTAGGAATTGCTTCTTCATTTTATTTTGTTTTAGGAGATCAAGACATTGATCATTATCCCATTTTCTCAGATAAGAGATTCTTGAACCAAGATTGTTAATGACATTTGTTCGTTCAAGCCATGCAATGTATTTTTCATTAATTATGGAATTTATCGGATACGGTAATTTATCATAGAACATACCAAGATTAGTCTCATTATGGCCAATTTTATAATAATATTGACGAAATTCGACAATATAATTTTGCAGATATCTCATATCTCATATCCCATAATTCTATGTTATTAATCTTTCTCTGCCATTCTCCTAGTTTTTCTTCTGAATTAAGTTTAGCTCCGATAAACTCAGTTTCAATTTCCTTACATAAATTCTTTAACATTACAGTTGGTGTTTCCATCATTCTTAATATGTTTTTACCATCTTCATTTAATGAATCATACCAGTCAGCTACATTTCCTGAGGAACTATGTTCAATGTAGTTTAGGAAATTTACATCAATCCAGGTAGTATTTAGGTTTAAGACACTACTCATGCTTCTTTTCCAATGTTCAAATGTTTCATCTCTATTACGAGCTCCATCTATGTTTAAGATATATCACATTTGACTAATTGGGGGTAAGGGCAACTTCTTCAAAGACTTTAGTCTTCCTCGAGATAAGCCCGAAGGAAAAATTAGTTGTAAGTCCTACTGTAACGTATCTAGGTCTTATAAAATGAACTTATAAAATGGGTATTTCTTCTAGAAGGTTCACCAAATTCTTTAGGTTTAGGAACAACATTGTTAACCAAGTTGGTCTCTATCTCACCTAAATTGATTTCTTCTCCGATTTCATCAATCTCATCTTCAATAGCCATTTTACCATATTTTTTTTAACTAGTTTTCTTCTGATTTCTTCTAAAGGTAACACATTCCGATCTTCTAGCTTAATAAGGTTCATCTGATGATATATTTCTTCTTCTAATTGAACATTATTAGTCTTTTCATTATCATCAGATAGCATGTCATATTTATCACTAATTGAGTCCATAATCTTATTTAATTCTTCTAGATTTTGTTCTTTTTCAAACATATTCTGTAGTTCTTCAAGAGTATGCTGCTTATACTCCATCATCTTCTTCTTTCTTTACCTTTTCAGCTGATTTTTCACTTGATTTTTCTCCTACTTCTCTTTAGATTTTTATATCATGCAAAGAAAATGGATACTTGTTTTTTGGGTTTTGGAAAGGATATTTATGCTAAAATGGAGTACTAATACTGGAAGTAAATTTTTCACTATGTCTAACTTCGTTAACTAGAGAAAGGTAGATTATAGATATTTGCTTCTTCAACTCCTTGACTTCATTCTTAATTTTAACTAATTATGCCTTTAATTCTAAATCTATATCAGTTATATAGTTTAATTGAGGTGCTACAAGGGAAATGTCTTCCAGTGAGTGAACAATATGTGAATAATTTGGTCCAGGGCAAGCAGGAGATGATTCGAGCATTAATCACAGTTAACTAGCTTAATTAATCCTTAATTAGCTTAACAATCTTAATTATTTTTGATCACGTGGCTCTAATACCAATTGAAAGAGGATCGAAAATACTACTAATGATAAAAATTACACATACACAAATTATAGATTTTCGAAAGTGTTTAAGGATTGGGGTTAAAATGAAAATTTAAAAATCTTGGGGATCTTTTTGCAATTTAAAAAACTACTTCTGGCAAGTTTGGTTCCAGAAATTATATGCACCAAAGTTGGACTGATCAGGAAACCATTTCTAAAGTTATTGGCTCTGAAAATTATTTACACCAAACTTTGAGGGCCGGAACAGAATTTATCCAAGAACTCTGGATAAATGATTAATCAGAAATAGTGAGAGTCTTTACATCAGTGTCGCTTTCATGGTAAGAAATAAAGCTGAAAAAAAAAGTGAAAAAGCAAGAATAGTAATCAATTACAAAAAGCTTAACGATACCATTATCTTTGGTCGTTATTATATTTTTAACAAAATAGTCATTTTCAATAGAATTCAAAGAGCCCCATGGGTCCTAAGAATGGATTGCAAAAGCGCATACCAGTAGATAAAATGGATGAAGAAAGCATCCCTTTGACTGCATTTAGTACCCCTGAAGCACATTATAAGTGGATAGTAATGCCATTTAGTCTAAAAATGCTTCTCAAACATTCCGAAGAAGAATGGATAACTTCTTTAAATATCGTAATCATTGTTGCTTAGTTCTTGTTGATGATATTCTTATCTTTTCCAAGAGCATAGAATAGCACAAAGATGATGTTCTAACTATCATCCAAAGATGCTTTCATCATGGTATTATTCTTGGTAAGAACAAGTGTATTTATGGTGAACAAGAAATCAAACTTTTAGGTATGGAAATAAAAGCTAGACAAATCATCCTACAAAAACATATTCTAGAAAAATAGAAAAAATTCATGAGAAGATTGAAGATACGAAGCAATTAAAAAGTTTTATTGAATGTCCTACCTATACTTCAGATTTTATTAAAGTTTTAGCTAATAGAGAAATCCATTGCAGCAGAAATGCAAGAAAGAAGTAAGATGAGCATGGACTCCTAGCGATTCAAAGATTGTGTAAAAATTACAAATGATGTCAAAATTTTCCTATTCCTAATTTGTGTAATGAAGGATATGATTTAATTCTTAAGATAGACGCCAGCAATGCACATTGGAGTGCAATACTCAAAATCAAAGAAGGAGAAAAATCCTACAAATATTGCGGTACAAGTTTTAATAAAGCAGCGTACAGATATTCTACGATCGAAAAGAAATCTTTGCATTCATAAAGGGAATTTGAAAGTTCTTAATCTTTTTAGCCCCAAAACCTTTTCTTATTCGAATTGATTGCAAAGGAATACTTGATTTCGTGAAAAACATTTTATCAAACATGCAAGTGTAAGGGAGATTCCTACGTTTGCAATTATGAATTAACCACTTTTCTTTCTCTGTTGAAGATATGCAGGGATCGAAGAATTCTCTAACAAATAGTTTAACTCGTAAGCTTGCCAATGCTGATCATAAGAGCAAAACTTCTATCGACAACGGAGAAAATCTAAAATGAAATGTCATTACTACTAGAACGAGCTTCTCCTTTTAGAAAAGTCCATATGGATATTTCGGAACTCCATACAAAAAGTAGAGATTCAGCCTCCTAGAACTACAAATGAATTACATAAGGTGTTCTTATGATATTCAAGAAAAATAATTTCTCATGATCAAGAAAAACGATTAAACGCCTAGTAAGCAGCCATGTGAAGACAGCTATAGTCATGTAAAAATATCAGTGTGTACTGCAGCCATTAGGCATCCTATGTAGTCCATCTTTTCTATAAAAGGGGAGGCTAAGTGCTAAGAATGGACGCGGTCATTTGAGCATACTTAAGCAAAAGAGAAGTCGGGATTCTGCGTTTCTCTATAAAGCAAGCATCACTAATGATCTTAGTAGCTTAAGGCCCTCTTAAATATTTTCCTTGCAATATTTCTACTTTTAAACTTTCAATAAAAGAAGTTTCTCATTAGAGAACGTTATTCGATTGACCCTTATGTCTTAATATTATAATTTCTTGATTAAAATCTCACTATCCTTTAAATTAATAACTTGATTAGTGACTATGGTCTGAGGTAGGAAACGAAAGGGATATGTGTTGTGCATGATTTAGGGAAGGTGTGGTTGCGATTAGAAATCTTTATAAACTGGAAGCTAGAGGAACACTAGGGTCTAACGGTAACTAAGTTCAGGTAGCAGTCAAAACTTTCTAATTAAACTTTATAAAGCTTGTCGTACAGCTATAAATTAAATCACTACTTCGATTTATAAATAATATTTATAGCATAGGAAACTAGGGATCGATCCCACGAGGAAAGATTATGATAATAGCTAGTTTAAATCTAATTAAGTTTACTACTCTAATTTATTTCACTTTCTCTTTATATTACTAAAACAAACCAAATTTAATAAGCAAAAATCTGGAAAAATGCCTACTATTGTTGCTAAATATTCTAAATTTAATTCTAGAAATAAAATAGTAAATAGCTATTCTAAATAATCTGAAAAATAAAAACAGAAATAATAACATAATATTAGACTGAAAATTAAAACAGAAAATAAAAATTGGAAAATTAATATTAAAAATTACAGAAAGCAATCCAAATTAATATTCAACAAGTTTATAACTTTATAATTCCAAAATTATATGTAATTAAATTCAGAAAAAATTAAAACAGAAAATTAACTCCAGAAAACTAAAACAAAAAATAAAATTTGAAATTAGAGAAAGAATAAACTGCATTAATATAGATACAAAAATAAATAAAAAATGCCCAGATTTTAGAATATAATTTTTTTGGACTTAATAAAACCCTAAAAACATAAAATAAAAATTAAAAACGTAATTTTCAGATTTATTAAAGTAAAAACCTTCACATATTCAATTCAAGAAATAATTTTGAAAAAAATTATCAAATAATTTTCAAAAATTCCAAAATTAAATACAGGCAGATTAGGATACTTTTTAAACCCTAAAATGGACTAAAACATGAAAAAATGCAAAAAAAAAAAACTATTTTTAACGTAATTTCTAACAAACTGGTAAATAAATGGCAAAACATAATAGAAATTAAATCTGAAACTTATAACCACACTAAAAATCAAAATCTAACTGATCTAATATTACCAAGACACTCCTAAAAGACTACTCTTTTGGGGGGTGAATGAAATTTATATTAAAGCTTATAAATTGAAGAATAAAAATTGACAAACTAAAGAAATTAACTAAAATGCTACCAATAATTATCAACGATACCAAATTTATGAAGAATACTTAGCATAATCTATATCCACCATGCAAATTAATATTTATCACCAACACACAAGTCGATTTATCCATGAGTTAGACTGTAGAAGACACCCACTAGCAGATCTTCCCCGTTTTTCCTTATATTTTAGTTTATTTAGGTATAGCCTTAATAAAAACCCTACTAGTTTTGATAACAATAACACCAGCGCAAGAATTTAATCAAACTAGAACATTAAGTATTAGAAAAATATCATCTAATGTCTTGTAACTAATTTACCAGCAAATTGATTTAGCAAAGACCTATAATGATTACCTAATTAAAAGAGATGGGTTTCAGCCATCCATGATTAATTAGGGTGATACTAATGCCTAAAAGACTATAACTTTTACGTATTAGAGCCTTTTAAACTATCATATGAATTCATATTAAACTAATTAGCATGCATTCTAATTAATTTAACGCGAATGTCATAAACGATAAACACTAATTGTTATAGAATCATGAATAAAAATCAATTAGACAATAAAGCATAAAACTTGTTTCAAAATAATTAATTAGCATCGTTTCAAATAGATTATACTAAGTACAAGGAAATTACTCAATCATATTGAAAATAAAATCACAAGAGTTAAGCAAAGGTTTCATGTTTGATAACATAAAGAGTTTACACTAATAAAACAAAATAAAAATAACTAACAAAAATAGAACAATTGATAATACTGAAGTGTGGAGATCATGGTGGTTGATGATGATGATTAACAAAGCTGACACTGATTGTGTGAGGTGATGAGGGAGAAGAAATATGATGGGGGTGGGTGTGATGCGTGATTGAAGATGATGATTTATGATGAATATGTTGCTTGAGAGGCTAAGCGTGAATGTGCTAGGGTTTGAGATGAAAGGTGAGGTGTGCAAGATTATCGTGGAGGTAAGGATATTTAGAGGGGGTTAGGCGTGAGGTTTGCTAGGGTTTTTTTTTTCTTCTTTGGGCTCCTTCTCTTCCAAGTCTTCTAATCCTTCTTCAATTAGGGGCAATAATCCAAGCCCAAATAAATTCTTATGAAAATATTATTTTTCAAAATTCATTAATTTTTTTAGGATCGACTTGATAAATTTGCTTGTAAAATCCTTCAGTAAATAAAACCTAAACTTCAACGTCTTTTCTTCTCCTCTTTAATTTATTAACGCTTAACCTGAAAAATATATAAAATAAAGTAAATTAGACAAAATAATATACATGATATAATCAAAATAATTATTAAAACAATGCATGATTTATGACTTAACCAATTCCCACACACTTAGACGTTCGACGTCCTCATGCAAAGAAATCTTAGACTCGACCTAGAGGCTTACCCTCTTTCTTATAAAGTCATGCGTAAATATGAAATTTACACTAAGCATTGGCTTGCTTTAAAAATAATTTTATTCAAAATTAATTAGTTTTTCTTCCAACGAGTGAATAATTACTAAGCGTCCAATTACCATCAAAGAATTTCTTCATCAGCCTCACAACATTTCCTTAATGAAGTAACAAGATCAATAATCATCTATCTCTTTTAAGCGCACATACACCGATCAAGAGGTTTAAAAATTTTACGATAGGAAAATTTAAGTGTAGTATGGCTATAAAGACAATTGAACTAGAATGAATAACTCATTGAAATTGATTCTAACTTGCCTTGCAATTTTTTTCTTCTCTTTTTTTTTCTTTTTCAAACTCCACTTGCGCACATATTCGAAGCCCATATAGGGTCTTAGAAATTAAAAACTCCTTGTCTCACACTCACCCGAATAGAGGTGCTGGAGCAAACAATTTATTCTCATCATTATTTGTTTTTTTACAGTTAGTTTGGTACGAGTCATTGATCGGTCCAAAAAAGGGGCATGACTCTCCCAATCATGGGTTACTTCATACATAAGGCTCAACTTGAGACCTAAATTTAAAGGGAAAAGGTGCCAAACCACCTATTCCTACCCATGTTTGTAATCTAACCTTTTTTTTCACTTTCTATTTTTTTTAAAGACAAGAAAAGTCACAATTTTAATGAGTTATTATACTAATTCAATAGTCTAGAAAATGTGCAAGGTCATTTTATTACCTCTGAAGCGGCTATATAACATGACCAAATAAGATGGATAATCATGACAGTTACTCATTAAAGAGATATATGAGAATCAACTCAAACTTCTCTGAATGACAATTAGAATGCTCAGAAGTCTTCACTCATAGAAGAATAAACTACAAATAGCTAAGAAAATAAAAAATTTTAAGCAAGCAAGCCTAGCATAAACTCATATCATGCATTATTTATAAGAAAATTAATTTTTTTTAACTTTTTTTTTCAAGAATAAATACCGCATGAACTAAATGCAAGATGCACCCCCCACCCCCCCCCCCCACACACACTTAATTCGTTCATAGTCCCTAATGCATGCAAAAAGATAGAAATAATGAAAATAAAAGTAAAATTAAATGGGTACTTCCCTTAAAAATGTTGGGTTGCCTCCCAACCAGCAGCTCTGTTTACAATCGTTGGCTCGACGTTATGAAGCCCATGGATCCTCTAGAGTGATTTGTTCAATAAAATTCACAGAGTCTCCATCCCTGAAATGTTTCAACCTATGTCCGTTCACTTTGAAAATTTTGTTAGTGGATAAACTTTTAATCTCAACAGCACTATGTGGATAAGTCTTTACTACCTCGAACGGTCCAAGCCATCTTGAATTTAACTTACTAGGAAAGAGTCTCAGTTTTGAATTGAATAACAGTACTTTCTCACCTACCTGAAATTCTTTTCTAACAAGTTTAGCATAACGAAATGCTTTGGCTTTACCTTTGTAAATGACTGAATTGTCATAGGCTTCCAAGCGAATCTCCTCTAGTTCCTGCAACTGCAATTTACGTTCTTTTCCTGCTAACTCATAGTCACGATTACATTGCTTCACAGCCAATAGGACTTCAGGTTCTATCTCAATAGGAACATGACATGGCTTTCCAAAGACTAACCTATAAGGTGACATACCAATAGGGGGTTTTGTATGCAGTGCTATAAGCCCAAAGAGCCTCATCTAGCCTAAGACTCAAATCTTTCCTATCTGGCCTGACTACTTTTTCAAGTATGCCCTTGATTTCTTTATTAGAGATTTCAGCTTGGCCATTTTTTTGGGGGTAATAACTAGTAGATACCTTATGAGTCGCATGATATTTGGCTAACAAGGCACCTAAAGTTCTATTACAAAAATGAGTCCCCCTATCACTGATGATTGCTCTTGGTACTCCATATTTATGCAGAATGAGAGATTTAATATGTTTCATCACAGTTTTAGCATCATTAACTCTAGTAGCTACAACTTCTACCCATTTGGACACATAGTCAACAAGTACAAGAATGTAAGTGTACCCAAAAGAAGGGGGGAAGGGTCCCATGAAATAAATACCACACACATCAAAAATTTCACAAACATAAACATTATATAAAGGCATTTGATTCCTTCTTGATAAATTTCCAGTCTTTTGGCATGCTTCACATCTTTTACAAAAATCATAAGCATAATGAGAAATAGTGGGTCAATAAAATCCACACTCAAGAACTTTATGTGTTGTTCTTTTGGGTCCAAAATGTCCCCCACTTTCGGAAGAATGATAGAAGGTTAGAATGGAATGAATTTCACTGTCATCAACACAACGCCTTATTATCTTATCACCACAAAATTTCCATAGGTATGGCTCATCCCAAACATAGTATTTAGATTGAGCTCTTATCTTTTCTTTTTCAGGTCTAGACAAGTCAATGGGAAAAGTTGTGGTGACTATATAGTTCACAATATCAGCATACCAAGGTAATCTACTACTAACAGCATACAAAGTCTCATCAGGAAAACAATCACTAAAAGGACTACCACTTTCCCTCGTTTCCAGTATACTAAGATGGTCAGCAACTACGTTCTTAGCTCCAGGTTTATCTTTAATTTCCAATTGAAATTCTTGCAATAGTAATATCTACCTAATCAATCTAGGCTTTGAATCTTTCTTTTCTAGCAAATGTTTAAGAGCAGAATGATCAGAGTAAACAGTAACTTTCACACCCAACAAGTAAGGACGGAACTTTTCAAGAGCAAAAACAACAACAAACGTCTCCTTTTCTGTAGTGGTGTAGTTGCACTGTGCAGAGTCAAGAGTTCTAGAAGCATAGTAAATCACATGCGGTACTTTCCCAACTCTTTGACCTAAAATCACCCCCACTGCCTTATCACAAACATCACACATTAATTCAAAAGGTAAGGCCCAATTTGGGGGTTGCACAATAGGCGACGTAGTCAATTTCAACTTCAACTGATCAAAGGCCCTCATACAATCATCATTAAAATCAAATAAAGCATCTTTCACAAGCAAGGCACATAAAGGAGAAGCAATCTTAGAAAAATCTTTGATAAACCTCTTATAGAACCCTACATGCCCTAAGAATGATCTCACATCCTTGACACACTTGGGATGGGGTAATGACTGAATGATGTCAACTTTTGCTTTATCTACCTCTAATCCCCTCGATGACACTACATGTTCAAGTACTGCCCCATGCTCAACCATGAAATGACACTTTTCAAAATTAAGCACTAAATTAATATCAATGCAACGCCTAAGCACTAATGTGAGATGATGCAAGCACTCATCAAATGAATCACCATGCACAGTAAAATCATCTATGAAAACTTCCATAATCTTGGTGATAAAATCAGAAAAAATACTCATCATGCATCTTTGAAAAGTAGCAGAGGCATTACATAGACCAAAAGGCATACGTCTACATGCATAAGTGCTAAAAGGACAGGTAAAGGTGGTCTTTTCCTGATCCTCATGAGCTATAGGGACTTGAATGTAGCCTGAAAACCCATCTAGAAAACAGTAGTGTGACCTACCAACCAATCGTTCTAACATTTGACCATAAAAGGCAAGGAAAAATGATCTTTCTTAGTGGCTTTGTTCAGTTTTCTATAGTCTATTAATACTCTCCAACCACTTTGAACTCTAGTACGCACTAGTTCACCTTCCTTGTTTTGCACTACGGATAACCCTCCCTTTTTAGGAACTACATGTATAAGACTAACCCACTCGGAATCAGCTATGGGGTATATCACTCCAGCATCTAACCACTTAAGAATTTCTTTTTGGACTACCTCCATCATAGGTGGATTAAGTCTCCTCTGAGGGTCCCTCTTAAGCTTAGCATATTTCTCTAATGTGATCTTACGTGAGCATAAAGTAGGGTTAAGTCCCTTGAGGTCTGCTAAAGTCCACCCTATTGCTTTGCTATGTTCTCTAAGCACCTTAAGAAGTTTTTTCTCTTGGTCAAAGGTAAGTGCACTAGAGATGATGACATACAAAGTCTCATTTTCCCCCAAATAAGCATGCTTCAAATTATCAAGTAAAGGTTTCAATTCCAATTTAGAGGGTGAAATGCTAGAGGGAAGTAATTTAGCATAATTTTCAAGCAATTCAAGCTAGTTAGGTCTATTATACACTTATAAGTGGAATAAAGATCCTATCACATCAACTAGATTATCATTAACCAGGTAGGGCATTCTTTGAAACTCAGCATGATCAAGACTCTTAGTAAGCACAGTAAACAATTCATCTTCATGAGACAAGTCATAAACATCTTGGGACAACTCATCAAGTGCATACACGTAATTCACATCAGCAGGAAATCTCATGGCATCAAAAATATTAAATTTAATCACTTCACCATCAAATTCCATGGTTAATGCTCCTTCATGCACATCAATTTTAGTCCTAGCTGTTTTCAAAAATGGCCTACCAAGCAAGATAGGAATATCATGACATGCGTCACGCATGTTCATCACATAAAAATCAGCAGGAAACACAAGCTCATTAACTTGGACTAAGACATCCTCTAAAACTCTATCTAGGTAAGTACTGCTCTTATTAGCTAACTGAATCACTATACCAGTTTTCTTTAACTCTCCTAAGTTCAGTTTGTCATAAACAGAGCTAGGCATAATATTAATGGAAGTACCCAAGTCAAGCATAGCTTTGTCGAAGTAAAGGTTTCCTATTTTACAAGGACCAAAAAACACACCTGGGTTTTTGCACTTAGGGGAAGTTTTCTTTGGGAAAGTGCAGACACATTTTCCCCCACACTTACCTTTTCATTACCTACTAACTTTTTTTTAGTAGTGCACAAGTCTTTCAAGAACTTAGCATAGCGAGGCACCTGTTTAATGGCATCAAGGAGGGGTATGTTGATCTCTACCTTCCTAAATGTCTCTAAGATCTCTTGGCTAGCCTCATTCACCTTAGAAGTAGGGCTCCGAAACCTACTAGGAAAGGGTGGTATTGGCTTAAAAGGTTCTGTTTCAGCTTCTTTAACCTATTTCCTTAGTAGTTAGATTAGAATCTTTTTCTAACTCCGGTTCAGCTTCTTTAACCTCTAACTCAGGCTTTACTTCTGTACTCTTCCTAGGTTCTTTTAGCTCTTTCCCACTCCTACGTATCATGGCACTAACATCCTCCTTGGGGTTAGGGCAGTGTTGAGATGGTAACCTATTTGCATTTGAGCCTGTAAGTTGCTAACTATGGTATCAGTTGCAGTCTATCTCTCTTGAACCTGCTTAAGAGTTGTCTCCACATTTTGGAACCTATCATCCATCTTCTTAAGGACTTGCTCTAGTAGGAAGTTGGTCCTATCCTGATTAGAAGATTGACGAGATGTTTGGTCAAAACCAGGTGGGTTGGTTTTATGGTCACACCTAAGGTTAGGGTGGTCTCTCCATCCTTCATTATAGGTGTTAGGATATGGATCATACCTCCTTTGACCTTGGTTAGAATAGACAACATTAATATTTTCCTCTTAAAGTGTAGGACATGCATCAATAGGATGCCCCTCTAGACAACAAATTCCACATATGATTGCTTTTTGTACTTGCCTGGTAACTATCTTGTTTAACATAGCAGTGATGTGAGATAACTGACTCTTTATAGATGAGCTAGAGCCAATCTCATTAACCATTTTAATTTGTGACTCCCTAGCACCAAACTACTGAGTACTTTGGGCCATTAAATTGAATAAATCTCTCCTCTCTACCGAAGTCTTATTAACTAGAGCCCCCACTAGCAGCATCAACCATATTACGATCCATAGGAAGCAACCCTTCATAAAAGTATTGAATCAACAACTGTTTAGTCATTTGATGTTGGGGACAACTAACACTCAGTTTATTAAATCTTTCCCAATACTCACAAAAAGCTTCCCCATTCATTTACTTGATACCACATATTTCCTTCCTAATTGATCCAATTCAGGATGCTGGAAAAAATTTCTCTAAAAATGACTAATGCAGTCCATGTAGAGAATGATCCAACAGGCATGTAATATAACCAATCTTTAGCATTACCAAGCAAATACAAATGAAAGGCTCTCAACCTAATTTGGTCTTTAGGAATCCCCTCAGGCACCATAGCAGAGCATGTGATAAGGAATTCACTAATATGACGATATGGGTCCTCAACAGCTAATCCATGAAACTTGGGTAGTAGATTGATGAATCCAGAGTTCAGTGTCAGAGGTTTATCTAATGTACCATAAGTAATGGACAAAGGTTGGGCTTCTAGATTAGGGGCAGCAAGTTCCCGAAGAGTAGGCATTCTTACCTCTTTAGTTTTAAAACTTACTAGTTCAGGATCACCTTCTTTGTTTTTAGCTTCTAACATTTGCTCCTTATCCTCTCCAATCTCGTTACCACTCCTTAATTTCATAAATTAAACGCAACTACAAAATTAAAATAATAAAAGTAAGAACAAAGTAATAAAAATAGTAAGACAAAATAGATAAAACTAACAATATTTAATTTCCTTCCCCGGCAACGACACCAAAATTTGTAAAGCTTGTCGTAGAGCTACAAATTACACCACTACTTCAATTTATAAAAAATATTTATCGCATAGGAAACCAGGGATCGATCCCACGATAAAAGATTATGATAATAGCTAGTTTAAATCTAATTAAATTTACTGCTCTAATTTATTTTACTTTCTCTTTATATTACTAAAACAAATCAAATTTAATAAGTAAAAATCTAGAAAAATACTTACTATAGCTCCTAAATACTCTAAATTTAATTCTGGAAATAAAACAGTAAATAACTATCCTAAATAATCTGAAAAATAAAAATAGAAATAATAACATAATATTAGACTGAAAATTAAAACAGAAAAGAACAAGCAGAAAATTAATATTAAAAATTACAGAAAGTAATTCAAATTAATATTCTACAAGTTTATAACTTTATAACTCCAAAATTATATTTAATTAAATTCAGAAAAAATTAAAACAGTAAATTAACTCCAGAAAATTAAAACAAAAAATAAAATTTGAAATTAGAGAAAGAATAAAATGCACTAATATAGATACAAAAATAAATAAAAAAATGCCCAGATTTTAGGATATAATTTTTTTGGACTTAATAAAACCCTGAAAACATAAAATAAAAATTAAATACATAATTTTTAGATTTATTAAAGTTAAAACCTGCACATATTCAATTCATGAAACAATTTTGAAAAAAATTATCAAATATTTTCCAAAAATTCTAAAATTAAATAGAGGCCAATTAGGATACTTTTTAAACCCTAAAATGGACTAAAACATGAAAAAATGCAAAAAAAATAATATTATTTTTAACCTAATTTCTAACAAACTGATAAATAAATGGCAAAACAGAATAGAAATTAAATCTAAGAATTATAACCACACTAAAAATGAAAATCTAACTGATTTAATATTACCAAGACACTCCCAAAAGACTACTCTTTTGGGGGGTAAATGAAATTTATATTAAAGCTTATAAATTGAAGAATAAAAATGGACAAACTAAAGAAATTAACTAAAATGCAACAAATAATTAGGGTGATTTATCCATGAGTTAGACCATAAAATACTTAGCCTAATCTATATCCACCATGCAAATTAATATTTATCACCAACACGCAAATCGATTTATCCATGAGTTAGACTGTAGAAGACACCTACTAGCGAATCTTCCCCGTTTTTCCTTATATTTTAGTTTATTTAGGTCCAGCCTTAATATAACCCTACTAATTTTGATAACCCGGACACCAGCATAGGAATTTGATCAAACTAGAACATTAAGTATTAGAAAAATATCATCTAATGTCTTGTGAGCAATTTACCAGTAAATTGATTTAACAAATATCTATAATGATTACCTAATTAAAAGAGATGGGTTTCAGTCATCTATAATTAATTAGGGTGACACTAATGTCTAAAAGACTATAACTTTTACGTATTAGAGTCTTTCAAACTATCATATGAATTCGTATTAAACTAATTAACGTGCATTCTAATTAATCTAACGTAAATGTCATAAACGATAAATAATAATTGTTATAGAATCATGAATAAAAATCAACTAGACAATAAAGCATAAAACTTATTTCAAAATAATTAATTTAGCATGGTTTCAAATCGATTATACTAAGTATAAGGAAATTACTCAATCATATTGAAAATAAAATCACAAGAATTAAGCAAAGGTTTCATGTTTGATAATATAAAGAGTTTACACTAATAAAACAAAATAAAAATAACTAACAAAAATAGAACAATTGATAATACAGAAGTGTGGAGATCATGCTGGTGTACTCTGATGATGATTATGATTAACGAAGGTGATGCTGATTGTGTGAGGTGATGAGGGAGAAGAAATATGATGGAGGTGGGTGTGATGCGTGATTGAAGATGATGATTTATAATAAATATGCTGCTTGAGAGGCTAAGCGTGAATGTGCTAGGGTTGGAGATGAAAGGTGAGGTGTGCAAGATTATTGTGGAGGTGAGGATATTTAGAGGGGGTTAGGCGTGAGGTTTGCTAGGTTTTTTTTTTTTTTTGGTTCTTTGGGTTCCTTCACTTCCAAGTCTTCTAATCCCTCTTAAATTAGGAGTAATAATTCAAGCCAGGAGTAATAATTCAAGCCCAAATAAATCCTTATGAAAATATTATTTTTCACAATTCATTATTATTTTTTGGATCGACTTGATAAATTTAATTGTAAAATCCTTCAGTAAATAAAACCCAAACTTCAACGTCTTCTCTTCTTCTCTTTATTTTATTAACGCTTAACCTGAAGAATATATAAAATAAAGTAAATTAGACAAAATAATATATATAATATAATCAAAATAATTATTAAAACAATGCACAAACTTTCATTATTGCTAAGCATGGTGGGCCTACAATCACATAAAATATTATTTATGATATCTGTAGTAGATAGTGATAACTGGTATTAGTAAAGTCACGGCATTAGAAGAAGTTAAATCTTTTAAAATAAGTATCCTTTTTGAAAAAACCCAAAAATAGCAAAATTGCTCAAAGTACTCTGTTTGGACCAAAGTTCAGAATTTCTGAAAGTTTCAAGCCAAATTAACAATAAAAGGACTAGAAAGTGATTTTCCTCAAACCATAAGGGACAAAAAAATTAATTCTTGAACTTCGCGGTCCCAAAAATTCATACATCGTACTTGGAGGTACCGAAAAGTAAATAATTCTCATTTCAAAGGAAGACGTATCACTACACCAACCATCCATCAATCTGAATTATTTGTGTTTCCTACATGCTAGGGGTTGCAAAAATTTATAAAATTTGATTCATTGTTTGTACTTTCCAATTTTGTTTAGCTTTTTGTCCAAGCCAGTTATCTTTTTTTTTTTTCTTTTTCTTTCTCTTTTTTACCCCTTCTACTTCTTAGGCTAGCCCATATTTTTTTCTCATGAAATTTGTGTTGGACTATGTTCTATTTTTGTTTAATTACATAAACTGGGTGTAAAAGTTAGACAAGGACGACCAACATTGGGTTATGTAGCCTAATCCACCCCACAAATTTCAAACACTCTGAATTATTTATGCAACTAATAATAAGAAGTCTAAAGTACACAATTATATGAATAAATTCCTTTTTTTCATGCCTCTTCATCGAATCACACCACTCTAATATGGGGCATACATCTCGAGGGACCTGACATCTCTATCTCATGAGACTACCTCATAAACGCGTGCCATGAAAATGGAGAAGGAAAAGATCCATTATCTGAATAGAAAGCTCTAAGAAGAGGTTTTAAGAGATCAAATAGCCTCCCTTGAGCCATTTCTCTGACATTTCTCCTAAATAAAATGGAGGTTCACTCCACATTAGAGGCTGAAGGAAGAAAAGGCTCAAGCATCCATAGAATGTACAACTACAATGCCGCCTAAGCAGCACTACCCAATTGGTGCCCGACCCTTTTGAGGACTCTCAGGAAGAGTACCAATCAATTGATTCCTCGGTATTGCTTGAACGTCACCCCCTCAAATTGAGGAAATAGGCAAGTTAGGAATAGGAGCCTCTAATATCTATCCTCCAGTTTGTGCTTCCCTTGAGTTGGGGACTTAAGGTTGAGCCACCCGCCTGCGTCGGTAACGAATGACGCATATGAACACATCAAAGAATCAAGTTAGCACTTGAAGTAAATCGGATTTGAATAAATAAATTAAGAAAAGAGATCATCATACATCCCATACATTGCCACTTGAAATGAAATTATTCTCATCTTATGACAAGTGTAATTAAGGTTAGGCATAACCCCCATCATGTAATAACTCTCCACCTTATTACGCCTTCAATGCATCTAACTGTTCAGGGTCCAAATGTGTGAATCTTATACTCCACGCAACCTAGATTAAGCTCAAATAATTGGTAAATTAGGTTATTTATTTGTGTTTTGTTTGTTTTGTAGGTAATAAAGAAAATTGCACAAATGGTAGATAATTCGTGCGAAGCATGCCAAAAGTTAGGAATGTTAATCTGGAAAACCTTGGAGGATAACCAGGGATAACCATGAAGCAAGAACCGGTCAACAAGCACAAAAATTGTAGGAGAAATAAGGAAGAACACTACTGAAATTCGGCATGAGCTGTCAACGCCAAGTGGCAAGGGCTGCTAGTGCCAGGTGGCACGGCCGTGCCAAATCCTATTGTTGCAAAATTTTATAACCGGAATTCCAGAAACTTGGCATAAGGTGCCCATTGCACGCAACACGACCGTGTCACCAGCTGTGCTACCCTGCTTCTGTTGTTGGCTTCCAGAGGTTTGGCACAGTTTGCCCGTGCCAAACCTGCTCTATTGGGATCTATTTGAAACCCCTTCCTCCATTTGTGTACTTATCTAATTTTTAGGTTTTAAGAATAAGGTTTAGGCTAGGGTTTTGGAGAAAATTAGGTAGATTTAGTTTTATTTTGTAGCCACCTTTCAGAAGCAATGAAGTTTTGATGCAATGAGCTTTCTATCTCTCTCTTTAATCTTTATTTTCAATTGATGTTCTTACTTTGTTGGGTCTGATTTACTAGTTTAATGCCCAAATTTACATGCTTTTATTTGTTAATGGACTGAAATTACTATTTCTCTTCCCTAATCATCTTTCTATTCTCTTATCTACTCTTAATCTCTCATTGCCTTTCTTTAAGAATGTAAATTTCAAGCTCTTTCTCTCTCCTCCATCGTAGGGTTTGAAGACCCATTTTCACAAGTTTGAGTTTTTAGCTCTGAAGTGGTTAGATTAGGAGTAGTTGAGTTAGATTAGTAAGAATAAGTGGAGCATTCACCTCCAATCATCATTCACTTGCTCCAACAATAGAGGCCAACCTCCATTGTTGGATTTTCAAGCTTTTAAGGTACTCCCCTCTCTCTCTCTCTTCTTTTAATTAGTAAATTTAATGCTTCTTGGCCAATGAGATGTTTTGTTAGTTATTGTTAGTTAATATGATATTTGGGGTTATGTTTTTTTAATTATGCTTCATTTTATTTTAGTTTAATTAATCATGTTTAGGTTAGAAATTAGAATTAGTAAGTAATTAGTTTAGTTAATTATGCTTAGTGACATTCATCACTTTTCCTAGGTTAGACTTGGGGTCAAAAAATAATTAGTGACTTAATTTCCACACCGTCCCAAAGGACGACAAATTTCTACCCTTTCTCCCCCCTCAAAAACCCCATTAACAAATTGGTGTTATTGTCAAGCGCGGTGGCACGAAATGCAGTCACTTCTTGTAAACTATTTCCCTTTAGTTCATTGTGTGATATTGTAGTCTCCTTTATTATTTCTTTATTTTTTCTCTTGAGTTATAGAGTAGCTACTTATTTGGACGACATTGAAAAGCAAAAAAAATCCAACAAATTGAAAAAATTAAAAACCAAAAAGTTGTGGCTCATTAGATCATAATTATGGGCTTGGGAATTTCGAGGCAACAAATGTGATTAATGTTGAGCCCAAGTCCACTAAACTTGATGAACCTATTCTTGAAAGAATGAAACCCGAACCACCACGCTTATTGAGGGATCACTTCCATCCTCCCCGAGCTTCCCCACAATCATGTTTTGACCTTACTCCTATCCCTAAAGATGTGACATTTGAGCTTAATCTGGATTATACTGGCATGTTTCCTAAATTTACAGGCTTTGAAGGTCCTTATTTGTTTATTCGTGAATTTCCAGAGGTGTGTTCGTTGATTCACATGCCTAGGGTACCAAACGATATTGTGAGGATGAAATTCATTCCTTTGCTCTCAAATATGATGCTTAGAGATGGATGTATGATCTTAAGGTTGCTTCTATTAAATCTTGGGATTCTTTTGTTGATATCTACCTTAAGAGATACTTTCCTACTCACAAGACCATTAGAATTAGGAATGAAATTCTTTCTTTTGTCCAACTTGAACATGAGCCTTTTTAGAAGTATATGAATAGGTTTAAGGAGTAACTTACCCAATGCCCTCACCACAGTTTAGAGAGATGGAATTTATGCCAAATAGCTTATGAGGGTTTGGATGTGAGTGCTAGGACAATAATTGAATTGGGGGGGGGGGTTTCTTTGTAAGAATGCTAATAAAGCCTTGGAGTTTCTTGAGGATTTAAGTGACAAGACATATGAATGTCAGACAATTAGGCAAGCCCCTAGTGTCGCATCTAAGATTTTTATGAGTAATGAGGGCAAGCTACCTCATGACTTTGTTGCTTTGGAGGATGCTCCCATTACAAAAAAATCAGCTTTACCCGACGGATTTTCAGACGGAAAAAGCAATATTTTTCATCGGAGAAAGAGTTTTCCGACAAATATTTCGAACTACAGCGTCCGTCGGAATAAGACATGTCAGGAATGCGTTCCGACGGAAATCGCAAGTCCGTCGGACTACTTCTCTGACGGAATTCTGACAGAATTGGGCGGCCGACGGACTCATCTGTCGGATGCAAAAAAAGCTCAAAAAAATTTTCGAAAAAAAACATTTTTTGCCGATTTCGTCGGAATTCCGACGGATTCCATCAGAACTCGTCAGATTCTGTTGGAAATTCCAGCGGAAGCCGTCAGAATTTTGTTAGCATTTTTAAATTTTATTTAAAAAATATAAAATGTATTAACCAACTATAAAAAAAAATTTCAATGTATCTAATACACAATAAATTCTCATCATTGACATTAAATTGATGTTAGCATTAAATTATACTTAATTAATAAAAAGTTCTATTCTTTAATGACAAAGTACAAAATTGAGAATAAATTATCATCATAACAAACTAACATTAACGTAATAAACTAACTATATAAACTATTAAATTTACATAATTACATGCAAACTCATTATACAAATTGTTAAATTCAACGCATATACTTAATTCACTACAAATTTGTGCTAATTACACACGAGAAAACCTTCTCAAAAAATTGACGATAATGATGGCGGAAGGAGGCGATGGCGGTGGGATGGCGGCAGATGGTAAGTGTTGGTGCTCTCTCTCTCTCTCTCTCTATCTATCTCTCTCTATTTTACGAAATGAACACCGAAAAATGAAGCGTAGGGGAGGATTTATAAGAGAAATTCCTGCAGAATATTCCGTTGGAATTCGGACGGATTTTTCTGTCAAAATATTTTTAAAATTTTGAATTTTCCCTCCATTGAACTCGGGTTCCAAAAAAAACTTTTTCAAAATTTTTAAAATATTTTCCAATGAAAATCCCGTCAGAAATTCGTCGGAATTCTGTTGGAAAATTGGTCTGCTAGAAAATCCGTCGGAATTTCAGCAAATTTATCAGAATCCGTCAGAATTCTGTCGGAGATTCCAACGGACCTATTTTTCGTCGGAATACACAAAATTTTTAGTGGTGCCTGCTTCATTGTAAACATCAACTTGAACTTCTAGTTTTTCAACCTCCTCAACCTCGTGATTGCATTCCTCCCTTTTATTCTTATGATTTTCTCTTGGACTATGGTATTAGCAAATACTCTCACCCTTTTAATTAAATGCCTTTTGAGGGCGTAAGTGATCCTTCATTGCATCCCCTAATGATCAACGCTTATCTTAAGGCTAGGGATGCTTTTGGGGGCAATATGGTTTTTAATGATGCACCTTTGCTTTTAGTCACCTTGAATGAGAAACTAGTGGTTAAGGCTAGTTGTGAGCTTGAGCATGAAGCGATTTTGGTTTCCAAGGATATTTTTATTGAGCAGGAGTATTCGCTTGAGGAGAGTCATTTGGAGGTGCCTTGTGTTGAGGAGTGTGTTGAGGTCATGCCTCATTATTTGGAACTTGTTGATCTAGTGTCCTCTTAAGTCCCTTCCCACTTCTATCGTCTTGCCTCTATCATCACTGTTTCACTCTTCTATAGATCCTTCAATGTCCACCTCCCTGGAGTCCGAGACTCGCATGATTTATGCTCCCAATTTACACCAGACTCATGAGCTTGATCTGCCTATATGGCTTGAGGATTGGGTAGAGGATTTGGGATTCATGCCTAATTTGTGCGTTCATATTTTTTTTTTTTAACATCTAGGCCCTTATCCTATACATTGAATGATGTTGGGCATGTGTATAGCTCTTATGATTAGGCCCAAAGCTTTGATAAGCTCAAGAGAACTCTCACTTCCATTCTGGTGATGTGCTTTCTTTGGAACATCCTCCTTATTGCTAATGGTTTTAACTTTTTTTTAGGATTGTTCAAGTTTATTTCATAAGTTGCTTCCAGCTTTGATGGGGATTGATATATGTGGCAACATAATGATAAAATGGAGGGGTTGATGCTCCATGGACCTCATCGACAACATCTGAGTGAGGCATAGTTTAAGTACACTCAGCACCTAACCTGGTATGATCGCTTCGACTCTTCTCTCCTTCCCTTTTTATTTTCTTTCTTTCCTTTTGTACATAGTTGTGGATACCTAAGATTGTGATTTTCTATGGGTGATCAATTTTTTGGTGAACTTTAGGATTTGTTGAGCCGAGATGGCTATGATCACCCCTGTTTGATTTGTGTATTTTTTTATTTGTGTTTGTTGTGGGTGTCTTTTGTTTTGTGAATATTTATTGGTGTTATTTGGCTTTGTTCTTGTTAGTGGTGTCCTAATTTGTCTATACTTGGGCATTTATGTTGCTTTGACGTTTGTGTAGCTTATGTGATTGTTTTTTCGCACCTTAGTTCCCACAATGAGGACATTGTAGAGTTTTGGTGTGGCGAACAGGTGCCCATTTGTACATATTTTGTAAAAAATTTTTAAAACTTAAAAAGATTTTTCTTCTTCTTTAGGGAGTTGTGTTCTTTCTTAGGCAATTATGATCCCATATGCTAGGCTATTGAGTTGTATGTAAATAGAGTTGGCATGACAAGACGTCTAGTTGAGGATGTAGATTCGATTTTTTATAATAACCCCATCTCATATGTGTGATCTTGTGCTACCTTGCTAACTTCATCATCATTTCTTTGGGTCTTGTTGTTAAGTTAGCATGTGAACTTTTTGTTTGTTGAAGTGGCCTTTTATGCTCTTGGAAAATGTGAACAAAAAAGAACAAAAAAGGGAAAAAAGAGCCTAAACATGTGAATAAAAACTCCGGCACCAATGTTCATAGTCACTATCTTTATTTCATATCTTTAATTGGCTTAAATATGTGATATTCTACTTGATTATTTGGGCAATAAAATAAGTGCTTTGGATATTCTAATAAAACCCCTTTTTAGGGGTAGCAGGAATATTTTGTAGGTCAAGTGAGTTTTATTCTTGAAAAAGAAAAGAAAAAATGGACCAAAGAAGGTAATTAGGTAAGGAAACGAGGATCATGTCAATGTTAGCAACTTGATTCATAAAGATTGATGCACTTTTGCAATGCACTAAGGTGTACATATCATTGCATATTGTGTGCCGAGTAAAAAGTGAACGTCAGAATGCATTTTGGGACTAGATTGTCTTCTGATTATACATTCTGTTTGTATATAATTTGGTGATTTGGTTACTAGGGTGATACAATTGCCTAGATTATGTACATAATTTCCCCGTTATTCATATATATGATCATGTTTTGAAAAAATCAAAAAGCTTTTTCCTTTGTTTTTGAAAAGGTTTTTGTGTGTATTTCACTTGAAAACCCTCATGAGATCGCACTCGTCCACTTGAAAAATTGAGGGGTTTAAAGGCCTTGCTGCATATGCTAAATACAACTATGATTCTTACGAAACTCAGATATAGTAGTTTTGTTTTATTTTGCTCGACGACAAGCAAAGTTTTGGTGTGGGGTTACTTGTTCGAGACCCAAATGTGTGAATCTTATACTCCCATGCTACCTAGATTTTGCTCAAATGATTGGTAAATTTGGTTATTTATTTGCATTTTATTGGTTTTGTAGGTAATAGAGAAATTACGCAAATAGCAGATAATTCGTGCAAAGCATGCCAAAATTTAGGCATGTCTTGGAAAACCTTGGAGGATAACCTGGGACAACTACGAAGTGAGGACAGGTCAACAAACACAAAAATTGTGGGAGAAATAAGGAAGAACACTGAAGAAAGTCGGCATAGGCTGCCAGCGCCATGTGGCAAGGGCTGCAGTGCCAGGTGACACGTGGTGCCCATGCCAAGTGGCACGGCCGTGCCAAATCCTGTTTTTACGATATTTTATGTGCAAAATTTCATAAACTTGCCACGGGGTGCTCGCGCCACCTACTGTCCTACCCTACTTTTGTTGTTGGCTTCTTGAGATTTGGCACGGTTCGCCTACTATATCGACATCTATTTAAAGCCCATTTCCCCATTTGTTTAGTTATCTAATTTTTAGGTTTTAAGAATAGAGTTTAGGCTAAGGTTTTGGAGAAATTAATGTAGATTTAATTTTATTTTGTAGCCACATTTTAGGAGTAATGAAGTTTTGATGCAATTAGCTTTCTTTCTCTCTCTCTTTATTCTTCATTTTCATTCAAGTTCTTACTTTGTTGGGTTTGATTTACTAGTTTAGTGCCCAAAGTTACATGATTTTATTTGTTCATGGATTGAAATTAGTGTCTCCCTTCTCTAGTCATCTTTCTATTCTCTTACCTACTCTTAATCTCTTATTGTCTATCTTTAATAATGTAAATTTCAAGCTCTTTCTCTCTCCGCCATCTTAGTGTTTGAAGACCCATTTTCATATGTTTGGGTTTTTAGCTCTCAATTGGTTAGATTAGGAGTAGTTGAGTTAGATTAGTGAAAATAAGTGGAGAATTCACCTCAAATCATCATCCACTTGCTCTAACAATGGAGGCCAACCTCTATTGTTGGATTTTCAAGCTTTTGAGGTACTCCCCTTTCTCTGTCTTCTTTTAATTATTAAATTTAACGCTTTCTTAGCCAATTAGATGCTTTACTAGTTATTGTTAGTTAATATGATGTTTGGGGTTAATTTTCTTAATTATGCTTAGTTTTACTTTAGTTTAATTAATCATATTTATGTTAGAAATTAGAATTAGTGAGTAATTAGTTTAGTTAATTATACTTAGTGACATTCATCGCTTTTCCTAGGTTAGACTTGGGGTCAAAAAATAATTAGTGACTTGATTTCCACACCGTCCCAGAGGATGATAAATTTCAACCCTTACTCCCCCCTCAAAAACGACATCAACACTAACATAAGTGAGGAAGAAGAAAGTTGAATAAATAAATAGAGTTAGTGGGTTGAGACGAAAAGGCATTGCTCTTCACAACTAGGAAGGGCCTAATGCATCTTTGGTATCTCTTCATCCCTTACCTCATTGATACATGCCTAATGCTCCATGCCTATAGCACCAAGATAGTAAGTCCTCAACGACACCGTAGGCACGTGATCTTTGACCATCAAAGTAAGCATAAAATAAAACAAAAGAAAATACAAAGGAAACCATAGGGCTAACTAAAGGCAGAATAGGAGCCACCAAGCGACTCTGATAAACTCCGAATAGTCATTCTATAGCCAAACTTTTGAACGATGCACCGATCCTTAGGGGCTGAATCTCCTCCAGCTTGAAGGTGAGGATAAACATAGTTGACAGCAGAGGACCTACTAGTTCACGAGGGGAGGCCACTTACTACTTACCTAGTCACTTTCTCCGCCAAATTCTATGCATAGCTATAAAGGCCTCACTACAAAAACACAGTCCAACTCCGACAGAAAAAGCGACGAGGTGAAGTACTCGTTGGACAGTCTAACAAATGTCTAGAAAGGGCCCGATGGATCCAAAATTTTCCGACAGAAATTAAATCGGATGACATACCCATCAAATTTTCAGACGGACATTTCGGCGAAATCCAGTGATAACATCCATCAACAAAAGGTAGAATTTAAAAAAAACATATCTGCCTTTAAGGGCCACAAGCGAGGGAGCGAGGTCTTCACTTCTTCGATATGAACGAGGGAGACTTCGTGCAAAGAGAGAGAAAGAGTGACTAAGAGTGAGAGACCACACCCAAATCATCGGTGACCTTCACCGGAGTTTGCCGCCACACCTATCTTGCCCGTAAGTGCTTCATTTTCAAGTAATTGGTTACTCAAATTTTAACTTTTCGAGTTGGTTGGTGCTTTTAGAAGTGGTTGAGTTGTTATTTTTGGTATGAATTTACATTTGTCGCCGCCGCCGCGCCCTTACTATTGCACCTCGAAATTTTATTTGGCATATTTTTGTCGCTAACTTTAAAGGTTAGTGGCACTAAATATTTGTATTGAAATTTTTATATTTTGAAAGTATATTAATTTGGATAAATGCAATAATTTTGTGAAAATTAATTTTCTATTATATATGTGTAATGTGTTTGATATGTTTTGTTTGGTAAATTATCGATGTGGAAAATTATCGATGTGAAGTATGTTAATTTTGTTGGATTTGTTAAGTATGTTTATTTGGATAAATCAAATAAAATATGTTTGTATGTTTATTTTTGTAAGTAGTTTAATTTTTGTAAATAGTTTAAGTACATTAAGTATGTTAAATATGTTTATTTTTGTAAATACTTCTAGTATGTTATGTACGTGTATTTTTTTGTTTGAGTTGTTAGGTATGTTAAGTGTGTTTGTTTTTTGTTTGATTTGTTATGTATGTTAATCTTTTGTAAGTATTTTAAGTATGTATTTTTTGTTTGTTAAATAGTGTTTTATTTAATTTTTTGTTAAGCATGTTTATTTGGATAAAATGTAAACTAAATAGTTTATTTTGAGTTTGATTTGTTAAATATGTTTATTTGGACAAATGAAATAGTTATGTTAAGTTTATTTTTTATAGTATATATTGTTGAATCAAATCTGATATAAGGTTTTGATGATTACAACCCAAATGTACTAATTATGCTTGGCTTGAGTTGAGTGCTAGAATCATGTGATAAGACCGATTGCAAACATCCTAAAGATCAGTTCGAAACATCATGCTTGAAGCTATGTTAAAAGCGATAGAAGTTGCAAACACCCTGAAGAACAGGTCGAAGAAGCTGAAATCATCAAAGTGGATATATGTGCACATCATCAGCAGAGTAAAAGAGTCTTTAGAGTCTTAGGGCTAAGTACTAGTTATATTTGTCTAGATTCTTGTCACTATGCCAAAGAAGAACTTGACTTAACACTCACCTTGAATGAATTATTTAAGCTGACTCAGAACACTGCTCAGAACAATTGGGCAAACAGATATGCAGTGCACTACGGGCAGCGAGTGCAAAAATCGATTTTCAAAGATTTTCAAGAGTTTTCCTACTGCCAAAATTCCTAATATATTTAGGATCGATTTTCTGATAATATTGTATTTTAGAAAGAGTACTTTCCTAAGTAATATTGGTCTTTTAAAAAGATTTTATCTTATCTTTTAAGATATGATTTCCTAAAAATATATTGTTGACAAATATAATTCCTATTATCTATTGAGTATTTTCAGAGTTATTTTGGAAATCAAATCCTTGCTTTTTGTGGGTATATAAGCACTCACATCTCATCTCTTCAAGGAACGATTTTTCCAGGCAAATATCGAGTTTCTTATGAGGTTATTCTCTGAGTGAAAAACCTTCAATGAGTGTGCTAAATTGAGTCATTCTTTCTGGCATAATAGGGTTTGTAATTGTGTCGTACATTCAGCTTATTTAGAAGCATAAAAGGTAAGGTGTTCTTCTATTCTTTTATGTCATAAGTTAAGTTTAGAGTGTATCCAAGTCTTGAGAGACTTTGGACGTGTTGTGTGACTCATTCTCAGGTGGAGAATAGTTACGTGTGTGTAACTAGAGTCTCGGGGGAGACTAAGTTACATGTGTGACGTTGTCACGTGTGTTACATAGTATAACGAACTTAGCTCGTGTTAGTGAAAGTGTTTGTTGAAATCCTACTGAGGTAGGTCGTGGTTTTTACACCTTCATTGGCCCAGAGGTGGTTTTTCACGTAAAATCTTGTGTGTCTTCTTTATTTCCGCATTGAAAGTTTTGTTTCTGCCTTACTGCAAACACCTCTCCCAATAGGTCTAATGAGTGTTCTGAAACAAAACGAAAAAATTGGAAGACACAATTCACCCCCCCTCTTGTGTCCTTGTGTGCCTTAAAACTTAACATATATGTTTATTTAGATTGTTAAAATTTATTGTGTAAAATATGGATGTGAACTTTATTTTCAGAATATTGAAATATAAAGTGTTAAGTAAATATATTTAGTTATTTTTTATTAGTGCCATTAGTGAATATGAAATATGTAATAAATAGTTTAATTTTTAATTTGAGTTGTAAAATATGTTAATTTCGATAAACGAAGTAGTTGTAACGTTTGTAAGTCACTAGTCTGTGCCCGTGCATTTGTATGGGTCATCTAAATAGTAGAAATCTTTATAATATAAATGCTAAAATGTGTAAGGGGTTGAGTGTTGAGGAAATGAAAAATGCTAACATGAGAGTGAATTTCGGATATATGTTGCTTCACAACCGTTGATCAAAATCTTAGGCAATCTCAGCCTTTGAATTAATCTTGATAACCGTCTTAATAGATAGCACATGCAATAATCTTTCTCTTTACTGGGCACATTAGGTCTTAGGCTCAATTCCCTCCCTCCTTTATTGTATTGTACTTTTTACTGGGCACATTAGGTCTCAGGTTCAATTCCCCCATCCTTTATTGTATAGTATTACCCTTTTGACTCCTACAGACCAAAAAGTTTTTGATTTCCATCATTATTATTAATGTTTTGTATTTTTCAATGCAAATATAAATTTAAGCACGTATTATTAGAGATAATGGAATAATAAATACGATTTCTATGATTATTTCCATTATTACTGTTGTTGTTGTCACCACTATCATTGTCGTCGTTATTATCTTTCTAATTGAATTTGAAAGGATAGTCAATATGAATTATGATCATCTAATTATCAACGAGAGATTAAGAGATTATAATGGATATAAAAAATTTTATTTGTTCATTATTATAGAATACGTTCATATTTTAGAAGTTTTACCTTAAGGAAACCAAATTATTATTGCTAAACAAGCCATAAAATCTTGTGTGATACCTTATAATTACACAATTATAAAGAAATAATAAATATTTTTGATTTCCATGATTATTATTAATATTTTGTATTTTTTGATACACATATAAATTTGAGCATGTATTATTCGAGATAATAGAAAAATAAATATGATTTCCATGATTATTTCCATTATTAGTATTGTTGTTGTTGTCGTTGTTGGCAATGTTATCTTCCTCTTTGAATTTGATAACATATTCAATATTAATTATGATCATCTAATTCTCAAAGAGAGATTAAGAGATTATAATGGATATAAAATTTTTTATTATTTCATTATTATAGACTAAGTTCGTGTTTTAGAAGTTTTAACTTAAGGAAACCGAATTTATTAATATAGAATATGTTCATATTTTAGAAAGATAATTAGATGAAAATAGTTAATGTAGAATAAGTTCATATTTTTTCAATACAAATATAAATTTGAGCATGTACTATTAGAGATAATAGAAAAATGAATATGATTTCCATGATTATTTCCATTATTAGTATTATTGTTATTGTCATCATAAATTTTTATTAGTTCATTATTATAGAATAGGTTCATATTTTAGAAGTTTTAACTTTAAAAAACCAAATTATAATTACTGAACAAGCCATAAAACCTTATGTGATACCTTACTATTAACACATAATATAATATACATAATTACAAAGAAATAATAAACATTTTTCTATTTCCATGATTATTATTAACATTTTGTATTTTTCTATACAAATATAAATTTGAGCATGTATTATTAGAGATAATAGAAAAATAAATATGATTTTCATGATTATTTCTATTATTACTATTGTTGTTATTGTCGTCAAAAAATTTTATTAGTTCATTATTATAGAATAGAATACGTTCATACTTTAGAAGTTTTAACTTAAGGAAACCAAATTATATTTATTCAACAAGTCATAAAACCTTATGTGACACCTTATTATTAACACATAATATAATATACGCAGTTATAAAGAAATAATAAATATTTTTTATTTTCATTATTATTAATAATATTTTTTAGTTTTCAATACAAATATAAATTTGAGCATGTATTATTAGAGATAATAGAAAAATAGATATGATTTCCATGATTAATTCCACTATTACTATTTATGTTATTGTCGTCATTGTTGTTTGTCGGTGATGTTATCTTCCTCTTTGTATTTGATAACATAGTCAATATTAATTATAATCATCTAATTATCAAAGAGAGATTAAGATATTATAATGGATATAAAAGTTTTTATTATTTCATTATTATAGACTAAGTTCATATTTTAGAAGTTTTAACTTAAGGAAACCAAATTTATTAATATAGAATACGTTCATATTTTAGAAAGATAATTAGATGGAAACAATTAATATAGAATACGTTCATATTTTTCAATACAAATATAAATTTGAGCATGTATTGTTGGAGATAATAGAAAAAGATATATGATTTCCATGATTATTTTCATTATTACTATTGTTGTTATTGTCGCCATAAATTTTTATTAGTTCATTATTATAGAATACATTCATATTTTAGAAGTTTTAACTTAAAGAAACCAAATTATAATTACTGAACAAGTCATAAAACCTTATGTGATACTTTACTATTAACACATAATATAGTCCACACAATTACAAAGAAATCACAAACATTTTTCTATTTCCGTGATTATTATTAATATTTTGTATTTTTTGATACAAATATAAATTTGAGCATGTATTATTAGATAATAGAAAAATAAATATGATTTCCATGATTATTTTCATTATTACTATTGTTGTTATTGTCCTCATAAATGTTTATTAGTTCATTATTATGGAATACTTTCATATTTTAGAAGTTTTAACTTAAGGAAACAAAATTATAATTATTGAACAAGCCATAAAACCTTATATGACACCTTATTATTAATAAATAATATAATATAAAAAATTATAAAGAAATAATAAACATTTTTGATTTCCATGATTGTTATTAATAGTTTGTATTTGTTGATACAAACATAAATTTGAGCATGTATTATTAGAGATAATAGAAAAGTAAATTGGACTTTCATCATTATTTTCATTATTATTGTTGTTTTTATTGACGTTATCGTCGTTGTCGACGATGTTATCTTCCTCTTTGAATTTGATTACATAGTCAATATTAATTATGTTCATCTAATTATCAAAGAGAGATTAAGATATTATAATGGATATAAAATTTTTATTTTTTCATTATTATAGAATAAGTTAATGTTTTAGAAGTTTTAACTTAAGAAACCGAATTATAATTACCGAACTAGCCATAAAACCTTATGTGACACCTTATTATTAACACATAATATGATATACACATTTATATAATGAACATTTTTTATTTCCATGATTATTGTTTTTGTTTTGTCTTTTTTGATACAAATATACATTTGAGCATGTATTATTAGAGATAATAGAAATATAAATATGATTTTCATGATTATTTCCGTTATTACCATTGGTGTTGTTGATGTTATTGTCGTTATCGTCATTGCTGTCTTTCTCTTTAAATTTGATAATGTAGTCAATATTAATTATGATTTTATATATGTAAGGGTTGTGCAGAAAAATTACGTATTGTAAGCACAATCTAACATATTGCAAGGGTTGAATATGCAACATAAAAAAATTAAAAATAAAACACGATCATCATATTAGACCCATGAAATTGAGTTTCTTTCACATTTAATATAATCTATTTAATAGAAGGAAATAAACGAAATATTTTTCTTTTTCTTTCAAAGCATACCTATCTTATAATTAAATTTAATTCATGTTAATCTTAAAAGTATAATTAATTTTTTTAACGTTTCAAATAAATTGACCAAAATCTAATCTATTTAACGCACAAGAAAAAATGAAATAAGTTTTGTTTTCTTTTAAACCATACAAATCCAATAATCAAACTCTCTTCATAAAACACCTAAAATTATAATTAATCTTTTACCCTTTAAAATAAAATGCCCAAAATCGCCATAACACTTCAAACTGGAAAATATCTTAACCCACAAATCAGAACTCAACCCATATCTTGCAAGACAATATAAGGGCATGAGAAGTTTATATCAAAACCCATGAAGCTATTGAGTTGACATGAAAGCCAAATGTACACACTATGAACACATAATTATGTTAGCAACCCCTAATGGATCACTTTAAATAGCCAAAAAAGTTATATATTAGCATAAATATAATGTTCAAATTATTGTCGTTTAAAGACAAATTTTATTTGTGTTACATGCAAAACTTAACCTAAACTGACTTTAAAATAGTTTCTGCCTTCCTTCATTAGACAATTAACAACTTCATAAATTTTTGCTCACCAACAAGAAGAGGTGGATTTTTCATCATTGGCGTCGTAGATTGACTTATCATCGCCCCATTTGGCGTGCTTTGTAACAAATTCACTATCTACTATCTCCATCATACTTATATAGACTTTTTCCACAATCACATATTTTTTAATTATTAATCCCATTGGTTATGCACGAAGTTGCTGTATACTTAACTTTTTCACTGAGTTTTTTCATTATCTTCTCTAAATTATAATATTAATCATGTCTATCATAACTATTCGTTTATTATTTTGAAAACATATTTACAAAATGCATATTTGAACATGCTCCGTGCAAAGCACGGGCCCAGACTAGTTTAATATAAATATGTACTAATACTATAAATAAAGTGTATAATGTTCATCAAAATTTAAAATAAAAATAAAATGTCCTACAAACAATACTGTAAGTATACTATTCGATATATATAAGAAAACCAAGATTTTTTTTTAAACTGGACAGGAAAAATAAGAAGTTGAATTATATAATATATAATCTTAGCGTAAGCAGGATAAGTTTTTTAATTAATCAATTAATTAAATTTATCAGTTTTGGAGTATTGACTTCTATAGTTTGGGGGGGGGGGAGGTAAATTTAAGTACACACACTAAGGAAAAATTGAATCTTAATTATATAGACGTAAAATACGTATGTACCTTATCGCTAAACCATTTTCAAAGGTTAATGCCTTTTATTTACATATCACCCCCTTGATTTATTGGGCATTGCAAAATAAAAGTCAACCATTAATTATTACAAAATTTCTTCGATTCAATATTTGTATCGTAGCGAATATACATATATGTGTGTGTGTGTGTGTGTACATATATATATATATATATATATATATATATATATATA
>JACYFF010019584.1:42059608-42116163 GCA_017589665.1 Selenicereus undatus
ATATATATATATATATATATATATATATATATATATATATACACACATACATATATATGTATTTATTAATGTCACTACAATTGTTAGATATCAGATACAATACATATATGTGGGGATGAACAAAATTAAGTAAGGAAACTTAAAACACCATTAGGATAAAGTTATAGCTAATAAGCAGAAGAAAAATATATATACAAAATATAAATAATTTACCATAACCGTATTAATTAAACTAAAGAAGAAAACCATCAACAATTAAAAGTTTAGAGTTGCATGAGATTAAAAGTACTATTGAATCTAATTTATGGAAATGAAATATGTACTTTATCACAAAACATCTCTAAAGGTTAATGAAATCAGAATAGATATATAGTACTATTGGAGTCACTTAAAGCTTTTCAATCTATTGCCACCTTGTTTAATGTAACAACTAATCAATAACTTATCTTGCCAGCATAGATAATCCCACACAAAGTGATAAAATGTAATTTTCTCCAAAAAGTGTTAAAGAAAAGAGGGAAAAGTTGCATTTAGCTCAAGAAATCTAACGTCAACATAATGCATTAATATTATATAATATATGATACAATCATCACCAATAAGTTGCATCCAAAAAACTAATATCATAAATCTACAAGTGAGTGCCATTACCATATCCCATCCCACTCCCTTACAAAATATCACATGCTATCATATAATAATTAATCATATATATCAACATTAGTAACATAAAATCAATAACCGGAAACTAACTTAGAGGGGAGGGGAGAGATTGATCATGGTAGGATAAAGAATTGAAGAGGAGTCAAGACTTTGCAAAGAGGTGAAAATAAAATATCACTATGATTTAGGATGGGAGAGTACCATAGTGGTTAAAGATTTATCTAATGAAGTTTATGGGTACGTGGAATAGAGAACGGTATTTAAAATTTGAAAATACGGTATTGGCAGGAGCAAATGAAAACCATAGATTAGAGGAGGGAAGGATGGATAACCACATATATTATTATTTTTTATAATATGAATATAAAGATATAAAGTTTAGTGTAATTAGTTAAATTACTTAATATTGTTCTTTACATTAATGGGTTGTTATTAATTTTCATTGGGTATAGTCATTAATTAATGTGATGAAAATCTAACAAAAAGAATTAGATAATTTTATCAAACATTAAAAAAAATAATTCTATTAGAGAGAGAGAGAGAGAAAGAGGATCACGTGAATTTAGGAAGGGAAAATACTAATTCTATTATTTTAAGATAAATATTAAAAACTAATTGGGTAGTTTCCACATTAGGGAAAGAGAAAATAGGGAGAAGTGGGATATTTTCTTTTTTCCTTCTAAAAAAATTAATGTATTTTTTGAATGAAAGGTTGAGATTTCATTTTGGAAAAGATCAACGGACCACAAACATCAGTGCCTCATATTTTAGAATTGGAGGGAAGGTTTTTGAACACATTTCTGTCTGCTACTTATGATATAAAATTAGTGATGACGCAACATAAATGTTATTAAAATTTTGTATTTAAGAATAATTTCTGATTTAAATCAACCCAACTTTAATTGGAAATGTTTGTTTCTTAAATTAGCATTAGTGATGGTTTATTTGTGGTGTAGTTTAGATAGGCAAAAAAAGAAATATTGTTGAACGGTAAAAAAACCGCTATTACCCATGCTTCTGTCGCAAGCTCGACATTGTTTTTATCGATTAAAATAGGTTTTTTTATTATCTTTGCCTATTAATATTTGTGTACTTGGAAATTGTGTTAATATTCATAGATAAGTTCATTTATTGTCTATCAAAAATTATAGCGTACGATGCATTAGAATCATGATTAATAGTTAATTGTAACATTTGTAAGTATTTAGTTGTTATTATATATCTTGTTTGTGGTACATTTTTTTAATATATTATCAATTTTAATATTCAGATATATATATATATATATAACCAGTTGAAAAAAAACATTATTAATATGTTTTAGATTTATTACCAATTTAGATAGACTAGATTTTTGGAAAAAAATTTAAATTTTATTTCAAAATTCCAATGGAAAATTTCGTCGAAGATTCCGTAGGAAAATTGTCTGACGGTATTGCATCAGGTACCTATCATTAGGATGGTCCGTCGGAAAAAGTTTTCCGTCGAAAGAAATCCTGACGGGTGTTTTCGGCCGGAATATCCGTTGAAAATGGCTTTCTCCATTGAAAAATCACCAAAATCCCATCGAAAATCAATTCATATATGCATGTGTAGTACTCTTAGGCTAGATAGCTCCCCACATTCATTGATGAGAAGCTAAAAAGTTCTCCATCCCATCCAAAGATCTCAAATCACGTATATAAGAAATGACAAGTCATAACAAGTAGAGAAAAAAGAAAGCCAAAATAGTCAAAAGAATGCACTTGACATCATTTAGCATCACACATAAAAGTAAGCCTTCAACAAGTCCCTTTACATGCCTCAACTCTTCTTCCAACATGTCCCTACTATAGCGCCTCCTAATCGGGACACAATGAGTCACCCAGGACCTTTGGTGTATTCTCGTAAAGTGCTCCATATACCAGGAATGTGGCAATAAATTCCTAAAATCATTGACTAATTCTACACAAATCCAAAAGGAAAAACACAACGAACAGGACGCAATTGCCTTAAGCACACCCAAAAGACCACCCAAGTTGGCTTCCCAGACTAATAAGTGTTCTATTGACAAGTACCACTCAAATATAAACTGTCTTATGGATATTCTAGACCAGACATGCCCCTAGTTCAGGCGAACAACTTTGCGAACATTCTCCAAGTTATACATCTAGTGGAGATGTACTAAGTTTGCCTTATCCATAAAAAAATGTAGACTCGAACAATAAAGCTCTCAACAGGCTAGCTACTTGCTTCGTATTTTCTCATTTCACATATAAAGCAATATGTACATAAGAGTACTAGACTGACTTGTCCCCTACAGGCCACACTATAGCACTAAGACTAGACATACTAACCAATCAACCTCTATCCTCTTGTAATGTGATTTCATCGCTCAAGGCCTTCTCCCCAAAGCCAAGGTTGGTTAGCATGCAGAAGTTACATAGGGTCACCACCATTTCACCCACAGAAAGGTGAAAAGTATTGGTGGTATCTTAAGATTACTGTAACAAACCAAAGAACTACACTTGGTTGGAGCTTTCTAGATCACTACGTAACAAGATGAAGCGATAGAAACTCATTGCAATACCGATATTTTATTTAAGCTATCTAGCCCGTTTCTTGATATTATTAATTATATTTTATTATTTTGGTTAAGCTAAATTAATACTGACATGCTTGCTTAAGTGATGATTTCATTAAAAATAATATTGTTATTGTCATTAGTTTTGAAATTTTACGATGATCTTAATAAGCGTTAATAAGAATTATTATAGATTACTAAATCAAGTAGATTCCCTAGTATGATTGGATTGACAAACCTTAGAATTTATTTTGTTGAATATTAGACCGAGTCTTATTATCGAGAACGAATAAATTGACAAGCGGTTGTATTAATGGCTTGACTTTATACTAAGAGGCACGAGATTAGGCTAGTAATATCAGTTTAGTGGGCAAGCAACAAAACAAAACAAGGAACTAAAGAGAACAAAAGACGCGGGGGGGGGGGGGCGAAGCCCCTTTTCTTCCTTCACGGGAAGAGGGGGTAGAGCCCTTGGTTCTGCAACTCGACCCCCTCCACTTGAGCAACCACGAAGAGAGAGAGAGAGAGAGAGAGATTAAGCTCGAGCAAGCTCGAGCGCAGGCGGCAGTAAGACACGGTGGTGGCCGGCCAGATCGTGGCATCACCATTATCCAGGCTCGAGACTAGTGTCATACGAGGTAGGGTGTGAAGCTAGGGTTTTGAAACCCCGTCACCACCACTGTTTGCAACCATTGAACCAGAGAAAAAGAGCAAAGGAGAGAGCTAGAGTGGGCGTCACTCGAATAGCAGTAGCAGCGACAACAGCGAAAGAGGGGGCCAAAAAATCGGGTCTGGGCAGGCTGGTTCAAAGATGGCGTGTGGGTAGCAAATTAGGAGTCGAATTTTTGGGTTCCTGAGCATCCACAACAGCACCCGAAAGCCCTTAGAACGGATCTTTAGCTTGGAGTCGAGGTGGGTGTTCCCAATTCCTCCAAATTACTAGTAATTTCAAATGTTTTACATTCTCTTACATTGGAATTTTATAGCTTCGAGTTTTAGCAAATTATATGAGATCGGGATTGAATTTGAATCTATTCTAATATCGATTTTGGGTTAGACTAGGCATTGCTATGTTCTGATTTTGGTGAATTGCATGTGAGTTTAGTGAGCAACAAAGTGCTTGGTTGTGCGAAATGGGTGAATCTAATGTGGAACCAAAACTGAGTTTGGTAGTTTAGATGAATTTGAGGTGAAACTGATGAGTGAGAGGATTTTTTGGATGGTGTTATGTGAGGAGGAAGAAATTTTGTGAATTCCATAGTAAATGTGATATTATGCAGATTCTGCTGAAACTATTTCTGCTAAGTGAAACAAATGTGCTAATTGCTAGCCCTTGCCCTTTAAGTTAATGTTACTGTGCTATGCAAACTATTTGCAAATTTGAGAAACATTGAAAGGTTCATTTAAAAGATTATTTACATGATTTTAGATGCTCCTGGTTGTTTATCAGTTTGCCCACTTTAGTTGTTGAAACTTCTTGTAATGTAGATAACCCATAACCGTTGAACAACTCAACTGAATGGTTCAGTTGAATGGTTGAATGCGTTTAAGGAATTGAAAAGAAAACACGAATTGAGCATGATGACATTTTAATGACATAAGTTGTTTTAAACTCCTCCTTTTGCATATGGAAGGTTGGAATGAGCTTTAAAGGTGACTAAAGTGTTTAATTACTACACCTAGTTACGATTTAAATGTTGGCAAGCTATTTAAATGTTGAACTTTGAGTTAGTAGACTCAAAATGAATTTAAACGATTTTCCTTGCTTGAAAACAAAGGACCATGAACAGATAGTACAGTTATGGAATCATTCTGGCTAGACAAGTAAAGTTCTAATTATGTGAGTGAATTATTAAAATGAAAGGCGTGCGCTGATAAGTGTGTAAGTGATTTGTTTGATATGCCTAGCGTTCCAAATATGTGGCTAACCGTGAACACTAGATCATTCATTTAATAGGGGTAAAAAACCTTTTTAGAACCTAATTGATACTTCATATGAATGCATAGAGCTTTGGGTTGTGAAATGACTGTTGTATCTGAAAGGTTAAAAAATCGAGATATTTATTTGTGAATGCAACTGTTAACTTCCAAAACGGGTTTCAATGTCATATATCTTGATAAGTGAATGATGATATGGCCATTAACTCAATGCAAGCATATTTTACCAAATGAGTGGTTTTATACTTTTTAAATTGATGTGAAATCATTAAGACTTCTGGCCTCTTAAGAATGAGAATGTCATTGTTTGTGATGCAATGAAAGTTGTAATACAAGTGCATTTAATGTGAAATGCATCTAAAATGTTTTGGCTAGGAGAATGGTGCTAAGTACTTGGACAAATGATTAGGGAACATACTCAGTTTGCGGGAACCCTACTGCCTAGAAGATAGACCTAGAAGTGGAAACCCTAGAAGATCCTGACGAGGGTAATGGTTCACTAATTTCCCTTGGGATAATACGAAATATGAGTGACGAGCTCACCAGTACGATGGAACGTGAGTGACAGCCTCACCCGCACCAAACATAAATATGAGATTCCGATGCATTATGAAAATAATTTCATACATGTTATGTGATGTAAATGCCTCATTCAATGGTGATGTTAGTGTAAAGATTTGAAAAGGTGCATATCTTCTTGAAAAGAGTTTTTATTGAGTTCCAATCATCTACCGAGTGCATAACAATGGTTTTATAAGAATTTTCATTGGTCTAAGCGATATGCATTAATCTTACTTTCTTGGTAAAAGGAGTCTCACTTGGTGATTTTGTTTAAACTCCTTGATGATGGGTGCTTATATGTGGAGTAAGTGTTCTATTGCATCCAATACCTGAATTGTTGCATGAAATAACTTATTAATGAATCCTGTGTGTGTGTTATGTGACGTTATGCTTGTATGATGTGATGTTATGTTGATATAACATGGGATTACCACTAATAAGCTACAAGAGACTTAGTTCAGCCCAGTTAAGTACCTTGTGCATGAAATAGAAGAAGGGTAGGGCTACCATCGTGCTAGAGAGGTCATTGAGGTAATGACGATCAAGGGAGACCTTACGCGATTATTATTTGATATTAAATATATCAAAGTGAGTGAGTGTGTGTGTGTGTGTATGTTTTATTTTCTGGGGGTGGGAATCACTCACTGAGCGTGTGATAGCTCATCCCCTCTCTATTTCCCCTTGTCCCAGGTTTTCAATGCGATAGATAGAATTTGAATTGCGTAAGTCGAGCTAGAGTCTTCCCCTTTGCTTTGGAAAACGTGTTATGTGTAAACATATATGAGTAGACTTACAACTTAAATGATGTAATATGATGTATCCCTAGAGTTGTAATTTTACGTAAATAAAGTACTTTGGTTCATGTAATCCGTATTATTTAGAAGTTGCTCTGTATGACCGTGTGAGCCAACCACCTGATTAGTTAACTATCTTTCATTGGAATTGTTTATTTTTGGGATGTAAACCCCAGTACTTTGGACGTTTGATCCGTTGCGTCGTATCTTTTATTTCCTTCTTACTTATTGAACTTTATTGTTTAGTATACTCCAGGAGTGTCACCCGTAGAGTTGTGGACTCCGGTGTGTAGCCGTTGAGCTTGTTTTTGTATTATTTTGTGCTTCTATTCATTATAGGGATTTAATATAAGACTTTAAACCTGGGAAATGATAAGTTTTCAGGCAAAACTCAGTCTGTTTTGCCCCAGAATTTAAGAAACATTAACATCACTAGCTCTAGGGTTAGGGTTGTTACACTCATGTTTCTCACTAAGCCCTTAGCATCTTTGTGGGGACCTAGTAGGTTCGATGCACAGATGGCAATGGACCGGGTCTCCATCGGATCCTCTAAGATCCAAATCCATATCCATTTTTTGACCTGGATCCAGATCCGATCCTAATTTGTAGGGTCTATAAATTCAGACCCGGACCCGGATCCTCTGGATCTAAAGGGTCTAGTGGATCCTTAATGGATCTTGTTATTTTGAGTCACCTTGTTTTTTCACTTTCTTATTTTTCACAACAAAACAAAAGTACATACATAAAATTTTAAGACAATGGAGTTTGAAATCATGAAGACATTAAATGAATCCAATTTAGCCCGAGAGTCTTGTCATGAATTCTAATTTAGCTTATGAAGTGTATAATTGATTCTTCCTTGTTTGGACATGCTAATTAACACAATGGGTTGTTGACTTTGAGATTATAGGACTTTAGTTAACTGCTTTTGACATCAACAAGTGTCTAAATACGATTTAGGTTCACAAGGTGGCAAGTCCTTGGTGAAATAAGAAAAATGTCCCAAATGAGGAGCTTGGGCAAATTGGATGCTCGATCTACTAGTCGTAAGTGAAAGTGAAGGAAGCATAGACAACGAGACTCGTCATTCTGCTATGCCCTTGTGGATCCCTTATCCCACAAATAAAGCTAATCAACACATGGAACAAATTGAAACGCAATTCCATAGAAAATGAACACAATTTGAACATGATATTCTGGTTTAAGCCCTTGAGTTTGAGAGAGGTAGAAATTGGAGAAACAACCGCGACTAGCCCCGGAAAATTACCTGAGAGTCTGGATAGAGGCACTGAAAAATGGATAGAAGTGCCGAAAAATAGCCGATTTGTGAAGGAGATGAGGGAAGCGCGGCTACTTTTGGCAAACTTGTGACAAACAAGACCAAATTGTGGTCCCTGGGAAGAGGGAGGAGGCCGGCGTGAAGGCCCTAGACTTTGGAGAACGAGGAGTAGAGGAGATGGGGTGGGGACGTGGAGTGGTGTGCGTCGGAGGATAGGAGGTCATGAGAGCTTGAAGAGTGATGAAGAGAGGTGCCATTGAGAGGAGTAAGAAATGAGATATCTGAGACCAAAACTAGAAACCCTAGCGCCTATGCTATACGAACAGTAAAAAAAACAACTGGGTTCATATACGGGTCTAGGGTCAGGTCTAGGTCTCAAAGTCTCATATCCAGATCCAAATCTGACCTAGATCCAATAGAACCCAGATCCTTTAAAAATCCAATGGGTCCAAACTTTTAGGATCTAGACACTTTAAAAATGAAGCGGGTCTGATGGATTTGGACTAGCTCCAGGATACACTATCATTCTTAGTTCTATGGATTTTGTGGATAGATCCATTTTCCTTTATTAAGTCCCGATCCTATACATTTCATGCCCCCTATGAGTACAAGTAAAAACAAAGCAAAAATAGTGATAAAAATTAACAAAGCATGATAGGAGACTTACCACTGTCTTTGCCACCAGCAGAGATGTGCTCATGGCCATCCTCAAAATACAATCGATTGTAGGTGTTAACCATTGCTTGGGCATCTGCGAAGAGTTAAAATATCATCATCCCATAGACGGTCATCCCCACTATGACTTTCAGATGTACTAGTAGGAAGATTGGCCTTCTAACAATCAAAGTATGAGTTAAAAAGCGAAGAATGAAATTCAAGTATGATTTAAGTAAATGTACAAATTAACCGAATTGAGGCCAAATGGTCATCGAAATCTATGTGCTGGTATCCAATGACTTTCTAAGGGCCACAATCACACAAAAAGCTTCTTAAATTCTTTCAAACATGTATCTCTAACAGAGACAAAATCTCCAAAATCAAGCTAAACACAAATGAATTAAGCAGAACATTCCCAAATGGCCATAGACCGCTCACACTATGCAGATACAACATATGTTAAACTGCAAACAAGAGAAAACCACAACCAAGAAATCCCATGTATCAAAATTAGGAAATGGAAATTCAAACCCTTAGGTTGATTCAAATCACTTTTCACCAAACATGCTCAACACATGAAATTTTGCTAGGTTTAACTACCAGTAATTCTCCTTTATAATAATCAAGCAAAAGTAATTAAACAATGGCATCCAATTGCCTAAAACCTAGAGGTTTTACACTTAATGCACAAATCCAAAACTCCTTAAAGCTTCAAAATACTTTCAAATCTAAGCAGGAATTAAAGAAAATACAATTAAATTGAGTTCGAAGAGAAAGAATAACTTAAATATGGCTCCTTGTGAGCTTGATTTAAGCAAACATAAAGGATTTTACTAACGGGGGCGGAAATAGAGAAGAAGAAGTGATAATTGCAAAACTGATACTGCTACCCCTATTCTATTTTAGGTAAAGGATTACTGACTAATCCTCCTCATAACAAGCCTAATTGTAGCAAGAAATAAAAGGATGCCTCCTCACCCTTTGTTAAAATACTTCCACAGATAGTCACAAGGGTTTTGGCTAAGATCTGAAGAAGTTGAACAAACATGTCGAATGTATTCCCTTTTGTTGATAAGCATGCCTGATGTAGGGCCTTAGGAAATACTTGACTAAGTTGTGTTTTGCTTATGTAAAGTTAAATGGTATTGTAAAATTAGCTTGAAGACTCTTAGTTTTAGTTAATCATCTGGATAAAAGGGTACTCTGATTACAATTGTGCAGCTCTTATATGGCCTTATCTGACACAGGACGGTAGTAACGCCTCCATCGTTAAGACTTCCACTGCAATTGCACTAGTAAATGATTAGAATAAGGTCATTAGGGATTGGGGGTGTTAAAAAACCAAAACTAGACAACTATTACAGATGTTATAAACTTCAAAAAAAAAATTCATAGGATGTGTAAATCATCGATCGAAGAAACATACTATGTTTATCACTTATGAGATAAAACAAGTGATTGCCAAATATTAGAATGTATTAGCTCCAGAGCAGAAATAGTACGATGATTAACAAGATCAAAAGGAATTCTATGAGACTTGGAAAAATAAGAAGTCCTAAAATTATCATGAAAAGAGGAAGTAAAATTCAAAACTTTTGTTTCTTAAGAACATCTAAGACACGAGCACAGCAATGTTTGAAGCGACGATGCCACTAATCTCCAGAGGAATTCAAAGCAAGGTAGGCTTGAACAGAGGGATGCATAATGGAAAAACATAAAGGGCATACATTGCCTGTAATAGGTGCCTATAAAAGGACATCACCTGTGTTGTTATCCTTGATACAAACATTAGTAGAGTCAAAAATGATACAACATTAGTTGTCCCATCAAAGTTGTTTAATAGCAAAAGATTATATATGGTGAAGATGATGAACATAAAGAACATGCTTAAGTTACAATGGCTTGTAAAAGTTATGAACAACAATATAACCAACATAAGAAATAGGCAACAAGGTTGCATTCCCAAGCTTAACTTCAACAAGGCTAGAATAAATAGCTTTAGAGAGAAGCTTACCATCATGTTGTGTATATGGGATGTAGTGGCTGAGTTAAGGTACTAGATTTGCTCACCAGATTCAACAAGATTGAAACTACCATATACATAAAGTACTACTTGTTGACGAGGCTAATACTGTCTTAAATAGTCATCATTAGAATGACCTAGAGCATAAGAGATTTAACAGACAACATTGGGATGGGAACCTAAAATCCCTTCCGATTGGTTAATGCCTATAAAAGAAGACTTAGTATAGATAGTAGTGGCTCATTAAGCATCAAATTACAAAACAGCAGAATCACAAAACACAATACCATAGCTACCTTTATTATTGTGCCATCCACCATTGCTTTGGCCATTCCGATTGTCATTCTTACCTCTTCGTTTGTCTTTAGTATGATTGATGGAAAAATTATTTTTGTTGTGGTCACCCCCTTATTAGGAAGTACCCCTAGTAACGTGTGCCCTAAGTGCTTGGTGGACATGAGTGTCACATTCCTGTTAAAGCTTAACCCATAGATCATAAAAAATCAATTAGGTACGCAAATCATTAATTTGGCGCACAAGGCATCAAAGGAATAAGTTCTAGGCATCAAGGAATAAGCAGTAACAAAATCACAATAATCATTGGATAATCCAAATGTAGTTTACTAAATCAACTCAAGATCAAACTAACTAGCAGTCAAAGAATCCGCAATAGTTTTAATCTTATGTAAATAACCTTCCTCGACTGATCAATAGCTTTGTAAATGTGTGTGAGCATACGCTTCAAGTCAAAAGCCCAAGCAGTGCTAGCAACATTGAACCGGGTCTATAAGTGCTATCAAACTTAGAATGAATGCGTAATGCTATGTATTTCATTTAACGTATCCTTAGAGGTACCCGCGGATAAGTTGATCAACTCATGGCCAACACAAATATATTGGATTTGCATGCATCATGCTAGGCGTAACTAAAATTTGGCATGGCTACTAAACAACCATCCCATCAAGCATGCCATCTAGTTGATACAAGATGATAAAGGAAGTAAATTGTGTGCACCAAGAGAGGTAATCATCAACGAAGGTAGGAAAATTAGTCTCGTAAGTGGTCACATTGACCATCCAAATTGATGGAGTCAAAGGTAGCCAACCCCTAAGTGTGACTTGGGTAAGACATGATACAACAAACTGCTTTTAAAGAGCAAATTCAAACTATACCTAAATGGAGAAGGAGGTAGAGAAGCAAAATAGGTGCTCGTGGAAAAAGGTTGTGTGGGCTTTCCATAAAAGTAAAGTTGCTTATGGGAATGGTACGTTGCGGTGGTGGCCAGAAGATGACCGAAGAAGATGCTGCAATAAATGAAAGAGAGGAGATAGAAGGTGGGGGTGGTTGGGGGGGAATTAAGGAGGGCTGAGAGGTGATGACACTTGAGGAGTGGAAGTCTGAGACATAACAATCTCATAATCACTAGCCAAGCCATTGAAAATTGCTAGAGATCCATCCATGGCGATGAGAGAGGAGGGCACACCTAGAGTTTGTTGCTTGGGTAATAAGCAATTGAATGGCTGAGTTAGGTTTTTAAAATGGCTACGGCAAAAGGACCAGCCTTGATCTAACACCATGTGAGGTTTTGGGAAGATAATGACTCATGTATAGAATAAATTATCTTTTGGACTATCAAAGTTATGGCAAATAGTTTTCCTAATCCATAATGTCTGATAAATATTTTCAAGTCCATCCAACTCTTGGTAAACATCTTTGGGACCAAACTTGACAAAACCTAGCTTTTTGAATTACGCCAAGTACCCTAAGTTTTTGATATTTGCATATTTGACTGCAATCTTTAAAAACTTACTTCGAAAATTTTTTATTTTGTGCATGTGATACTTTTCTCATAAGTACTATTCGAGACAATCTTTCAATTCATATCAAAGACACACGATCAAAACTAATTACGATAACTAAGTTAATTAATAGTTAATTAAGCTAATTAGCTTGAATCATCATCTACTTGCCCTACTCCTAATTATTCACATATTGTTCACACACTAGAAGGAACCACTTTAGTAACACTGCAATTAAACTATATCACTGATATAATTTTAGAATTAAAATTTGAATTAGTAAAAATTAAGATTGAAGTGAAGGAGATTAAGAAGTAATTGTTTGTATTTCATCTTTCCTAAGTTGACAAGATTAGACAGGAAAATCTAATTTAAGTATTACCACTTCATTTCAGCATAAATATCCTTTTCAAAACTCCAAAACAAAAATCAGTCTCCTTTGCATGATATAAAAATTGAGAAAAATCAACTGAAAGAGGCAAAGAAAGAAGAAGAACATAAAGTATAAGCAATATAATCTGAAAGAATTACAGAATATGGTTGATAATGAACGAAATCCAAAATAATTAAATAAAATCATGAATGTAATAGTTGATAAACAAGATGTATTATCTTACGAAAATGAAGATACAAATAATGTGCAGTTAGAAGAAGAAATATATTAGTACAATTAAAGTATAGAATCTTAATGTTGTACCTTTAGAAGAAATTAGAAGAAAATTGGATTAAAAAATATGGTAAAATGGTATTTGGTGAAGAAATCAATGAGATTGGAGAAGAACTTAATATAGATGAAATTGAGTCCAATCTGGTTGATAATGTAATCCTGAAACGTGAAGAGTTTGGTGAATCATCTAGAAGGAATACCCATTTCATGACACCTAGGTACGTTACAGCAAGGTATACAACTAATTTTTCCTTTGGGTTTATTCCAAGGAAAACCACAACCTTTGATGAAATTGGTCTTACCCCTAGTTAGCCAAATAGGATGCATCCTAAACATAGTTAGAGCCCACAATAGAGAAGAAATATTTGACAGTTTGAAAAGGGATATGAATAATGTCTTGAATTTAAATAATGCAAGGAGTGTATGAAATTTTCTAAATTATATTGAGCATAGTTATTGGCACCATAGCTAATTAGTATGACTCATTAGATGAAGAATAAAAAATGTATTAAAAATGATGGAAACACTAGCTGCTATGTTCAAAAAATTATGTAAGGAAGTCAAAACTAAATTTATCAGAGCTACACTTGATTTTGAAGAAAAAGATAAAGAATGGCAAAAAAAGATTAATAATATAGAATTATAGGATATGAGATATCTGGAGAATTATATTGCTGAACCTAGTCAATATCAGCTCAAAATTGGGCATAACGAAACAAATCTTGATATGTTTTATGAGAAATTCCCATATTGAATCAATCTATAATGAATGAAAAACACATTGTATGGCTTGAGAAAGCAGATGTTGTTGATACACCCTTAGTACAAGAATCTCTGATCTAAGAAAATGGATCAATGATCAATGTGTCGATGTCCAAAAATAAAATAAAATAAAGAGACAATTTCCTGCCTGTTGGGATAATCTTTTACCAATGGGTCAAAGAACCTGAGAGGAGAAGAAAAAAAGAAATTTTATAATAAAAAGAGCTTTAAAAAGCTAAGATGAGATAAATATAAAAGAAAATATTATAACAAACCAAGCCCTAAAAAAAGTACATTTTTTTGAAAGGCTGCTTATTGTCTTGCCGGGAAAAATAATTGCAAGTGTTAGGCATCCAAAGAAGTAGGTAATTATGTAAATGAATGCAAATGTAGGAAGAATGACAAGCTCATTTAAACTTTGGGTAGTCTAGATTATTTTGAGCTTAACTAGGAGGAAGCACTAGACCTAGCCTTGAAAAACAACAAGGGAATTGCTGACATTGTATTAGAAGATGAATATGAAGAAAATGATTATGAAGAAACTAGGCATATGGTGGAAATAGCTCAATTAGTCCTGGTGATCTTCAAGGATAAGAATTCATTATAGATAATGAGAACAAAGATGTCAAAAGAGATTGGGTCCTTCCTATAATTCAGAAAGACATGATATATAAAAAAAATCTATTTTTCAATTGAAGAGTATGTATGCAAAATCATGAAAAACAATTTAGAGATAAAAGACTACGAGTATGATGTGGGAGAAGTTAATCTCATTAATTGGCAAAATGATAAGTGCTTCTATATACTTCATTTTTGGGTCGTTTTGTAGCACTTTTTCGGGAATTCATGGGCTTTATGTTATAATTTATACTCCTATTCTTGTTTTATGATTGGGTATGGTTCTTTGATTACTTTTGTAGGATTTTAGACCATTTGACTCAGCAATTGACCCTCATTTGAGTGCATATTGGTCTGCCACTGAGGTACCCTAAGTCCTATGCCCGTGGAGTTAGAGAAGAGCAGAAGATTTTAGATTTAGCAAGAGCCTTGGTCTGCCCATGGTGGCTTCCATGAATCGTGGTGATCCTATAACTGCTAACCTCCTCATTTTCCTTCATTGTACGACAGAAGATGCTCAATTTTTGTGCTTAAAAGGGTTGGTTTTTTGTTGAAAAGAGGGAGATTCATCATCATTTCACCACTAATCTCACATCCATATCTCATAAGTTAGAATTTTTAGTTTATTTTTGGGAGCAAAAAGAGAATTGAAGGGAGAATTTTACTCGTGGAGGCTTGGAGATTGTTGCAGCATGAAGGGTTGCCATTGTTGTAAAGCTTTCTTTCCCTTTGAATTTATCTTTGCACTCTTGTGTTAGTTGAATTTGAAATATGAATGAGTAATTTTAATTAATCTAGAGATTTGTTAGCCACAGTATTATAGTTGGATCCTTAATTTCTACAGTCTTGTGCTTACTCCATGATTGGAATGATCTATTTCTATCTTGGGATTGAGATGTTGTGAGTAAAGTTTGGCCATTTTTGCCTGCTTATATTAGGTAGTCGAGTGAAGTACTGAAAGGTGAAACTCACTATTAGATCACCTTGATAGAACTTGGCCTACTAAAACTGGAGAGAAGAATTGCATGTTAAGAGAATACTTAGCATTCATAAATCCACAGCCTAAACTAAATCATGGACACTTGAAAGAGTATTAGTTGAATTTGTTTGGGCAATGTAATTTACTTTGAAAAAAAGGTTTAAATTTAACTCGATTGCAATTTCTTGAATCATCTAATCCATGAAAAGTGCATGCTTTACTATATGATCTAACTCTTTACTTGGCAAATCGAATCCCTAGATGCTTTACTTTGATCGAATTTCCAATGAGATAGTTAGTATATTTAAATCAACTCATTGAAAGATTGATTGCTTAGCATTTTCAATAGAACATTAATTCAATAGATTACTATGGTCTCTGAGGACGATATTTGAATCTAAACTACAACACCTATGCGTTTACGGCATGTCAAGTTTTTGGCATCGTTGTTGGGGACCAAATTGTTAAGTATTGAGTTAATCTTACGAAATTAACTAATTGTTTTACTTTATTTTCCTTTCCTTTTTGATTGCATTGGTAGTGTTGGTGATTGTGATTATAGGAATTTTCCCCTTTTATGTGAAGTCCATTTCAGTACGAACCCAATTCTGAGATTGAGAGGACTTTCTATTTAAGGAGGAAGTAGCAAAGACTTAAGAAACAAGGGTGTAAAGCTCGAGAGACCTCACCAACTATGGCGGGAGGAAGGGTTGAGCAAAGAAGAACGCTTCAGGATTTTGTTACCCTAGAAGTCCAAGACATTGCCTCAAGCATTGCTCATCCTAACGTGGAGGAAAACAATTTTGCGCTCACTCCGACGATTATTTCCATGGTACAACAATCCCACTTCGGGGGCACCATGTTGGAAGATCCTAACTTATACCTCTCAGTCTTTTTAGAGCTGTATGACACATTGAAGCTCAACAGAGTCTCTACCAATGCCATTTGATTGCGGCTATTTTCCTTTTCACTTAGGACAAGGCAAGAGCATGACTTCATTCTGTGCCTCTCGGATGCATCACAACATGGGATGAACTTACTAGAGCCTTTCTCGCCAAATTATTCCCACCAAGCAAGACGACAAGCTTGTAAAACCAAATCACTACCTTTACCCAAAGGGATGATAAGATGCTCTATGAGGCTTGGGAGCGGTTCAAAGACTTGCTGCAGTTGTGCCCTCACCATGGCCTTCAAAGATGGATGATTGTTCAAGCCTTCTATAATGGAGTGAGCTAACCTGTAAGGTCTACTATTGATGCGACGGTAGGGGGAACCTTGATGAATAAGACTGAGGGTAAGGCCTACAATTTGATTGAAGAGATGGCGCTTAACAATTTTCAATGGTCCAACGAACGAGGTCAACCCAAGCGGGTTGGAGGTATGCTTGATGTTGATGCACTTACTTTACATAATGCTAAAGTAGATGCTATGACTCAAAGGCTGGAACGATTGAATGTGAATGCTGTGAATTCTAGTGCCCCTCCCCCATTATGTGAAATATGTGGTTCCATTGACGATTTGACTGAGAATTGCCAAGTTGGGAGTCCTTTTGCCCAAAACACTAGCGGCCAAGTCAATTTTGTCAATAATTTTAACCCGGGACCGATCAATGACCCTTATTCTAATACTTACAATCTGGGTTGGAGGAACCACCCAAATTTCTCATATAGGCGTAACCCTTCCATCATGCCCCAAATGAATGCTAGGTAACCCCTCAGATTTCAAAGGCTTCGCTTTCCCCAGAAACTCCCCAAAAGTCCAACCTAGAGGCCATGATGGAGGGTATGGTTTTGGCACAACAAAAGCAAGATGAGTATATAAAGCAATTAGCATCTAAAGTTGATGCACTTACTACTCATAACAAGATGTTGGAAGCCCAAATTCCCCAACAAGCTAGCTCTTCTTTTACACTTCTGGGTAGACTATGTAGTAAACCTGAATCTAACTCCTATGAGCATTATAATTGTGTTACCTTAAAGGAAGACTTAGAGGACCCTGAGGACATACCACTTGAGGAGGGGAGAGTAATCATCATGGTTAAAAGTAAGGAGAGAAATGATGGTGGCAAGCCTATGACTTTTATAGAAAATGATAGCTTTGAGATTCCCATAGTCTTTCCACCTAAGCTTCCTCACCCAAGTAGCTTTTCTATCTCCTATGTCATGGGAAAAATAGAAATTGAAAGAGCCTTATGTGACCTTGGTGCAAGTGTCAGTTTGATGGCCTACTCTTTTCATAAGCTTTATTTAGGACCATTGCATCCCGCACCCTTTTCACTCCAATTACTAATGGTTCTGAAATGTGACCTTTGGGCACATTAGAGGATGTGCCTGTAAAAATAGGAGATTTTCGAGTTTTGAAAGATTTTATCATTGCTGATATGACTGAGACCGATAATGCCTAAATTATTCTTGGTATGCCCTTATTGGCTACTTTAGGCTACAATATTGATGTAAAAAGGGGGCCAGATAACATTTGAAGTAGATGGGTGTTATGCTGTGCTTTGGTTTATGGATAAGACAGTGGTTTCCCCTAATTCTTCCCTATCTGATATACTTTCCCGTTCTCCTGAGATTGAAATGGAGGATGGTTTGAATTGTCCTGACCCTCCCGATTTTGATTGGATTTCTGTTGAGGATCCCGACCAAGGTTATGTTAAGGTGGAGTTTGCTACTCGTACGCCACTTAGCATGCCCAAGGTTGAGGCCCATGCTTCTAATGAATCTCCCATAAGTGATTATTCCAGGCTCGCCTAAGTGGTTCTTGTTCGTACCAAAAATGAGCTATTTTTAGGGTACTTTTACACCTGTTTTATGCTCGTTTTAATCATAATTCTAACATTTTTATTTTATTTTATTTTATTTTGTAGGTTTTGAATAATTTCGAATAAATGGACAAAATGCGAAGAAAACGGTGAAAAATGTCGAGTATTGAAAATGGGCCCAATAAATTACAAGAGAACTGGCCAAGGGAAAAAAGGAGTAAAACCCGGTTCATTTTTTTTAGAAAAACTGAACCGGCTCAAGCTAATAAAAAAACCCCGGTCCAATTGCAAACAACCCGGTTCAGCTTCTTTCCAGCCCCCAGGTATGCCTCACGCGTGACCTCGGCTATTACCTCCTTCCTCTTCGTCGTTCTCCTTCTTCACGGTGAAACCCCACAGATCCCAAATCCCAGAACCCCGAAACCCATCCCCTATTCTCAAAACTTCTGTAGCTCTATCCTCATCCTCGCCATCTTCGTTCCATTTTCTCTCTCTACCCCATCTCTCTCTCTCTTCCACGACACCACCAATGTTGTCCCCCTCTACCGCGTTTCACGCTAACGGTGCCAGCACAACACCTCACCAACTCCATCTCCACCATCCACGAAGACATGCATCGAAGGGTCGAGAATTGAAGAGGTTCAAGTATAAATTTGGAGCTGGCGATGCCATTGGGGATAAGTAGGTAATTTTAGGGTTAGGTTAGGTTTACATTCTGCTTTAGGTTTAGATTTTAGTTTTAATTCCAGTTTTATTTCGATTTTCAGATTAGGGTTGTTTCAATTTAGGGTTTTGATTTTAGGTTCGTTTTCAGCATTCAATTCCATGTAATTAAGCTTTGATTTCGAATCCTCGTTCATGAATTGCAAGAATTTTTGGGGTTTATTTGAGCAATTTTGGTTTTTCTTCCCCTTCCCCTGTTCTGTTCTGTTTTTGCTTCGTTGTTAATGGCGATACCGCCATTGATGGACGGCTAAGCTGCAAAGCAAGGAGGCTTGAAGTTGAGTAGTTTCGGTTTATTCCCCCTTCCTTGTTTTTTGATCGTTCGATGGTTGCATTCTAGGTTTGTAGCTAAAGCTTTTGTGAGTATTCACTTGCCTTTGCTCTGTTTCAATTCCATTTTACCCCTTCTCTGCTGCTGCTTTTTTCGTTCTCTTTGTTTCGATCTTGCGTATGCTCTGAGTAGGCTAGGTTTCAATTCTGCTCAATAAGTTCAATCAATTCATGTTGATTTTGTTGTTGTGGTTTCGAATTATGTTTTGGTAGTTTAATGATGCTGGTTTATGCGTTGAATGGAGAGGGGCTGTTGATTTTGGTTTGAGTTATTATTTCGTTGATGAGGGTTAGTTTTGCTTCATGAGTTAGTATTCTGATTTTGAACTTTAAGTTGATTTAGTAGAATTAATCGATTTAGTAGTTTAGATGAGCTTAGTTAATTTGGGATATTAGTACTCTTTAAATAATTTCATTTAGTTTAGTGTAGCTAATTAGTTAATTCATCTTTTTATGACCTAAATCTCAACGTCGTCCGTGAGGATTCGACCCTCAAGTACTACGACGTCGGTCGTACGCTTGCGGTTTTCTCCTTTCAGTTATCACTCCAATTTTCCCCAACATTTCTTTCCTTACCTCCTATGGAAGGAGTCGATTTAGACTTTGATCTAGGGATTGAACGTGATGATAGTGGCTCGTCTGATGGATCACGCTATCGATTTGTCTTGTACACTAATAATACGTTACAGCGTCATTCGATGATGACAAAGGACCTCTAACCTGACTATCTAAGGTGGTATCTTCAGATGAAAGATTACAATTTTGTGGTTCGCAACAAAAATGACGCGTATATTTTTACCAATCTCAAGCACGCATAGAAGCAAGGTTAAGCTCTTAACTTTAAAAGTGCGCTTCTTGGGAGGCAACCCAAGTTCTTTTATTGGTTTCATATTCATCTTTAGCTAGGTTTTTACCTCTTTTTAAAAAAAAGAAAAAGAAGATAGAAAAAAAAGAAAAAAGGTGGGGCAAGAGTGTTCAACAGTTCTTGACAAATGAAACCGCGGACCATCAGTATTCACCAATATGGGTCGTGATCAATTTTTCAATAAGTGAACATTTTTTAATATGCCAGGGGCTGACCATATTTCAAAATATGGCCCCTAGCATACCTGCCTCATCTAAAGAAAAATTCTGCTAGCAGTCACCAAGCTCAGACCGTGGTGTCACCCACAGATCATGGTTGCCTACTGCAGGTCATCGCGGTCAAGGGTTCTTGATCGTGGAAATCTTTCCTTCTTCCCATTTTCATCTTCTTCCTTAAGATTTTCTCTCTCTACCTCCCACTTTCCCTCTCTAAACCCTTCATTGTTAAACCTTCAATTCCTCACCATTTTCTTCCAAATTTCTTTTCAAAACACTCCATTTTTATTCCAACTCTTCTCCTCTCTCTAAATTTCAAACTTTTCACACCCAAATCATCTTCTTCTACATTTTCCTTCCCCCATTCATCTTCCTTTCTCCCTTCCTCTGTAACCATCTTTTTCCACCTCAAACTTCTCCTCTTTTACACTCAAATTCTTCATTTTCCTTTCTCATACCTCATTCTTAAGGTTTTTGTTCCATTTTCTCACATTTTTTACATCCATTGCACCCACCAAGAGACAAAGGACTATTAAGGAGGTAGGGACATCTAGCCAAGCGCCATCACGGACTCAACGGACCTCCCGCACCTCCACCAATGCTCATACTCAAGTTAATATCCCTCATCCCCTTTGTTTGACTAACCCCGAATATATTGCTAGATATAATTGCTTGAGTGAAAGAATTTTTGTGGCAACCCATTATTATAATGAAGAATTGTTGGGCCGTTTGGGATTGTTAGATGACATAAGGTGGATATTCGCATGGGGGGTATGGGGCACTTTATTGAAATGAAAAAGCATACATATCGGGACCTCACACTTGAATTTCTAAGTACTTTGCATGTTGAGATCACTTGAGGGTCTCAATGCCAAGCGGGATATATTTCATTTTATTTGCAAGCGCAGATTTATGAGTTGAACCTAAGTGCCTTTAACAACATATTTGGTTCTCCACCTAGCTTGGACTTATCAAACCGTTAAGTTACCCGTGAATTCAACTCGAATGCATTTTGGGATGAGCTTTCGGGGAATTTTAGGTACAACACTAATCCTTACAAATGCACCCATATTAGGAACCATTACATTCGGGTGGCTCAACGTATTCTCGCTTATTGTTTCTTTGCTCAAGATGATACTTTGAATGTCCCTAGATGGTCTTAGTTATACCTCCTGTCTTGTATGCTAGATGGTGTCCAAATTGATCCTGGGGCATTCTTGGCCCCACAATTATGTAGTGCAACTGCCAACACCTTGGGTAGAATAGTTATTGGGGTTATAATCATCACCATTGCTAGATCCTTGGGTTTGAGCCCAATTCAGAGGATCGAGTTTCTAGGTTCGAATGGCTTGATCAAGCCACTTATGAGTTGATGAGTTTTTGCAAAGTAGAGGCTAGATGTTTGTGTTGGATTTATCCCGGGATCGACTTTTATCACTTCCCAATGTTGAGCAAACCACCTTACTTCATCAGGCTAACCTTTATTGGGTACCTGGTGCTACTGAGGTTGCCCGTCCTGCACCTCGTCCTCCCTCTACTAACCTTGGTGGCCCTAGTTCTTCCTCCCAACCTTCCTCCTCTGACTTTAAAGAGGTCCAAGCTACCCTTAGGTCCATTCAAGAGGAGAAAATGTCCCTTCGAGCCTATGTTGCCTTTGAGAATGCCGCTCTTCGTGACTTTATCCAAGAATGGCACGACAAGCTCCGTGGGATACTTGCTACCCAGACCCAATATTTTCAGGACTATAAGGCTTGTCTTGAGACCTGGAGAGATCAGCATATCTCTTATGGTCAACCGCCCCATCCTCCTTCCCCTCCTCCCTTCTGATTGCTTCTTATTACTCCCCCCTTCCTTTTCTACCTTTGTGCTCACATTAAGGACAATACTTTGCTCAAGCATGGGGGAGTTAGTCAGTTAATTGATGGTGTCTAATGCCTGATTTGGTTTGGTGTGTACATGTGTATGTATTGTGTATATTGTTCATTAGTGCATTTAGAGTTGCATTTTAGGCTCAATCTCATGTAGCTAGAGCATGTTAGAGGTACATTTAGGTTTCTTTTCACTTTCGATTCCTTTTCATAGGTTTTGCATTTTCTTTATATTCTTATTAGGAGCATCTAGGATTAGTTTCAATTATCATAGCAAGTTGTTATTAGGAGCATGCATTCACTTAAAAAAAACCCAAAAAAAATCCTCCAATGATGAACTTCGTGGACTACGTAGACTTCTTTGGTTTAGATTGACCCTTTGATTTGCTCAATTGTGAATAAAAGTCTTTGAAAATGAGTTTACGAAAATAAGTTTCATGTTTTGACCATTTGTTAACAATGAATTGATTTGCCTATGATTCTTTATATGAATGTTGGCATGTGTCCCCTAATGAGCTAGGTATGACTTTTGTAGATGTCTCGTAAGGCTTTGTGATTTTAAAGACTAATTTATCAATTTAGTCTCTTGTCAATTCATGAGCGACTCTCCCTCAACATCATTTCTCGAGAACTGGTTTTGACTCTCATTCAAGATCACACTTAACATATGTATTTAGGCAACATAATTGAGGGATTCTTTGACTTGTTAAACCCAAAAAATCAAATAGCCACCCTTGTTATGCATGATATATCCCTTGCTAGCCCCTTTGAGCTTATGTCTGTTTTTATTGATGAAAACCTCCAACCATAGCCCTTGGCTAAACATTTATCTAACCCTTAAGCCAAGACTAGAGAAATGTTTAATCCTTGTAAACTAAGTTTGATTAGGAATTAGTAAGGGGCAATGAGATCTTTTTACTGTATTCGGTTGGTCAGTTGATGAAGTGATTTGTGTTCTTGTGTTTGTATAAGAGATCCCTTGTTCTATTGTACAAAGATTAGAGAAAAGTTGAAATTCAAGCTTGACACGTATTCCCTTATGCAACTCTTTTGTGAGTAAAAAGAAAAATAAAAAAAAGAGGAGAAAAGAAAGAAAAAAAAAGAAAAAAAAAAGAGAATAAAGGAGTGTTGGCCTTGTTTGGATTGTAAAAAGTATATTTGACTTTCAACTCTTTTTCTCGTCATTTGGTTGTGAAAGGGGATGCGTTTGTTGTTGAATTATATTGGTGGGAGAGTGTTGCATGAGAGCATTGGACGAGTTTAGCTTTTAGTCTATGGCTTCTAGCTCTACATTTCCAAAATATTCGTTCCCCTCTTACCCTTACTCATAGCCCCGTTATAACCTCATAAAGTCCTTATGATTGTCTAATGTGTACTGCATACTTGTGATGGTGAATTAGAGAGTCTTATCAAGCTTATGGCATATTTGAGTCTATGGAATGAGAATTGAGGGAATCTTCCTACATTTTCAAATACATGAGTAACGAGTGCCATATGACTGCAATGAGGTTCTGCCGGCATTACTAGCTCCATCTGTTTCATATGTCGATGTGATTGTATTCGATGATTTGGGGGGGTTGATTCAAACTTAACATTATGGTCTGTCAACCGATTTCAAAAACTTCATTTCGTAGCCTATGTGTTAAATGATTTTGGCACTTTTAGGCTAACTTTGGATCGACTTTACCATTGAGCTGCTAACAATGTCTTTTCTGAGGAGGTTGTGAATAATTTTTGGTCTTAGGGTTGCTTAGGGACAAGCAATCACCCAAGCATGGGGGATTTTGATAAGTGCTTCGACATACTTCCTTTTTGGGTCGTTTTGTAGCACTTTTTCTGGAATTCATGGGCTTTATGTTATAATTTACACTCCCATTCTTGTTTTATGCTTGAGTATCATTCTTTGATTACTTTGCATGATTTTAGACCATTTGACCCAACAATTGACCCCCATTTGAGTGCATATTAGCCGCCATAGAGGTACCCCAAGTCCTATGCCAGTAGAGCAAGAGAAGAGCACAAGATTTCAGATTCAACAAGAACCACGATTTGCCCATGGTGGCTTCCACGGACCGTAGTGATCCTGTAACTGCAGAACTTTTCATCTTCCCTCGTTATGCAGTTGAAGATGCTCGATTTTTGTGATTAAAAGGGGTGTTTTTCGGCTGAAAAGAGGGAGATCCATCATCATCTCACCACTACTCTCTCATCCATCTCTCATAAGTTAGAATTTTTAGTTTATTTTTGGGATCAAAAAGAGAATTGAAGGGAGAATTTTGCTCTTGGTGGCTTGGAGATCATGGCACCATTGAAGGGCTGCCATTGTTGTAAAGCTTTCTTTGCCTTTGAGTTTATCTTTGAACTCTTGTGTTAGTTGAATTTGAAATATGAGTGAGTAACTTTAATTAATCTAGGAATTTGTTAGCCATAGTATTGTAGTTGGATCTTTAATTTCTACAATCTTGTGCTTACTCCATGATTGGAATAATTTATTTCTATCTTGAGATTGAGATGTTGTGAGTAAAGTTTGGCCAATTTTTCTTGCTTATACTAGGTAGTTGAGTAAAGTACTGAAAAGTAAAACTCACTATTAGATCACCTTGACAGAACTTGACCTAGCAAAATTCGAGAGAGAATTGCATGTTAAGAGGAGACTTAGCATTCATAAATCTTCGAATAGACTAAATCAAGGACACCTAAAAGAGTCTTAGTTGAATTTGTTTGGGAAATTTAATTTATTTCGAAAGAAAGGATTAAATTCAACTCGATTGCAATTTCTTGAATCATCCAATCCATGAAAAGTGCATGCTCAGCTCTATGATCTAACTCTTTACTTGGCAAATCGAATCCCTAGATGTTTTACGTTGATTGAATTTCCAATTAGATAGTTAGCATATTTATATCAAGTCATTGAAAAGATTGATTGCTTAGCATTTTCTATAAAACATTAACCCAATAGATTAGTATGGTCAGGACGATCTTTGAATCTAAACTACAACACCCATGTGCTTGCGGCATGTTAGAGAACATCGTTAAGCATGACAAAGATAGAAAATATAGGTAAATCCATGTTGGCAGTGTCCAACTACAAATTACTCCTTCACAATATTATAGCAAACATATTGATCTTTATGATTCACTCTGTGGTATCAAGCATTCCAAATTTAGCAATCAAATTATCACATGGTTTAAGACCAATCTATGTAATGGATCTGTAGGATTCAATTTTTACACTAGATATTATGTAAGCATAAAAGATGGATATGCGAAGAATTTCCTATCCTGTAACATAAAAATCATTGGGATGGACATCAAATAAGGAAGATACCTACTAAGGATATTTTGGAAAATAATATACAAATTAGATAACGCTATAGGTCCAAATACTAAGTTGACAATGATAAAGCCAGAAAATTTTGAAAGCCCTACTCCAATGCAAAAAATTCAAAGGATAAAATCTAATCCATATGAGATAAAAAACGATAGGTCTTGGATATTTAGCTTTGCTAATCCCACAAAAATCAATAGGAAAAATGTTATAAAAATTGATGAGAATGGTAAAATTATCATTAAATCCCAATTATTAAGAAGCATGAATGCAAGATCAGAATGGAGAGAAGGATCTTCAACTACTAAACAACTCAAAGAAGAAGATGCAATTAGTATGACCAGCGAAATAAGTAGAATGAGTTTTGAACCCGCAAGACATAGTGTAGATCAGAATATGAGTCTAGATAGCAAAGTAATTGGATACAAAACAAGAACTGTTAGTAATCCTATCCATAAGGATGAATTAGCCAAAAATATAACTATGGAGATATGCTATGAAGTCACCAGTACAAATCCTAATAGCATTTATATCTCAATAAATCAATGTTTAATGGGATGTAATAAATATGAATTGTGTGCCTACATAGATAATGGTTGTTCTGTCTGTTTTGGAAAAAGATCTTTGTTTTCATAATCTATATTGAAAAAAGCCAAGAATTTTTTACAAGGACAGCTGATAATAGCATTAAAAGCCACAACAAAGCCACAGAAGGGTTGCCTATATAAATAGGAGGAGCCCAATGCATTATACTAGTCTTATGGGCTAGTAATCAACCCTTTTATGATATGATTATTGGAAATAATTTTCAGAGGTTATATTCTCCATGCATAATGACCATAAACCAAATAATATTCCTAATAAATGGTAACTTAGTTCCTATTGATAAATTAAATAAGGCTTACACTCATTAGAAGATTAAGTTTACACATAGCCAGCGTGGTAAGAAGGTAATACCTGCACAATGTGAGATAGCACTAACAATCTCACTAGTTGAGTTATCTATTAAAGAGCAGAATGCTTAATAACCAAAGCAATTATGTAAAAAACTGTACTTTGGTAATCCCTTAAAACCAAAGAACTTTTGGATAAAGGGTTAATCAATAATAGCAAGAGTTCTCACATGAGTCCCGCTTTTCATGCTAAGAAATCAAGCTAAAAAGAAAAGACGAAAAGCAAGAATGATAATCAATTAAAAAAAACCTTAATGATAATACTCTTTTTGATGATCGTTATATTCCTAACGAAATAATCATTTTCAATAGAATTCAAGAAGTCTCTTGGTTCTTAAAAATGGATTCCAAAAACAGATATTAGCAGATAAAAATGGATGAAGAAAACATCCCTTTAACTGTGTTTATTGCCCCTCAACAACGTTATGAGTGGATAGGAATGTCATTTGGTCTTAAAAATGCACCCCAAATATTTCAAAGAAGAATGGATAACATCTTTAAAGATCCTAATCACTGTTGTCCAGTTTGCATCGATGATATTCTTGTTTTTTCTAAGACCATAGAATATCACAAAGATGATGTCCTAGCTGTCACTCAAAGATGCATTGATCATGGTATTATTATTGATAAGAACAAGGGCAATTATGCTGAACAAGAAATTGAGTTTTTCGGTTTAGACATAAAAGCTAGACAAATCATCCTACAAAAGCATATTCCAAAAAAAAATAGAAAATTTTCCTAAAAAGATTGAAGATAGAAAACAATTAGAAATGTTTCTTAGATATCTTACCTGTGCTTCAAATTTTATTAAAGATCTAGCTAAGTTGAGAAAGCCATTGCACCGGAAACTTAAGAAAGAAGAAAGTTGGACATGGACCCCTAGTGATTCAAAGATTGTTCAAAACTCCAAAAAGATGTGTAAAAATCTTCTTATTCTTAATCTGCCTAATGAGGGAGATGATTTAATTCTTGAGATAGATGTCAACAATGAGCACTAATTGCAGTACTCGGAATCAAAGAATGAGAGAAACTCTATAAGTATTGTAGTGGAAGTTTTAATAAAGCATAATGCAACTATCTCACTATGGAAAAAGAAATCTTGTAGTGATAAGGGGAATTGAAAAATTATTAAATCTTTTTAGCCCCAAAATCTTTTCTAATTCGAAGTAATTGCAAATGAATACTTAGTTTTGTGAAAAAGAATTATCAAACATGCAAGCAAAGGCCAACTCCTGTGTTGACAATTATGGCTTAACCAGTTGTTCTTCTCTATTGAACATATATAGGGATCGAAGAATTCTCTAACACATAGTTTAATTTGTGAGGTTACCAATGGTGATCATCAGAACAGACGTCCTGCTAGAAAAGGAGGAAATCCAAAATGTCATTATTTCTAGAACAGGTTTCTCCTTCTAGTGGAGTCCTTATGGATATTTTGAAATTTGATACAAAAAGTAGACGATGCTTTGACTACTATCTTCTGCCTATCTAATAGCACAAACATTAACCCTTTTAGAATTACAAATGAATAACCTAAGGTGTCCTTATGATAATCAAGAAAAAATAAGTTTTCATGTTCAAGAAAAATGATTTAACGACTGGTATGCAGTCTGCATCTACTACTATCATAATTATTCCAATGATATTTAAGAGTCATGGAGTACTCAATCTTCTTTCCTGATGGATCTGGAGTTGGCGGTGTTAGATTCCCAGCTAATACAATCTTTCCAAATGACCCCATCATGAAAGCCTGCGAATATAGAATGGTAGCTTACCTCATAGAAATCCCATATGCAAAGTAACCATTCTTCTCAAGATTAAGTAAGTTTCAACAATGCATGTTTGAAAGGATCCATTAGATTCTTACATCTCCTGATGATCCAACAAAAATTTTATACATTAGAAGCCTGTATGTCGAGGTACATTGCGTAGTAACTGAGTATGAAAAATGAAAAAGCCAAACTAGCCCATTATCTTGTTCAATTAGTTGATTTAGACAATTCCAATGATCAACGATAAGAGTAGTTTCTAGGACGACAAGAAGCAGTTAGTGATCCCATTCTAGCAAGAGCCATCAATTTTTTTTATAATATTTATTATCAAATATGGCATTAATTAAATAAGGAAATGCACTAATGCATTGCAGGAACACTATTTTTGTCGATCATAACGATCTCAGCAAATATATGAAGGTAGAAAGACCTATTTCAGAAGATGTCTTTAAGAATTTGTTTGATGTTGGAGATGAAAAATTCTTATTAGAAAAAGAAAAGAAATATCTTCATGAATTATCCACAGCATCCTCAACTTGATGAAGATTTTGATGATTATCTGGATAATGATGGACTGGAAGGCATTGTTGGAGATGAAGGCATGTAAAATCTCAATATGGGTGACTAGTCTTGTCAGTATTAAAGGCTCTGAAAAGTTGTCACATCATTATTGTACTATTTTTTATCTAGTGTCAAGTCAATAAAATAATACATTCTACTATAGCCTTGTGAGTGTAGTTGTAGTATCTAAAAATATCAATATATGTACTGCAGCCATTAGGGCATTCTATGTAATCCATTTCCTCTATAAAAGGAGATGCTAGGTTCTGAGAAGGGATACAATCATTTGAGCATACTTGCGCAAAAGAGATGTGGGCGCATCGACCCTGATGCCTTGCCCATTCACAGAACTTGTCACCATCCCTTCGGTGACTCTGCAGTTGGCGTAAAATTCAGCCAATTCAGGCACAGAACACCCCAACTGGGTGTTTGCAAACAGCTCAAGCCAGCCTTGGGCTCGAAGCTTGGTCAAAAACACCCGCAGACCCTGTTCCTCAAAAAAACTGACAGACACTACCTTCCCCCTGACAACATTGCGCTTAAGCAATTGCGCATGTTTGTCAGACATAGGAGACGAAGATGACTGTTTTGGGCGTTTGGAGGCAGGAACAGAGGTAGTCGCTTTTGGTAGGGGGGCTGTTCTTGGTTTTCTTTTGAGGGGTGGTTTTGCTGGAGAAGACTTCACAGCAGGTTTAGTGGTTGTTTTTGGAGGGGCTTGATCTTTAGAGGACTCAGAGAACACCGGTGTCCCATGTTTGAAGGTGGTGTCTTCAGAGTCAGAACTCGAGGACCCTTCAGTAGAAGAGGAGATCTTTTCGACAATAGGAACGAAGGGTTTAGAGGCTCTGGGAGTTGATTTGAAGATAATTCTTGCAGACTTGCGAGGAGGTTGAGAAGGAGGTGAAGAGGAAGTTAGAGAGGGGCGAGACCTTGGTTGTGGTCGTGTTCTTGGCGTTCGAGTGCGCCTAGCCACCATCTTAACCCTTTTCCTCTTCTCTCCAGTTTGAGAGTCGAGAGGAACAGAGTCATCCCCAACAATGGTTTCTGGGTTCTCCAAGAATTGGTCTTGGAGACCCGAAGAGTCAGCACATGCTGCAGAGGGAATGGGATAGGGGATTGTTCCCACATACACCATTAATTCCCAACCAAAGGGGTAGGAAATATCATTCAACCTAAGCCCAACACTGCTGAGGTTTAGTTGAGTGAGATACCCGAAGGTTTTGTGAATAATTGGGCGAGGAGGAGACGGAATTGAGGGTAAACTCAAGTTGCAAGAAACAGGTTTGAGAGCCATTATCGCAAGGAGGATTTTCGGGTTTTGGGAGGTTTTTGCTAGGGTTTGAAAGCAAGAACAGAGGAGAGAGAGAGAGAGCAAGATGAAGAGGACAGACGCGCGCAAGGCAGTTTTTAAACTCCTCACCTGTCACGAAGGGTTACCTAGGGAACACCTGGAATTTTAGCAGGCAGCAATCAATAAAAGCAATTAAGGCATACCTGTTCGAGCCGCCTGTTCTTGAGCATGCTTTTCTCATTCCAAGGTCTGTCATGATTACTCTTTCTCCATCTCCCAAGACAGCAGTACATAATCATGAGAGTACACAGACTACACATATTCGCTAAGCACAGACCACAAACATTAGAAACAAGAAAGAAGAATAGGTATTATAGGGTGTTTTTCGTCAGCTTGATCTACCTCTGAGAACAGGTGTTCTCAGGGTGTTTTCACCAACCCCAGTTCCAGTCTATTTCTCTCAAACTGATCCCGAGCTAGTGCCTTAGTGAATATATCAGCAATCTGTTTTTCTGTTGAGCAAAAATTCATAGAAATTAAGCCTTTTCCACATTATCTCTTAGGAAATGATGTCGAATGTCAATATGTTTTGTCCTTTTGTGTTGACATGGATTTTTGGCAATATTAATAGCACTTGTGTTATCACAAAAAATAGGAATACATCCAGTGTCAACACAAAAATCCTTGAGTTGTTGTCGTATCCACAACAACTGAGCACAACATGAGGCTGCCGCCACATATTCTGCTTCAGCTGTGGACATGGCAACTGAATGTTGCTTCTTGGTAGCCCAAGATACCAAACAAGGTCCAAGAAAGTGAGCCATACCTGAGGTACTCTTTCTATCAACTAGGAAACCTGCATAATCAGCGTCAGCATATCCAACAAGATCAAGATTGCAACCTTTAGGGTACCATAGAGATAAATCAGGTGTATGTTTTAAATATCTTAGTATCCATTTAACAGCCTTAAGATGAGTCTCTTTAGGACTAGACTGAAAACGGGCACATAAACCAACACTAAAAACGATATCCGGTCTACTAGCGGTTAGGTATAAGAGTGACCCAATCATGCCCCTATAGAGTTTTTCCTCAGCTGAGGGACTCCCATCATCCATAACCAATTTGGTTGAAGGAGAAATAGGAGTGTCTATGGGTTTGGCCGACTCCATCCTAAAACGCTTAAGTAGCTCCTTGATATACTTTTGTTGATGGATCATGGTGCCGTTTGGAGTTTGCTTGATTTGTAAGCCTAAGAAAAAGTTAAGCTCACCCATCATGCTCATCTCAAACTCACTCCTCATCATATTTGAAAATTCATGGCATAAATCATGATGAGTTGCACCAAATATAATGTCATCTACATATATTTGGACGATCAATAGATGTTCCCCCTTAGATTTCAGAAACAAGGTATTGTCTACCTTGCCTCTTCTAAAATCATTTTCAAGTAAAAAGCTTGACAACCGTTCATACCAAGCTCTTGGAGCTTGTTTTAAACCATAAAGTGCTTTGTCAAGTTTAAAAACATGATTTGGGAAATCACCATTTTCAAAACCAGGGGGTTGTCTGACATACACCTCTTGTTTAAGGTATCCATTGAGGAATGCACTTTTAACATCCATTTGATATAGCTTGATCTCCATATGAGCTGCAAAGGCTATTAAGATTCGAATAGCCTCAATTCTAGCAACGGGTGCAAAGGTTTCTTCGTAATCAATCCCTTCTTCTTGATTGTACCCTTGAACCACCAGCCTTGCCTTGTTCTTAGTGACTGTTCCTGACTCATCCAGCTTATTTCGGAACACCCACTTGGTTCCAATGATTGTTCTGTCTGTAGGTTTAGGTACAAGGTGCCACACTTTGTTTCTTTCAAATTGATGAAGCTCTTCTTGCATAGCCGCAATCCAATCTAAATCTGCAAGAGCTTCATTTACACTTTTTGGCTCAATGTTAGAAAGAAAAGCATAGAAAGCACAAAAATTCTTAAGTTTAGATCTAGTTTGCACTCCAGTATTAATATCTGACAAGATTTGATCAAGAGGGTGCGAACTATGGTGCTTCCATGATCTTGGATTAATTGGATCCACAGCCACATGTTTTGTTCTAACTGAAGTGTGTGTAGGATCAGGCTCAAGAACACCTCCTGATCCTGTTTCTGCACCTGTTTGCAAGCTGGTTCCTGAAGAACATGGTTCCGAACAGGGTTCAACAGTGTTTCCCCCTGTTTGGAGCTCACCTTGACTATCGCTTTGAGGAACAGCTTCTGTACCTGTTTCCTTCAGGGTGTTCTTACCTTGTTTTTCTTGATTTAACAGCTCCTTTTGGACAAGACCTAATTCAAACTCTTCATCCTGTGCATTACTCTCATTCAAGGAGTTAGATTCATCAAAAAACACATGCACACTTTCCTCAACACACAGGGTTCGTTTGTTAAAGACTTTGTATGCCTTACTGTGAGAGGAATAACCAAGAAATATTGCCTCATCACTCCTAGGGTCAAACTTTCCTAAGGCATTCTTCCCATTGTTATGCATGAAACATCTACAACCAAATGTTCTTAGATGCATAATGTTGGGTTTCCTGCCTTTAAGAAGTTCATAAGGAGTTTTGTTCAAAATGGGTCTAATCATGCATCTGTTTATAATGTAACATGATGTGTTCAAGGCTTCTGCCCAAAAGTTCTTAGGAAGACTACTAGCAATGAGCATTGTTCTAGTCATGTCTTCTAAGGTACGATTTTTTCGTTCAACCACCCCATTCTGCTGGGGTGTTCTTGGGGCTGAGAAGTTTTGATCAACACCATGTTCATTACAAAATTTTGTAAAGCTTGCATTTTCAAATTCAGTACCATGATCAGACCTCAAGCTAACCAATGTGTGTCCTACTCTCTTTTCAATCCTTTTGAGAAGGGCAATAAAATTCTCAAAAGTTTCATCCTTAGAGGTTAAGAACAGGGTCCAAGTGAATCGAGAGTAATCATCCACTATTACAAGCACATACCTTTTCCCACCTCTACTAGCTATCCTCATGGGACCACATAGATCAATATGCAATAACTCAAGAGGTCGGGTGGTGCTTACACACTTTTTAGATTTTAAAGAAGATCTGACTTGTTTTCCTTTTGCACAAGCTTCACATACCTTATCATCATTATACTTGATGGGAGGTAGTCCAACAACCAAATCCTTGGAAACAAGTTTGTTTAGCAAGGACAGGCTTGCATGACCTAGTCTCTTGTGCCATAGCATTATGCATTTAAACAAGTCAGATTATTTTGGGGAAGAGTGGAAATACTAACTTTATAAACATTTTGACATCGCTTCCCCCTCAACACAACATCTCCTGTGTCGTCATTCACAACCAAGCAACGTATTTTTGAAAACAGTACTAGGTTGTTCTTGTCACACAGTTGGGACACACTTAGCAAATTGTGCTTTAACCCATCAACTAAGTGCACATTATCAATTGAGTGGGAGAGAGTTTTACCAATATTACCTATACCGACAATTGTCCCAGATTTGCCGTTTCCAAATGCTACACTCCCACCATTCAAAGCTGTAAGTGAGAGAAAGTTTGATTCTTTTCCAGTCATATGCCGCGAACACCCGCTATCGACATACCACAACTGCTTGTTTTCAAGGGTGTTTGTGGGGTTGTTCGTAAGGTTGTTTTCTCTCACTTCAGCCTGTAAAACAAATCACGGGTTAGTTTTGGGAACCCAGATCCACTTGGGTCCCATTTCTTTAGACATGTAAAGCTCATCTTTTCTAATCCAGATTTGTTTCACATACCTTTCATTCTTTTCATTGGCATGTTTTCTTAAGGGGCAGGTGTATCTATAATGACCCGTTTTCCCACAATGAAAGCAAACAATATTTTCAGGTAATCCAACATACTTCCTATGTATGGGATAAACGGTCCGTCTAGGCTTATATCCAAGTCCCTTTTTGTTTCGACTGTGGTGAGTGTTTAACCAATCAAGGGCTTGTGAGGACTTGTTCCAACGCTTGGTCGTGGCAAGTTCGGTTTCCAGTTTTTCTATATTAACATGCAAGCTCTTGTTCTCTTTGAGCAAGTCTTCAACCATTCCTTCCACCTCAAAGAGTTTTTCTTCCACTCGAGTATAATCTCCTTCTCTTATAAAGAGATTTTCTTTGAGCATGTTAATATTTTCATGTAAACCAAGTTTTTCATTTTTAAGAATTTCATTTTCAAGCTCTAGGTCACGAACTTCTCTTTTTAGATCAGCACAGGTATCTAACACATTATATAAAAGTTCTTCTAAAGTAGCTTTGTTAAGACCATGTACCTTGTTCTTGAGATCTGTGAAGCTGATTGTTGATTCATCATCAGAATCTGAGTCACTTTATGCCATCAGTACTACGACCTCTTCCTCAGCATCAGATTCTCCTTCATCTTCAGAGGAATCTCCCCAAGCAGCCAGCATAGCTTTCGAGAATCGCTTGCCCAGATTGTTGACAGGGTGTTTTTGACCCTGTTTTCGAGGTTGTTCTGGCATCTGATCTTCTCGAAGCAGAGGACAATTTTTGACTAAGTGATCTGGTTTGCCGCACTTGAAACACCCTATAGGTTGATCTTTAGGGGTGTTTCTGGACTTACTGAATTCTTTTCTTTTGTTGTTCTCCTTGACCTTTTTGAAGAATTTTTTGAATTTTTTGGTCATTAGGGCCATGTCTTCATTTTCAAGGTCAGAGTCAGTGTCCTCATGTACTTTCAAGGCAAGCCCACGATCCTTCTTTTGCTCCTCTTGTTGTTGTGAGTTCTTTCTGAGTTCATAGGTTTGAAGATTGCCAATCAACTCATCGAGGGTGATTTGGTTCATGTCTTTAGCCTCTTGGATGGCTGTTACTTTGGCCTCCCATGTACGAGGTAAAATTCTGAGGATTTTCCTCACCAACTCTTCAGTGGTGAAAGACTTTCCCAGAGATTTTAATTCGTTTGTGATGTGGGTAAACCGTGTGTACATATCCATCACGGTTTCACGATCACCCATATCAAACAACTCATATTGTCGCATAAGTAGCTCAATTCTAGATTGTTTAACTTGACTCGTACCTTCATGAGCAACTTGCAGGGCGTTCCAGATAGCCTGGGCTGATTCACACTCAGAGATGCGAGTGTATTCATCTGGACCTAGGCCGAAATATAATAGCTTCTTGGCCTTAGCATTCTTCTCCATTTTCTTGTAATCTTCAGAGTCAAATTCAGAAGGTTCCTTGGAAACTTTCTTGCCTTCTTCAAGTATTTTGTAGGGAACAAGTGGCCCGTTCTTGATGAGCATCCATAACTCATAGTCTTCTGCCTGAATGTAGTTCTCCATCCTGTTCTTCCACCAACTATAATGTTGGCCGTTGAAATAGGGTGGACAAGTGATGGATTGCCCTTCAAGAATTCCTTGTGGTGTACTCATTTTCAGAATCTCTCAAGGTGTTAGCCTTGTTGTGAGAGAACCTGCTCTGATACCACTTGTTAGATCTTAGAGTATACTTCCACAAGAGGGGGGTGAATTGTGGTGTCTGATTTTCGCGTTATATATGACAAACACCCTGACTGAGGTTGTTCTCAGATGACGAACACCCTGTTGACTTGTTTGCAGGGGGTGTTTTCAGATATTGCAAATACGAAAATCACCAAGATAAATGCGGAATTAAAGCACACACAATTTTTACGTGGAAAACACCTCTAGCCCAACTGAGGTGTGAAAAACCACGACCTACCTCGTGTAGGATTTAACCACTTCACTAAACCGGGCTTAACACGTTACAATTGCAACACACCTTGTTACAACCTTGCAACCACGTAATCTCCTTCTCAAGGCAGATTACACCACGTCCAAATCTCACCAGATTGGACACGTCCAAAGTCCACACGACTTAGGACGACTCACTCACTTTTCTGATCCAAGATCAGGGTTGAAAACACCCTACTGGGGTGCTTCTGACTAAGCAGATGTAAGGTACAATGAAGTTCCTATTATGCCAATATATTGAAAGTTTGCTTTAAACACAACTTGAACTGGTTTTTCTTTTCTCAAGTGAAGCTCAGAAATTCTTTTCACTAGAAAAACCTCTTTTGAAATTTTGCCTTTTGGGAATGTTGTGTTTCAAGATTTCTTTTTGCTTTCTTCCCTCTATAGCTCAGTATGTGTTTCTGTGTCTGTTTCAGTGAAAACGAAGCTGTTTTTAACCATAAATTCCAACGGTCAAAAACCAAGGAGAGGAAAGGAAATCACCTAAGTTTGGAAGGTGATTTTTCAAAACAAAACTCCCAACGACTAGTGATAAAATATTTTCCAAAATCTAAGGGATTTGTTATCTTAAGAGATAACCTTTATCTCCTTATAGCCGTGGGTAAGCTTTAAGCAAGGCAACCAGAAATCTTTAGCAATTTTAAAAACTTTATCACATCCGAAGATATGGGCAGAGAAAATCTTCTAATTTTGGCAAATCTCCCAAAATCTATTTTCCCGAATCTCCCATAGTATAATCAAGAAATATATTTTCCAGAAGAATAACATTTGAAAATATTCTGGAGATTTTGGCCAACCGAAATAATAATTTCAAGGATAATCGGGTATGGCCACTTTAGGTCAGAAACACCCTAGGCACCCTGTTTGCAGGGTTGTTCGCAGTCTGGTGTTCTGAAGCACTTAGCGCAAATACCGATTCAAGAGATGTTTAAAAAGCTTTTTCAATATTGGCATATTAACAAGAGTCTAAATAAATAAAGCCTATATACCCAAGACTTCTTGTTTTGAATCTTTGTCCAAGATCCGTAGAGCTGCTGTGAACATCAAGGCTACCTTGTTTGCTGGGCTTGTTCTTTGCATCGCTAGAGAAGCTGCTGGGAACATGCCTTACAACCAACTGTGAGATGGCGTTCTTGACTTAATGTAGAATCACCCAAAAACCTGTTTTAGAGGCTTGTTCTCACATGTAGCAAACCGGTTAATACAGTAAAGATTACAAACACCGATTGGCCTGTTTGCAGATCATGTTTGGAGCAACACTACGTGGACACATTTTTACACTTGGATTTGTTATCATCAAAACTTGAATATAATAACTCAACATTATTCATATATTTTACCTTTTATTGAGTATTTGTTAATAACAAAAGATGTCAATAGCTAGCTAGTTTTTCCTGAGTCAATTTCCTTAACGTATTGTCCTCTTTTATTGTTTATTAGTTTGATTATTATTGCAATTTTATTTACTTCTTTAATAAAATTTAGAAAATTCCTTTTTTTCACCAATTTAATAATATTTGACAATAATTTCACATATTTACAATATTATCTTGCATTTTTAGTAAATAAATTAACTCTGTAATGGAATAATCTCATAAGCTATCAAAGGAAGACCAACTTTTTTTGGGGATTAATTCTTTCTAGTGCATCATTAGTTTCTTTTTGTCACGAGTTTTTTTTATGATGAGACGATGCTATTGAAGATAACATCTCAAAAATAACTGAATTTATTCAATATAAAATGAGTCTCTACCAACACACATCGATTCAAGTGATTTTGTATTTGTTTCTCTTAAATAAGATCTTGGGTTTAAGTGTGAATTGGGAAAACCTATGGTATTCCTAGAGTAGCTTGGCTCTAATTGAACAAAATTTTTTTTTGTCGTTATAAGCTCATAAAAGCCAGAGAAAACTAGTTAGTAGAGGCAATGGCCAAGATATAGGCATTTACAACCATCTATTAGTAAAATAATACACTAAAAAACCAAACTCATCTATTTTAAATATAGATAACCCTCCTCTATTATGTAAGACTGCCTAAAACAAGCAAAATCTCAGAAGTCACTTCCTTTCTTTAAAAAGTACGGACAATTTGTACCAATATGACCTTGGCCCCTTGGAAAAATGATTAAAGACCAGAAAAATATTGACTGCCCTCTTTTAATTTTTCGCAGGTTCTGCCCGTGCCCCAGGATATGATTGTTTTAATTCTAGATTTATTTTTTTTTCAAAATTGTTGCCGGCAAAATTTTAAAAAAAATTGTAGCACCGAATTATTTGTGCGCGTTATTTTTGTGTTTAAGTTGGACTCGACGTCATATCGAATCAACAGCAAATGTGATGTGGATGTGTTTGTTTACATGAAAATTGTGCATGCAACTAGATTTTTGGGATTGATGGCACCAATAACATACAGCTCGAGAAGATAGATGCTCAAAAATATATTCAAGTGCAGGATGAATTTTGCATTTGGAGGAACAGGACTGTTTGACACCCCTGCTGCCCTGCACCATACCCAAGTCTGACAGTTCAGATTGATCTTTTTCAGCAAACTTTGTATACGACCGTTTTCACCCCTAAGGAGATTCGAGATGTTGGTGCCACTGCTAGGCTTGCTGGGAATTATTACAGTGCCTACGTTGATAGGGGTGGCACGATACAGGTGAAATAATAAAACTCCCTTAACTGGGTACTTGTTCTTTTCTTTTTTTGTGGGTAAATTTTTAAGCATGCATATAACTCAGAAAAAATCTTCCCCTAGTTTTTCTTTCTAAAGCAATCATCCCCTGGTTTTTCTTTCGAAACCAATCCTCAAATATTAAAGTCAAATCGTCAGATAATTTTGACCTATTTACCCTAATAACAATAAATCCAAAAATAACATATACTTTCATGTCCAAATATTTATAAGGTCACCATAAGTACACAAACAGATTGAAATTAGTTTCTTCAACAAATAGGTAGTCTTAACAATGAGCCTTCGTCTAGTGTTCAAGCCTGACATCCTAGAACATTAGGTATTAGGTTTGATTTTCTCATCTCCTTTATAATGTAATAACATTGTGTTGGCCTTTGTAACTTATGAAAATAAAAGTGAAGGAATAATTAAGACTAACCTGAATGCGGAAGTACACTGTCAGTAATAGTCCACAATAATAAGATTACCCGTCTTCGCTAATCAGAATACCAAGCGACTACCAGAGTCGCTTTAGAGATGTCCACGTCCTAAACCCGAGAACGCAATGGATGGTGTTCTAGCCGTGAGAGAGAATTAGGAGAATATGAGAGATGTAATATCAGTGTATCCCTTACTAACCCCCTAATCATCCCTTATATAGTTTGGGGTGTGGCTAGGGTTGTTGCCCTAGGCAACATAAGTGGCTATTGGGCCTAAACTTATTCGGCCCAACTAACAGCTCCCACTCGGCCACTTAGGTCGTAAAACACGTATTCTCCATGTATCACAACTCCTCACGCTTCATACCAGGAATAGGACGTGCGACCAAAAATAACAAGTAGTGTTATATTAAGTTACCATCCAACTAACATAACACTTTCACGAAATACGATACCCCAAAACCATCCCAAAACATCACCAGTGGCATCTCTAATCCCTGATGCCTGATATATCATATGATTATGTTCTCAACATAATCACATGGGCTGATATGGTGATGGTGGATAGATTTTTCTTTAAACACTCATGAAATCTCATCTTAGCTTAATTACTTTCCTAACTTGTTCTCGCTGAACCGTATACATCGTGGTTCTTGAGAATCACATTAAAGTAGCATCATTAAGCTTCGACTTAATATCATAGATTTAAGTCAAAGGGTTATCGTCCATAGGGTCACATAGTGACAAGTGATAGGGAATTCAATTGTCACCCCACATATGGGTCGTCTTATAAGCACACACAGTATGAGATGTGTGTCACGACATAGCTCCCACTTAGCTGGGTTCGTCACTCTTTATGCCATGCGAATCGTCAATCTAGATTTTTCACCCAAAAATCTAATCCGAGCCACTAGATCAACATACTGAATGTTGGTCTTGGCACTCAAGATTCGGTTTTTAAGGCTTCAATATGAAAACTTATTTCATACTCGACTCCCTCGAGTCTCATCTCAGTCTTACTAAGGCGACTATATTCATTCCACTCACACACTTCCAGTGTGAGTAATCAATATTGCACACCTAGTGCTAATATGATTACGTCTCATCCTGCCCGCTACTGAAGCGTCAAGGCGATTGCCTGTGTGACTAGGCCAATCAGAAGCCTGTGACATTTCAATATGCCTAACGTACAACAATGAGCATCATGCCCATAGAAGAAACATGTCCATCACATAACAGAACATGTCTAGATACCAAACCTTATGAAATCCAAGACTCAACCAATGAGTTTTGGACACATCACTAGGAATGGGTTTAGTTAAGGGAACATAATCACCTTGTTAGTCTATATATATATATATATATACCCAATGGCAATGCTTTTTGTCTCTATGGTACAAGACACACAATCTACCTCCATAACTAACATTGTTGTGCAGCTTTGCTTCTTTGCACACCATGACATGACTCTCCCACTCAGGTTGAAGGCATGTCATGAGGTTGACTTAGACTCATCCAAGTCACTACCCCAATTAATATTTGAGTATCCTCTCAACTCGAGGCCTCTTCCTTGCTAGCAAAAGACAAAGTTATCAATACCACGAAGGTAGCGCTTGATTCTCTTGACGACTTGCCAACTAGCAAGTTTTGGATTACTTTGATAACGACTTATCAAACTAACCGCAAAGTAATGTCGGGTCATGTACATAACATGGCTTACAATAAGCTCACTATGATACTAGGGTTAAGGACATTGTTCAGTATCTCTATTTTGTCATCTGTTTTAGAGTATTGAGCAAGACTTAAGGTTGAACCCTTCTCGACTGGAGTATTTATGGGTTAGGAATTATAAACCCAAAATCGTTCCAAGGCATTTTTGATGTATGCTTCTTGGGACGGCTTTGGATTGTTTCCACTCCCAGGACATACCTGGTTTCACCCATGTCCTTCGTTTCAACGACATGGAATGGCTACCTTTTAGTAGCTTTAATTATCTTCAAGTTGTTCCTAGTCAACGGTATGTCATCAACGTGAGGAACGCAATCCCCATGTTGATCTTTTGACATACACAATGGCCTTCTGAAACCATAGATAAGCCAAGATGGCTGTATGGAATCTAAAGTACCAAAAACCGGAAGATTGCTTAAGATCACATATGAATGTTTTAGAATGACACACATTGTTCTCCCGTCCCTTTGATACAAAATCAATGGGTTAGTCCATATAAATTTCCTTCTCAAGATCACCATTGAGAAAAACAATCTTTACTCCATTTCGAACAACTCAAAGTCCGAATGGGCAACTAGGGCTAAGAATATTCGGGCCTAAACCTATCCATTGAACTATCCACCCGGTCTTTTATCTTGAAGACTTACATCAAGGTGGAGTTCCAAGGGGTTCTTAAACCTTGTCAGTGAGTCCATCTCATCCCTTATGGCATCCGGTCACTCTTTGTAATTTGATGAACCTACCGCCTCTTGATAAGTGGTAGATCTCTCAACTCCCAATGGAGTGCATGAAGATATTTCTTCTTCGATGTAGAAAGATCATTGAAGAATTCTTCCATGCCAACTCCTTTGGGTTCTAGGACCTTCATTATTTGTCTGACGAGGTGAGAAATCCTTCCCCCTTTCTCTAAGAGGTATGGGACCAGGAGTTCTTCCCCCTTTCTCTAAAAGGTATAGAACCCTGAGTATGGAGAGAAAGTTACTCTCACTATCCATTTGAGGTGGGATCCTAAACATGTGGACTAACTGCATGTTCAGGAATGACTCTCCTCAACATTTGAAGATTGAGGACGAACCTCATTCTCCTTAACAGACAAAACTTCACCATTCTTACCAAGTAAGGAATATGTACCATCCTCAGTGACTTAGTGAGAATTCAAATCCTCCCCCTCACCGAGAGGTGGTTGAAGGTGTTGTTGTAATGCATACAAATTGAGGTCCTTTTAAGTTTCACAAAATGCTAGAGAACTCAACCTTAAGAAAATCGACACTATGGAATTTTGTTTCACGAAGAAAATATTCATGATCTCAATTGGTTCGAAGAGTTTTAATATTTTGTCCTAATTGAGTCCTACTACCGTGATAAAGTATATGATCACATCAAGTACTTAATATCGGTGAGATAGTACGTACATATACCTATATCATGGATACGTGTGGCTCCATGACATGCTTTCATATTCATGGACCTGTAGATGTCTAAAGTGAACGAATGCTAAGGGATTCGATGCCCTTGAAACCTTACAAAAAGGATTTCCTATTCCTTTACTAGCTAGACATAACTCACATTTTGCACCTTAAGCCTAGTGAGTTGGTCTTAAAAGGCCATCTTTGGCTAGTTAACTCTATTTTGACCCTTATGGTCAAAATGAGCACGTCTTAAACAGATTCAAAAATGAGACAATGATGGAAGATGTACTATTTCGTCCATTGAAAACACCTTTTAATGTGACATGGCCAAACAAATCACCATGTCATATGATGTCTAAGACATCTAGATGAAAAATTAAAGAAAACTATCCTGAGGGACATAAGACTTAAGGAAACATCGCACCTCAGTTGCATAGAGAGCATTAGGAAGAGACAACGTAGTCTCTTCAAGGAGCCTCGAATGATTTGTCCTTAATTCAAGGACATCTTTTCTATTGTCGTTACCCAAAATGACAATTTGTGAACCCACTATGTTGTGCTGAAAATTCACAAGGATTAACTCATTCCTGAACTATACGCTTGGTTGCTCCCGTATCTGCGATCCACTAAGGATCCCAGTTAGCAACAAATGCTTGGGAGCGCACACATTATCTAGGAGGGGCTGTGGAAGGGGGTACCTTAATCGACTTGGGACAATCCTAAGCATAAGATGCCTAATTTCCACAATCATAGCACTCACACGTGCTATATGCTTCTCTTTATTTCCTTAGCTTTTTTTTTTCTTTCACAATACCATTCTTAGGTCCAGAATCTTTTGAGGGAATGGATCCGGACGAACCTAATGCTAAGCTAATCCCACGCGTACTCAACAGTGGGATGACTTTTAATTCCCCCACTAGATCGACATTGATGCAATACGACAAAGTATAACATCTTAATCGATCTATTCTCAAACCAACTTTTGTATGCTTTTAAGTTTTCTATATACTATTCACTAACAGTACCATCTTTGTCATCCTATGAGACCTAGAACCTAGTGAATGTCATAACATTTCACGTTCATTCAGAAGAAACTGAATCCTCTGACATTATGTATCATAGTCAGCACTATCAAGTTCTTTATTGGTAAACAAATTACCAACCTTATTTTAATTGCCATACCTAAAGGTATATATTCTGTAAAGTGGACATTAGGCATATTTTCAAATAAATAAATTATCAAAAAACTCCGTTATCCATGTTGTATCATCAAAAATTCGCTAAGCTCATAATCATCTCATACAAGCATGAATTAGAAGTTTTTATAACTTATTTATCACAATCTTCCATAAAACCAAATTTATGGAGAACATTATGGTTAAACATATTAATATTCCAGAAATATCACGAAGATATCCAACTTTATGTAACCAAATTTATATGAAGTTATCTCATTATATATAACTTCTAATATGTCATTTAGAACTCTATCAATGACATCTCAAACATGAAATTCAGATCATCATATAAAACATATTTATATAATAAAATGAATCTATAATGCTAAACATATTTGAATAATAGCATGTTACAAAAGAATTTCACAAAATGCCCAAATAGCAATATATAAAAGACATTTATATAATTATATGAAACTCATTCAAATGTTACTCACAAATTACAAAACACATTTATAATGTTACGAATTTGAATTTCTTGAAACCAATTCATAAAATACCGCTAAATTGCATAATTAGCAGGTAATATGAAACGAATCCATATTTATTAATTTGGGCAAGGATAAAAAAACGCTAAAACAATTAGCAAATTTACTACAACTCATGTAGTTCGTATATATAATATGCATTTATATAATACTACTAACTGGTGATTGGTATGAAACATATTCATATAATTGAATGTAACATATTTTGTAACATGAAATATATATCCAAATATTAGTTGCAATTAATCAATCATAGAACATATCTATATAATATTAAAATTTGGATGAAACAAGTTCATAGTAAAGCTCGCAAATTATATAAAACGTATTCATATAATATTGCAAATTTAAAATTTATGAAAGAAATCCATAAGAAGATCAAATATCTTATATATCCAAATAATAATCGCAATTAATTATGTATAGAACAAATCCATACAATATTAGAATTTGGATGAAACGAGTTCATAACAAGGCTCGCAAATTATATAAAACGTACTCATATAATGTTGCAAACTTAAATTTCATGAAACTAATTCATAAAATAATTAAATATACTATACTTTTGAAATAACAGCATGAAACTTGTTCATGTAAAACTTAATGAATCATTTGTTAACTACAACAATGATAGAACAATTAGCTGATTTATAATTGCCCATGTTTTGCATAAAATTATTAAATCATGAAACATATTCATTGTGACGAGATATTATATAAAACATATTTATATAATATAACTTATGAAACATATTCTTTTACCAACCAAAGGAATCTTTATATCACATAGACATTTATTGAGTTCGAGTAAAATAAATTTACGTCATACACACTAATCATATGTATGAAACGAATTCATATAATTTCAACACTCGGCATGAAAATTTCAAGTCGATGCGTACATAAAACGAATTTATATACGGTATTAAACATATTAATGTTTTTAGAACGAAATCATGCATTCAGGATTAAAATTAATTCGAAACCTTAATTCAACGAATGAATTAAATGCATGAAACTTTATCAACTTGAATATCATTATAATTCAATTAAAATCATGCCATGGCTAATGATAATAATTAAACAATAATGACTGAAAAATAATTCGATCCAAAACAGTCAAAAATAATATGACCTATATCATTGAAATATGACAAGAAGCAAACCGGTCCACACAAATCGGCCCATCAAAACCAAAAATAAAACCGGGCCTCTTCTTGCCCTTTTATTTGATGATACGGCCCAAATCAAGAGGAGTTTAAAGGCTTGAACTCTCTCTCTCCTCTTGGTCTTACTCTGCCACCCGAGCCCTCTCTCTCACCTGCTAACTCTCGACCTCTCTCTGCTTCTCTACTCCTCGATGCCATGATTGTGGAGCACCGAGCTCCACCCAGCACCCCAGCCTCCTTCCATTTCACGATGGTTCTAGGATCTACAACCGTCGACCCAGGCCCTAAATCACGCCCAAATGATGTTTGGTCGCCGCCCCCACCAGTGCAAAAAGTGCCCATAGCCTTCGATCCACGCCAACCTAATGAGAACCGACACCATCATCATGTAGATCGGCCAAAACCGAGTCTGGTGATGTCGCCCACGCCTCCAACGCACCACTGAGGCGGTGGCGCGTGGGTACACGCGCCTCCATGGACAGTTGTTTTTGTGGGTTCTTTCTATGGTTGTGTAGATCGGCGTATGTGGGTGGCGAACCGAGGAAGAAGGAAGCAAAACTTACCTTCGTCGGTGGCGCGTGACACACAAGCGCCACCCCTCGCGGTCTTCTCTGATGGGTAAACACGGTTCCTTTTCTCTCACCCTGCCCCTTTTTTTTTCTTTTCTTTTTTTTTGTGGCTGATTGCCGGCTTCGGTCACCGAGGCTCTGTCGCCACCACCGCCACAAAGGCGTGAATGGTGGGGACTTTTGGACGGCAGACCGCTGAGGTCTTAGCCGCTGCCATCATCTTTTAGTCAGAGCCGAGGTTGAGAACTAGGCAGAGGGGTTTCCAGTTTGGAGTTTTGATGTGAGGGAACTAGGGTTTCAAGTCTAGGCTTTGTAGCATGTTAATGGCTCCGAATGAAAACATGCTTGCATATTTAATGACATATTCAGTTTTATTCATGGGTTATCAATCAAGTTAATCATTCGATGAATCAGAACATGTCATATATTCTTGGTTTTCAAGTTGATGCATATGAACCCATAAAATCGCATAAAGTATCATGCTTTCACGTTTTAACAACATGATAGCATAATAGTAATTACGTTTTAGCATGCTAATCTAAACTTAGCACATAATCCCATAAAATCATGCTTATCAAACATGTTAAGCGATATGGGCATAGATTTATGCACGCATAGTGGGGTCTATTTTATCATAAAGATACAGAATGACAAAACAGAAATATTTAACCAAAGATGCAATTTTTTTTAACTTAATTCTGGGCATTTCATTTGTAAAAGCATGTTGCTGGAATGTTAGAGTTGCATAATTACAAAAAATAAGCAATTAAATGTGTAAACGAGCATGCTTTGAACAAATCAGATTTAGCAGATTATTAACCAATCAATCGGGACTAATCCGAACAGTTTTGGCTCTGATACCACTGAAGGAATACTTAGGACTAACCTGGATGCGGAAGTACACTGTCAGTAATAGTCCACAATAATAAGAATACTCGTCTTTGCTAATCAGAATACCAAGCGGCTACCAGAGTCGCTTTAGAGATGTTCATGTACTAAACCCGAGAACGCAATGGATGGTGTTCTAGCCGTGAGAGAGAATTAGGAGAATATGAGAGATGTAATATCAGTGTATCCCTTACTAACCCCCTAATCATCCCTTATATAGTTTGGGGTGTGGCTAGGGTTGTTGCCCTAAGCAACACAAGTGGCCGTTGGGCCTAAACTTATTAGGCCCAACTAACAAAAAGAAAAAACCAACAAAAGAAAAACTAGGCAGCCTTCTTCATCACATATATGGGATGTTCAGTCAACTAGAATCTTCATTTCTTACCAGGTCAGAATTCTATAAATTAATTTATTTTTTAGCCTCATTATTACATATTAACAAAGGCGTTCCAATTATTTATTATTAAATTATTTAATTTTGTAAAATATTTTGCAAAAGGTTATAGTGGTTGTCACCATATGACGACCACCACAATTAAAACAATCTCAAGTGTTCGTTTGCCTTTAATTAATCTTCACCATTGATTTTATATTTGTTAATAAATTATTGAAAATGAAATATAAAATACACAAAATATAAGCAAATATTGATAAAAATAATTTTCGTATGACATTGTTTGGGTACTCTTTAACTATGAATGAAATACAAACTTCATAGTTGCAAAGGAAAAACAAACAAAACAATTTTCTAGTGACCTCCATGGCCGGCAACTATTTTCCGGCAGATAACATCTCTCTTCAACGGTGACCGGCGACTCCCAATCTCTCTCTTCCTCTCCCTTGGATTGGCTTCATCACCAATGTCTGGGCTTGAAGTTGTGGCAACAAAAACACCATTTTTTTCGGGCAAGAAGCACGCCGTAAAATAGTGGAAGGTATATGTACAAAACAACCCGTCCTCTCACCTCTCTCTCATGTCCAGGCCGAGATCCCGGCAGCGACGACCAACGTCACGGTTGGTGCCGGCCATTGCTCCAGCGTGAAGAACAGTGGCGACTGGGTTTGTCTAGGTTTCCGAGTTTCCGTTGGACGACATGGGTGTTTGTTCTGGAGGTTTTTTTAAAGAAAAATTTTGAAGCAATGTATTATGTACTTATAATAGATCTAATACTTAAAATCACAAAACTGGGCGTGGCTGGGGGGTTGGTCATGTCCGTGTGCATCCAACATCTTGGGTTTGATTCTAAGCAATAGCATTTTTGTCGTTGACAAATTATTATTGTCAATTGTACTACCTATAAAATAGTTGATACTTAAAATCAATGCCTTCATTCTATAAATTTGTTTTAAAGACTTTGTTTCGCCATCAACTATTAGTCATCAATCTCTTTCATAAAATCACTCAACGTCTTCTCCTACCCAGCAGATCTTTGATAAAATCAATAAATGTCCACATTCTAAAGCTTCTGAAATCGATATGTTAACATTCAATCTCTTACTTGATAATCAAGAATGTAATTAGTAGGTTTAAATTGTTTTGTTGTTGTGGTTTTGACAACATGTAAAATTCATGGAGTTTTATTTCTCTTTTTTGGTGCAATCTTATTAGTTTTGATTGAACTTTAAGTAGAATTAGATGTGTACGTCTTTATTTGTTGTTAACATATCGGTTTCATAGTATTATGAAATATTAGTGTCATAGTTTTTTTTTCTTTTTGGCATTAGTATAGATTGATAACATTTAATATAAATATTGCTAATGTATAATTGTAGTTAGAAATTATAGATTTGATATCAATTATAGTTGTTTTGTTTTATTGTTTATATAGAAGTTAGTTTTTCCATTATCTGAATCTCTCAATCTTATAAATCTTTTAAGCAGTACTTTAATGTTTGTATTTTCCTAATTTTGTCATGTAACACATCATGGTTGTGAGTAATGAAGAGACTAGCTTACATTTTGAAGAGTTAGACCATGAAAGTGGCGAAGATGATGACAGTACTTCTTTAGATTTTGGAGTTCCAATAATTGAGGATCTAGATGATGAAAATTTATGGGCATCATTTGGAAAGAAACTTGAAGATTTCATCATGAGAGACATGAGAAAAATGATATTCAAAACTTTGGATTTATGTTGTGAATTTTATAAAATGTATGCAAAATAGAAAGGTTTCAGAGTTTGGGAAAAAAGCGCATGCAAGAGTAGAACCGATGGGCATCCAACTTCCAAAATATTGAAATGTTTTGCAGAGGGTCTCCGTCTTCAAAAGTATCTGTAAAGCTATGATAGGAAAAGGAAGCCAAAAGAGTTAACCCGACAATTCGATTCAAATGGATTACAGACGTAGGTCATTGGATTGTAAATTTGTGGCTAGACATACCCATTCCCTTGCAAAATAAAAGTAAATAGTGTATTTCAGGTTGGCTATGAATCTATCTTAATTTCTAATGTTTTCATTTTTTATTTTGTATATCGTATTATAAATGCATGCTGTTATTAATGTATGATTTTGTTTAAAAACAATAGATCTCACAGACAAATTCCGTAGGAAGATAAGAAGAAGATGGAACAAATGTATGATGTTGATATTCCCCCGCGCAATATAATGGGCTCTCTTGCAAATCGAGTTGGAGGTCTTGATGAGCTTCCATACTTAAAAGACGACATGAAACATCATCTCAATAAGTATAGAAAGGAGCAAACTAGAGACGGTGAAGCAAATGCTCTTTTGGCATATTTACGAGGAAAGAAAGAAGTTGACTCTACATATTTCTTGAGATATGCTGAGGATGACGATGGTAGGTTGGAGAACTTATTCTGGTGTGATAAAAAATCACGCATAGATTATAAAACGTTTGGGCACGTTCTTGCATTTGACACCACCCATAAATGTAATGCATATAATAAACCACTTGTGGTGCTTGTTGGTATCAACCAATGCATTTCTTTGAAGGTGTCTTTTCAGCACTGTCATCGACAAATGACATAATCACCTGCACATATGATTTTATAAATTTCATAATAATGAAAATACTAGTTTACTTTTATTTGATGTGCAAAAAATTTTAAAGTTCATTACCCGCAACATTACGAGCATATATAGCCTATTCCTTAATCCTTCCTTCTCTGCTCATCAATGTAAATCGTACAAATATGCATCCATGCCCTATTCAATACAAATATTGTGTTAGTTGGCAAAACTAAGTAAAATATTGTATTACAAATTTTCAGAAAAGCTCTTTCTTCAGGCATATTCATAAAATGATCATTTTTAAGTTTGTTTGAAAAAAAAAGAGTATGTTTGTACCTAATTTGATAGCTAGTTGTCTAAGAAAAAGCATAACATGTGAAATACGTTGAAAGTCAGTTCCTTTGAAGCATTCTCATAAGTCACCGCTTCCTTATCTTTACAGTTAAACAACTTGTCACATATTGTTCCTTGTTCTGAAGTCAAAAGATGTAAATAATCTTTGTAAATGTTGGTTACACCAGGTAAGGCAACATCATCCAATTTATACAGAATATCTTGGATGTCATCGATATTTATAACCTGTAAAGAAAACAGGAAAAAATATAATTAAAAATAATCTAAAAAAGGGAAAACATTCACAAAAACACAAGACTATACTTGATCTACTACACCACTTTTGTTGAGTTCATTATTATTGATGATACTTTCTGAAACACTCACATAATTTAAACTAGTAAAATTAAAATCCTTCACAAAATGAAAAATTTATTATATTATGATTATCTCACATTTATTTAGATGATCTCAATTATAGGGGGAAATATATTGAATGTTACTGACTTACCATTGTATGATCATTCCCCAATGACAACCATCTCTGCTTAATTAGCTTTAAATAAACATTATCTGATGCTCTGTCGGGATGCACATTGCGATAGATCTTGAAATTTCACCACCTCTTCTTTCCCTAAAGCACGACACTTCTTCGTTCTCAACTTCTCAGTCGCTAACTTTGCACCCATCTCTTGCACCGACCACCTCGAATTTATATCCTTTCTTTTTTGAGTATAATGTTTTTGTATCTTTTCATTAGACTATATCTACATTTTCTGCATGTGAGTCTGCTTTTTTTCATCATTTAGAGGAAGAGGATTGTCTCTAATCATGACTAATCCTTTGCTAAAGTAATTTTTACTAAAGCGCATGTCCTTTGAGGTGTTGGGAATCTCAAATTCAATTATCGGTGACTTTTCATTGTTTTTTTATATTAAGATCTAGTTTTCTCTTACTATTTTCAGCACTGGGCCGACCAATTTTTTGAGTAGAAACATGCATAAATGGAGAATTGCATGGTTCTTTTGATGTTTTCTTGGATTTATCACTGGTTTGTGTGGTATTAGGACTGGTGAATGGAATGTCAAATTTATCTTTCAAGACGTCCTTTTTATTATGTTGATTAAAATAATAACTACACATTGAATGCATAGTAAACACCATGCTCTTAATAGAATCAAGTTTGGTAGACACCATGTTTTTAAAGGTATCAAGTTCATTATATAATTTCTCAAAATTATCGGTGCGATTACATGGATAATTTGAATTCTCACTTGAAATATTCTCATTAATCTACAACAAGAAATTTAACAAAATTAACATAACACTTATATCGCACCATATCAAAGGAATGAAGATAGCACTACACTCCTAATTCTAACCAATTTAAACTACAAAGTTATCATCTTTAATGTTTTAAAGGGTCAATTTCAAATGAAATTATCGAACAAACTATACACAAAAAAACTATTTGCATATACTAAGACTAATCATGCAAAGGTACTCAATTAATAAAAGTTTTAAAAAAGGAATAATTGAAATTAGAATATTTGAACTTACCTAATCAACTTTTCTTTCGTCGTGCCCACCAAAACTCTTCAATGAAGAATCCATATTAGAGGCTTCCATTAGATTGATGTTCATATCTAATTGGAGGAGTATAGGTAGAGTACTCTATAAATTTATATATGTGATGCACTAGGGTTTATAAAAGGAGTTCAATAACAACTAAACTTGTCATTAGAGATTATTTAAGGAAAAAAAATCAAATCAATGAACAAGTTATTGTCTTATAATTCGATTGCGAATTTCTATTATTATATGAGAAATTCTATTTCAAAAAAAAAAAATATATGTAATTTGCATTGAACCATGCACAATTAATAATAAAAAAAAGCGCGATGTGCTCAAACTCTACAAATTTGCCTTGACCACACACGAAAAATGCAATTGCTTAGAATTGAACCCGGGAGCACAAAAAAAACACCACCCACCCAGCCACGCTCATCTTCATAATTTTAAGTACCAGCTATTTTATAAGTAACGTAAAATTAATAATAATAATTTGCCTTCACCACGCCAAAGACTCAAGACGTTGGACGAACACAAAGATGACTAACCACCCACAACGCCCAATTTTATGATTCTAAGTATTAGATCTATTATAAGTATACATTGCCATCAAAAGTTTTAAAACAAAAAACCTCCAAAACAAACGCCCACGTCGCCCAATGGAAAGTCGAAACCCAGACGAACCCAGCCACCACCGTTCTTCACGTCGAAGCATGGCCGGCACCGGTCATGACGTTGGTCATCACCACCGGGATCTCGGCCTGGACATGAGATAGAGGTGAGAGGACGGGTTGTTTTGTACACATACCTTCAACTATTTTCCAGCGAGCTTCTTGTCGGAAAAAATGGTGTTTTGCTGCCACAACTTCAAACCCAAACATTGGTGACGAAGCCAGTCCAAGTGAGAGGAAGAGAGAGATTGGGAGTCGCCGGTCATAGTTGAAGAGAGAGATGTTATCTGCCAAAAAACAATCGCCGACCATGGAGGTCGCCGAAAAATGGTTTTGCTTGTTTTTACTTTGCAACTATGAAGTTTGTGTTTCACTCGTAATTAATAAGTACCCAAACAATGTCATACAAAAATTATTTGTATCAATATTTTCTTATAGTTTTTGTATTTTATAATTCATTTTTAATAATTTATTAACAAACATAAAATCAACGATGAAGATTAATCAAAGGCAAACGAACTCTTGAGATTGTTTTAATTGTGGTGGTAGTCATATGGTGACAACCACTATAATTGCACTCAAATATTTTCATATGATTATATTATAAAACTAGACGGCCTTCTCCGTCACATATATAAGACATTCAGTCAACCAGAATTTTCAATTGTTACCTGATCGTTTGTAGTCTCATTTGCTTATTATTACATATCAACAAATGGGCCCCAGTTATATATTTATTATGATGTGATTTTTTTTTGGTGACATAATGTATGTATGTTTGTATGTATCATATATATATATATATATATATATATATATATATATATATATATATATATATATGTATATATTAAAAGTTGGATAGAATGAACATATGAGTGTCATGTGTCATGCCACTTAGGATGCCATGTGTAATGCCACGTAGAATTAATTAGTTACATAAATTTTCATTTATGGTTTAACTAATGCAATGCAATATTTATTTTAAAAAATAACTTTTAGCATACCTTATATATTTATTAATATACTATAATAAAATATTCATTGCATTAATAAATTTAAAAGGTGGCCATAAAGTTTGCTCATAAAAATAGATGTTACAGATATTAGAGAATTTTGACAAGAAAATAGTAAATAAATAATTATATTATGAAAACAAAAGGGATTTTAAGTGATTTAAAAGGAAAAAAATTAAATAAATAATAATAACCCAAAAAATAATAGTTATGCTGTTTTGAAATTATTATTACTTTTAAAATTGATACATTTTTATTTCTTATTTGTATTTAAAAGAACTTAAAACAACAATTGGCCAAAATTCTTACATGCGCTTTTCACATATCTTATGTAGTCATCTGTAAGAACATAATATATTTTTTAAAAAATTAAGATAACTAAAAAAGTTGGTCCATTTATCTACTAAAACTTGCCCACAAAAGAAAAGACGTCTCATATATTAGATATTTCTTAAACAGTAGTAAATAAATAATTATGGTACATATATAAAACAAACTTAAAATAATTTAATAAGAAAAGAAAAAGAAACAATGCTAACTCAAAAAAATAATTATTTTGTAATGCAATATCAATTCTATGTATTAAATTGACCAAATGTCATATAGTCATTACTATTTAGTAATAAAGTTTCTTCTCAAAAAATATAATTGTTTAACAATGAAATACTGAACAAATGAAATAAAAAAGGGAGTTCAAATTAAGAATGAAGAAAATGTTGTTACAACAAAAAAAGAATCTAGCAAAGCGCTCAACTTTTGATAATTAAATAATCTGAAACATCAATTTGTTTTTACTATTCGAAAAGAAGTTATCTATTTTGTTATTAATATATTTAAAAAACGTTTCAGTTATGTCCTTGCATCGCAAAGATATAACCCTAGCCTATATCAAAAATTGGAGGCTTTGGACCTTCTAATGCATTTCTAAGAGTAGGAATTTATTACAATCACAAATGTTACACTTTGAAAGAAAATTAAGTTAAATGCAGGCCATCATAATTAGTATGTAATTAAATACATGTTTTTTGTTTCTCCTCCACCATGAATAATGTCCCATATTAAAATAAATAAATAATAAAGTATAAAACTTTTTGAAGATATTTCAGTTAGTAATTAAAATTTCAAGAGATAAAGCACATTGTTACACTGTGTTTCTCTAAAATAGCAAGAAAAATAAATAGAATTGTCATGTCTTTGATATATACCAAAAACGATATCAATAATTCCAATAATTGAAATATTACATGACTACTTATTTCATTATATTAGAATCAAAGATGACTACAACAAATAGTTTTGAAAACTGTCCAATTTTATTTGGCAAACTGCTAAGACTTGATAACTCTTAATCTAATATCAAATCAAGTGTTTAATTACTTTTTATCAACATTAATATTAAACCAAGGGTTGTGGCGTAGTAGTAGCTTACTTCGTCCCTTCACCAATTGATCAGGGGTTCGATCCTTGACCTTTGGGAATGAAGATCAATTCTTGGCCAACTATTTACCCTTAAGTGGAGCTCACGGGGCGAGAGGATAAGTGATACCTTTGGTTAAACCAAAAAAAAAAAAATCAACATTAATATTTAAAATTAGATAATAATACTAGTGACAAGCTTTACGCCTTTAAGTGTGCTTACAGCTATTTTATTCAAATTAATGTCAAGAAATTATTTGTACAAAAGAAAAATATACATAACGTATGATAATACAATTGTTATAATTTTTTCAATTCAGTTAATTATAATATATTTTTCATATAATTAATTATGATTTTTAATACTAATTGTTACAATTAGCTCCTAAAAATAGTTAAAATTAAAAACTAATAAAAAAACTTTTTTCTGCATTTTTCATGGATTCACAAAAGCCAATTGTTACTAAGGGCATGTTCTATTTCGCGTTCTAGATAGATAGATAGATAGACACAAGGAGATATAAGGAGCTACAAGGAGATGTAGGGAGCTGCAAGGATATGTAAGAAGCTGTAAGAAGATGTAAGAAGCTGTAAGGAGATGTAAGGAGCTGTAAGAAGATGTAAAAAGCTGTAAGGAGCTGTAAGAAGCTGTAAGGAGCTGTAAGGATAGATATAAGGAGTTATTGAATCGTAAAAGAGTTGTATAGTATAATTTGTTTTAGATGAAAAATAATAATATTAAAATAATATAAATAAGAAGCTGTATTTTGTATTTTTATTTTTTTATAATTATTTTTTTTCATTTTTTATTTTTATTTTTTCCTTTTTTTTTCTTGTATTTTTTGTAATTTTTTAATTTTGTAATTTTTGTTATTTTATTGTTTAATTTTTTATTCTTTATTCTTTATTTTTTATTTTTTATATTTTTATATTTTATTTTTTATTTTTTATTTTTTAAAATTTTTATTTTTATTTTTATTTTTATTTTTTTTGTCATTTTTTAATTTTCTATTTTAAAATTTTGTAATTTTTTATTTTTATTTCTTATTTTTTATTTTTTTTATTTTTAATTCATAAGTTTTTTATTTTTAATTTTTTAATTTTTTAATTTTTAATATAAAATTTAAATTTTAATTTTAATTTTAACTTTAATTTTTTAGTAAAAAAAATAAAAATAAAAATAAAAACTGAAAATTTTGAAAATTTTAAAATTAAAAATTAAAACTTAAAAATAAACATAAAAATTAAAATTGAAATTTTAAAAAATTGAAAAATAAAAAATATAAATTATAAAATATAAATTATAAAATTATAAAATAAAAAATAAAAAATAAAAAAAATAAAAACAAAAAATAAAAAGTGAAAAATAAAAAAAATTAAAAATTAAAAATTAAAAATAAAATAGTAAACAAAAAAAATAAAAAATTACAAAATTACAAAATAAAATTTTAAAAATTAAAAAAATTTAAAAAAAATTAAAAATTAAAAATTAAAAATTGAAAATAAATAAAAAATAAAAAAAAATAAAAACTAAAAACTAAAAACTAAAAAATAAGGAACAAAAAAATTTAAAATTTAAAATTTAAAATTAGCAATTAAAAATAAAAAAATAAAAAAAATAAAAAAAATAAATACAAAATAAATAAAATGAAGATGTAAGGAGATGTAAAAAGATGTAAGGAGATGTAAGAAGATGTAAGGAGATATAAGAAGATGTAAGGAAATGTAAGGAGATGTAAGGAGATGTAAGAAGATGTAAGAAGCTGTAAGGAGATGTAAGCTCTTAGTTAAATCTTAAAAAACACGAAATAGAACAGCGCCTAAAAGCAAGCGCTGAAAAAAACAGAATCAAATCATGCAGTGCTCAAATTAAGTTAAGTTATTGACTTTTTTTGACTTTTTGTTATTATCATCAAGTTTTGGATTCTTTATCACCAAGATCGAGACGAGTTAGACTTCCCAATTATGTTTATATTCTTTGCTTTTTAATTTAGGGGTGGCAATTGGGTGTGTTTATTCATATCCTCACCCATACTTAATTTTAAAATTAATATATGTATTTATATTTATTCTCACTAGTATGAGCTCGTGCTTTACACGGAGCATGTTAAAATAGATATTCGTAAATATACACTATTTAAATCATAACAACTTAGGAAAGACGATAGACTAACCCATCAAAAAATATAAATAGATAGCAACTTCGTGCATAAATATTGGAATAT
>JACYFF010019584.1:42121163-42142871 GCA_017589665.1 Selenicereus undatus
AAATTGAATCAAAAGAAAGGAAATAAAACATTAATATTTCTACAATACATTCTACTATTATAAGCACCCTTTCTACAATATATCCTAGAACATTCAAGTCAACCCAGAACGTCCGCAGCTCTTTCACAAGTCCCTGTTTTTGAATTCTCCTTATCGACATTCTCACCTCCTTGATCTTGTCTCACTCCCTCATCTTCACTGTTAACACCATTTCTTTGGCCCCTATGTTTACAATCCCTCCCTTTTCTATTTCAAACTACCAGTTAATTGTAGAAACATGGACACATCTCTATGTGACACCACACGCGCACGCACACATGCAAACGCACACACATGCACAAGAGCAAGGAATAAGTAAAAATCAAACTGGAGCTTTATGGAGAAGGCAACAGGAATATGAAAGCAAGTAGCACTATGAAAGCAACAATATATTCTACTCTTACAATCACCCCTTCACAATTAGGAACACTATAAAAGTAAGACATGTCTATACATGCACACATATACATATATATTTTTACTCACCCCTTCTCACCCACATTATGACCGGTCTCAATATTAAAATCTGAACTCTCTAAAGGACTTCATTCGCTACTCATGGTAACGTAAGTCACACTATGTAGTTTCCCCTTGCTTCCAACAACTTATATTACATTCTGAAAGTGAAGAGGGAAAAAAATCAAATTCTTGGCTCAATTTTTCTTTCTCCAATAAAAAAAATAATCGAGAAGATACGTTGAACAAAAAAAATAAAAGAAGAACCAGGGAGGAGGAAACTAAGAACTCAGATTTCAATCTCTCATTTTGACTTAGGTGCTTTGGAAATTGGGATTTGTTCATCTTCACACTATTCTCTTATGTGATCAGCCTTCATTATACAGAATTGTTTGCGTCTAATTAACAATATCATTTTCTTAACAAATTCTCTTCAATTCCATTGGAGTGGTGAATCCCCCACTATTATAGCTAAGCAAAAAGGAATAAATCCAATAACATATCGAATTCAGTTATGAGAGAACGCAAAATGAAAGACATAGACAAAATGAAAAAAGAAAATGGATCGATTACCTCATTGTAGTGACCTCATCCATCTTGGTATTCTCTTCATGCAGACAATTAGAAGACGTTTGATATTCACAATCGGCCCAAGCCCTAACAGGTGGAGCAATCATTAATAAATACCTCCATAAACCCAAAAAAACACCGGGCTTTTCTCTGCGAGAACATCAACAAATCAGGCTAAAATTGAAGCAAGAAAACAAAAAATCAAGAGAAATCAACCAGTTAGAGAGAGAAATTAAGAGAGAGGCTTAGGTTACACAGAGATCAGCCATGGAGATTGAAATTGAGAAAGAAGGGAGAGAAAGAAATGTAATTTTGGACTCCTAAGAAATGATGGAGGATTGAAAGGGGGGAACAGAGAAGGGGAATGGAGACATGCAGAGAATTCTAGAATCCTAGTTTTGGGGGTGGGGATGTTGGAGCAGGGGAAGGAAAAACTGCCGTGTAGAAGTGTAATTGTGGGGTGATGTGGGCGGTGGAGTTATTGAGGTTATGGTTACAATTTTATTTTTAATTTTTTTAAAAATCATTGCATCAACGAATCGGATTCAATTGAGGAATAATTTGTATGATAGTGATTTAATTACATTCCACAAATTAAGCTCGTTCAAGTATTTGGCAGTTACAAAAATATTACTATTATGTGTTATCTAGATTTAAGTTTAAATTTAAAATTTAAAATTGTGAAAATTAGGCGGGATTGCACCATATGCTTGGAATGAAGGAGGCAAAGCTTTTTAGACACCATCATTATGCTATTTATTATATAAAGATTGGGTATAGTAAAATTATACTCATACTGATACCCACTGAGTATAACGGATATATAGGTTTTACTTGGGTACATATAGCCCAAAAAGAATTAAACTAATTTTATAGCCATATTCGACATCAAATAAACAATACGTTGCATTAACACCAAATTTCCAATGACATATTAGGCCAGTTCTTTTCAATTTATCATAAGTAACTTAGGACTAATTAGGACTGATGAGTGCTTATCAATATTGATCACTGCTGATGAGTGTTGATCAGTGTTGACGAGTGTTGATCAATGTTGATGAGTGTTGATCACTGTTAATTATGACTAAAATTATGGGTAAAAAATATGACTAAGCGCTTGTCCGTGCTAATTGGTGCTACTAATGAATGCTAATCAGTATTGAATTCCAATTATAAGTACTTTTAATGAGTTGAAAATATCAGATCCATCATATGATTTCAAATGCAACTAAAAAGTTTCTAAATCCAAGCAACAAATTAGCAATAGTTACAGTTTCTAACAAAATGTCCAAACGGAGTTTTGAATATAGTGCAACTCAAAGCAACTAACAAAGTATTTAAGTCTAAGCAACAAACTAGAACTTTAAATAAATGGATACGACTATTATATGAGGCGAATATAAGCGGATATTGATAAAAAAGAGATTGAGTGGATGGGACTTATACTCTTACCTATACTCATATCCATTCTAGCAATTCTGCCCCATACCCATTTTATTTTTTTTCCATTTCAGCACCCATACCCACGCTTAAAGGGGAGGGGTTTTGAGCGGGTAGGGTTTTTTTTCCCGACCCTATTCTTCATCTACTACATTATGGCATCTCTACTTTTAAATTTAAATCATATTTTTCATATTTTGACTATCACCTAATTATATTTCAGATTAGGCCGTTTTAACTCTATTGCTTTATTCTATTGCTTTATTCAACTCCTCAGTTTGCACCACTGCACCAGTTGGAAAAAAAAAAAGAAAGAAAAGAGAGAGGAGTGGGGTTGATCCCTTTATGGTCACTTGTATTTCTACATAATCGCAGTACCTTTTCATTAGTTTATTGATATAGATTATCTCATCCAAGACGCGTCCCAATTGTCAAGTAATATTGATTAAATATCATATTGTTATCCATTATCAATTGCTTTTCTTAATAGTGGTTTACATTAAAGTAGTGTTTGGCTGGGGAAAAATAATTTTTTGACTTTTCATGGAAAATGTTTATGCAAGGAAAATGAATCTTTGTCACATTTTTTATCATTCGGTTCAAGATAAATAATTTTCCATGAAAAAAAAAGGAAAATGTGATGTATATTGTTTAAGGAAAAGATAAATTGAATTGTCGTAACGGAGGATAAGTATTGACCAAATGAAGAAATATTGAGCTTAAAATTTAAATTTAAGTTTCATCCAATATTTCTTGTTAGATAGCCAAGTTTTGATGCGAATCCATGAAATTGTTTAGTGGCGGAAAACATTGACTGAATTTTTTAAGTGGGCCAAAACATAGACTGAATTGCTGTGGCAAAAAAATGTTGACAAATAAACGAATTTCAAACTCAAAATCTAAACTTCAACTTATTTGTATTGTTTAAGTGGCAAAAAAAGTCAACTACATTATCCTGACATAGCTCAAAATACGGACTTGAGTTTTTTTAAATCTTTCCAATCTGATAATCAAGTTCTAATCCAAACTGTTGAAATTGCTTTAGTAGCTAAAAATGTCAACTGAATTGTTTAATTAGCATGATCGCCTAAATTTCATGGCAAAGATAAATGTTGACCAAATGAAGGTAAGTTGAGCTCAAAGTTGGGATTTTAGCTTATTTTTAATCTATTACATTGGATATTCAAGTTTTGATCTAAACTATTAAAGTTAGATTTTGCACCTAAGCTCCGGCTGATCAGATCGCCAAAAAGAGTTGAATGAAGAAAATCAACTGCGTTTCTTCTCCAAATTGTTTTCCATCTTTTGATGTGCCAAATAATGAAAAATTGTATAATTATTTTCTGGGAAAATCATTTCAGCCCCCAACCAAACATTACCCAAATAAATTTTGATGTTTATAAAGATGCTTCAATTGGTGATGTGGCTTTAATATTAAGAGTTTTCTATAAAAACTTTAGCTTGGCATAATAGGCTTTAGAACAACAAAGGTCATATGAATTTCCAACATTGTGATTTTTGGCTGTGAAGCATTTTTAAGTTGAAAATGAGTCTTCTAGAGCCCCAATGTTTTAGTTACGTAAACCACTTAATTACCAAAAACTAGCGGAGTGCTGTGCGCATTCTGATGATTCGAGTGAAAAAGCGAAACATATAAAGTCCTTAACAAAATGCCCCAAAAGTTCCCTTTTTTGGGTTTTGTTTGCTCCCTCAAAAATTTAAAAAAGTCATAAAATTGATATTTCTTTCTCACAAACCTCTTCTCCAAGGTTTTTGGAAAATACCATACTTATTAACCTTGTTGTGACATTTGTCCTCAATATTTTAGTAAACACAAACATGAACAATATGTCCTAATTTTTTTTATGCACTAACTTTTTAAATGTCAAGTTATATGTATATAGGAAGCTATATGCAAATTAAATTTTATTTGAAAGATGCTACCCTTTTTTTAGTTCAAAGGTAGATGTAAAAGGTCGATATACGTAGAATTCAGACTTAGGTCTCTTATAACAACTCCATACACTTTATCAATTGAGTTAAATGACACACACTACAATTTTATGGATAATGTGTGTAAGTAGAAAATTTGAAAACATAGGCAATGTGTTCTAAGATAAAGACCTTATGCAATGTAATTATTTTTTATTTAAAAATATTTAAAAACCAACTTATGATGAAGGAATGAAGTTTCTTTGGCATGTGGTATAGGAGAATATCAGTATTAATATAGATTAATCAATAAAAAGTTAAAATCAATCATTAGACGGTAGATATAAACCAAAAACGTGTTTACATGCGATTATTTGAATTCTTTATTTGTGAATTCCTAATACCAATATGATCTTTTAAGAAATTTGTTAAGATTTTGTAGTTGAAAAATCTCATATATTGAGTTTATCTTGGATGTGTTCATGTTTTTCAAAACAATTGTGAGTTGTAACCTGACCTGCTCTTTTCAAATAATCATAAGTAGCTTACATCTGATAAGTGCTGATAAGTACAGATCACTGTTGATGAGTGCTAATTGGTACTGATAAGTACTAATTAGTGCTGATTTGTGCTGACCATGACCAAAATTGTGAGTAGAAAGGAAAATATGGCTCACTGCTGATTAGTGTTGATCAGTGTTGATCATTGCTAATCAGTGTTGATGAGTACTGATCTGTAACACCCTTATTTCCTTGGGTTAGTGATGTTAGTGATTTTAAAATTTTGGAGCAAAACAGACAGAGTTTCACCTACAATAATAAAACATAATATATATATATATATATATATATATATATATATATATATATATATATCCAAACAAGCTCGACGGCTACAAGTCGGACACCACTACAGGCCACACGTATGGAGTACACCAAGTATAAAGTTTAATAAAATAAGAGTAAGATCAGATAGAAGACACAACTCGACGGATCATGCATACAGAGCATACAGAGCACTGACTGTTGTTCCATATGCAATACATGAACTATAGTAATTAACTTACATATGCTCAAGAACTTAAAAATACATCACTTTACATCATTTGACTCATAAATCTACGTATATAATATATATATACATATAACCCAATCTCCAAAGCAAAATGAAGGTTTCGACTCGGCTTACGTGAACCAACTTCGACCTATCACATCAAGAACTTGGGAAAAAGGAAAATAGAGAGGGGACGAGGTACCACATGCTCCATGAGCAATTCTCAACCCCAAGAAAACAAAACAGTTGCACATAATACTTTAAGTAGCAATCACAAAGAAGTTTATATTTACTATCACATAATAAGCATACAAGGTCTCCCATATCCATCAATACCTCGATAATCTCCAAAATTTAGATTGCAATACTTGCCTCCCTCTATTCCACAAACAAAAGTTCTCAACTTGCCTAATCTATGACTCTTGTGTCTCAACAGTGACAACCACATATTACATTTAGCATCACACAATTAGAGCATATAGGACACAACAATAAGCTGACCCATGCTAAAATCCAGGCACTGAGAATGATAGACTATTCAATCACACATAAGTACTTAACATTAAAGAGTTGGGTTCACATCACCCATTAGAGATCTTTTTGTTAGAACCGTTACATAGACCACCTTAAGCATATATAAGAGAGTCAACCCCTTTATAAGAAGGTCATTTGCAATTCCATAAAAGCCTTTTTAAAGGACTCATGCACATTTTCAAACATTTCACGAGCATAATCCTTAAACGAGGAGTTGTCAACTCATAATGAGTAAGAAAACATTTTCTGAGCATTAACTCATTTCTTACTCAGTGAGCATTTATCCTCATCACGATCTTCTAGGGTTTCCACTTCTGGGTCTATTCCCTTGGAATTGGGGTTCCCACATACTAGATCTACTCCTAAACTTATGTTCTACCCTTATCAGGGTCCTCTAGGGTTCCCATTGCTAGATCTGATCCCTAGGAGTTCACTAGCACTATCCTTTTAGCTCAAAACATCTCAGATGCATCGCACTTTAAACACGTTTTGCATCAAATTTTCCATTCAATCACGACTATCATATTTTCATTCCCAAGAAGGTTAAGATGCCTTAATAATATCAATCGACTTTTGAAAAGCATATAACCATTCATTATGATAAAGCATGCTTATAAATGAGTTAATCACCAAGTATGCATTCTCATTTCAAAGGAAGCAATATTAAAACTTGTTTCAAAAGCTACTAGTTTGCAATGACCTTTTTTTTTTCACTTACAGGTACTCTTGTCAAATGAATGGTTTGACAGTCATTATTGACCACAAATTTTGGGGATATCAAAACAATTCTCATAAACACTTGCCAACGCAAGTCTTAGGCACATTGCAAACAAATTTATTCACAAGTCACCCTGCTTTCCAATTCAGTAATTCATTTAAGCAACTTCTAGTAGCAATCAAGGGATGATTAACACTCGAGTCACTTGTTAAAGTAATCAGGACATCGCTTTGGTCATGGTAACAAACAAGTGACCCTTAAGCTAATTACTTAAGGAGTTGAAACATTCGAAAATCATAATGCAAGATGGTTGGACATGGTTTAACCAAGTCAAATAAGGTTTCACCGAACAAACTCTTAGTTCACAAACCCTATAGTACGAGACCTTTAAATACACAGGCAAACTTGGATGGCTACGATTACAATAGTCTAGCATAGAACTTAGCCCATGACATATACACATAGCACACAGTATATAAGCCATCAAAAGGAAGGCAGGCTTATAAATGCATTAACAGCCAAATAGCTTCCAATTTCACATAAAGAAGTTCTAATTCAATTTAGAACTTAGCAATTATGACATAATCAAACTTATTTTCGCTTGAATGCATCCAGTTTGAAACTGTAAATCAATCGCTTGCTTTTGTTTATTAAATTCATCCCAATTTGTATGAAATAAAGGGTTTTAACGAGCTTGTACCATTAACGTCATACATTACCTGATTCTCAAGGCTGTATTCAATGGTTCGACCGCAGGACCATTCAACCGAATCACTTTGTGGCCTAAACGTGGCCTCTAATATAGGTGCAACATCTAAAGCATGGAATGCAATCAACAACGTGAGTTCTTCTAAAGTATATCAAGACAGTTAAATTGCCACATAGTTCACGAATCTGGTTCACCATCAGACCTGATTTGTGAGTCATTCAGTTGATTCTCAACCCTTTTTAATTCACCCTAAAGCCACAAGACAGGCATGCATTGGCATTTGACTATGATAACATATCCAATGACCAACACACAACCATGAATCCTATCAGTCAATAGAATCGGTACAACATCTCAATTTATTGATTTTTACACAACCTAGGCTCCCTCCTTATCGCACCGTTAACAAGAGTCCTTAAAAATCAACTCAATTCATCTCCAAATCATTCTAAGTAACCACACAAACTGCTTATTACCCTTGATTCTCACCAATTTAGGTTCCTCCTCATAATCAAACCAACTCATTCAGCAATTTAAAATCAAATCAACATAGTGAATGAACCATAATCGAATCAGCTCAGTAAACCAACTATAACCAAATTAACTCAATAAATGAAACAGTAAAACCTTGCAAAATTATTAATAGATTAAGGAATCAAGAAACATCCACCTTATTCCAAGCTTAAGGACCCAACTAATGGGTTTTTCGGTTGGTTTTTAGGTGACCTAAGACCCGGTTCTCGCTTCCTCTTGTTGTGATCACCAATTCGAGCTCAAATGCCACTGCCTAGACTCTCACACATGGCTGCTTGGTCCTATGTGGTCACCGTACTCAAGCCCAGCCATCGTTGCCAGTGGTGTTGAGCTGACGGTGCCGTTAGGTTGTAGGGGCTAGGGTTTGGCTCACATCTCCCTCTCTCACACTATTTTTCGCTCTCACACGATGCCAGACTCGACGCCACCATTGATATCGTCGGCCTCCCCCTCTTTCTCACTCTTCTTGCTTCCTCTTCTTCTTTGTATCGTTATTGTTACATCGCACGCTTGGCAAAGGTCACCCATCTCGCAACCGTGGCAGGGTGGTTGGTGGGCCTGAACTACACCGACACCACCATTTTCTATCTCCCTCGCTCATCCTCTCTCTCTAGTCTGCAACCGTGAAGAAGGGCGAATAGTAGATCTCCACCCTCCCTAAGCCCCCTTTACACCTGAACAAATGGGGCTTCAACCCCTTTTTGTTGTTTTTCTCCCTTTTTTTAACTTAGTTAGATGGGTTTATGGCCCAAATAAGCCAAGTACGAAAGCTTGCTAATCCCACATTGACTTAATTCCTGACTCAATACTAGATTCAAACAATTACGTAACAAATCAAGAAAATTTCAAAACAATTCACATAAAATCATGCATGTAATTAACACGCAAATATTAGTCGAATATAGCTAATATACAAAATTGTGGTTAATAAAATTACTAACCCAATAGATAGCTTGAAATTAAAAGCCTCGACTATTACATGTTCATCGCCCACTGCCATTTACAACCGACTACCGATCGCCACCACCAACCTTCACATTTGCTTTCCCTTTCCTCATTCTAGGAGTCAGCGGGGGTTGTGGCTACTGTCATTCGGCTGATTGCCCAACCTTTGCCACCACCTTTGACCGCTGTTGTCGAGCTCTAGCCACCACTGCCTCTACCATAGGCACTTTGCCTCACTCTTGCTCATCTTCTCCTTCAAAAGGTAACCCCTTTTAACCTAAATTCTACTATATCTAAATTATATAGTTTCTCTTCCATTGAAGTTTGGCTATTATGTTCAGACTTAGTTCAGTTGTGCTAGTTGAGAGAGCTCGATTGCGTAATTTTGCTAAATCAAAGATTATAAAACATTGTGATTGGATTAATTTGGGCTATTTTGTATGTTTTACTTGGATAATTTATGCTAGGACCTTTAGATTAAAATTGTTTTTTGAGTATATTATTAACATCCAGGAAGTTGGAGATGTCTGAAGTTAAAACTAAAGGGTTCATTAGTAGAGGAATTGAAGTGCAACAGAGATAGTTAAGTTTTTAATTATTTGGATGAGGAAGCTTGGCTTGTCTACATAAGTTAAACAAATCTGTTAAGGCAAAGTTTTGCTTGATTATTTGTTATTCCATTGAAATGAAAATGTGATGATCTTGGAGTTAATGGTCCAAACAAGTAGTAAGTTCAGAAATGGGATGAAAATTGAAATCTTAAACTAGATGGGAATTCAGGAGGATTCATGAAACATAGGTAATTGAATTGGTGGCAATTCAACAAGTATCAAATTTAATCTTCATGTTATCTTAACCAAGGGTTTAGGAGTCATGTGAATACCAATAATTTGATATGTGGGTAAACGTTTGGTGGTATCTGATTATGAATAAGTCTTGAATCATTTTAGAGCTTAAGCTAAGGTTAATCGTTGATGAAGGAGGGATATCATTATGTTGATTATCTTGTTAAAAACAAGGTCAAATTAAAGCATGCCTACATCTTTGTTAAAAGTGAACTCTTCAATGTATTATTTGATGACGAAAAGGTACTTATTTGAGGCTTGATTAAGTAGAGTTACAATTAGCAGCTAATATGAGAATTTTGCAGCTATTTCATTAAGCCAAGTAAGTTAAACAAAGGCTAAAAAGATTAGTTGTATTTGTTGTGGTTAATGAGGCATGATCTAGAGCTTATCTTATCGTATTCATGAGGATAAGACTTAATGGATGATGAATAGGTAATTCTACAAGTTGAGGGGAAACTACGAAATTATGTGAGCATGATTCTCAAGTCATTGCCATAAGTTTGACTATGATGTGTTGAGAAGTTTTACCAAGGTAGGATATTAACAAAGTACATAAAGAATTTCATTAGGTTAATAAAAATATGAGTTTGAGAGCACACTTACTTGCTAAAGAAAGCTTATGACAAGCTCATGAGACCTGATTATTTTATCTATCATATTTTCTACCATGAAGGAAATACAAAGAAGAAAACAAATGAAAAGTCTTCAGTTTTCCAAATAAGGTAGAATTATAATTTACAGGCATTACGAAAAGATATCATAAAATTAATAAGCATGCAATTAATAGGTGGCAAAATTATAAGGATAAATCTGTATGAGTTTAGAAACGAAACCAAAGTTTTACAAAAGAAGAGCCAAAAGTTGACGGTGATGTATGTCTCTAGGAAAGCAAGAAACCTAGCTAAAACCTACCAAGTACACGAATTAAACAAGTGAAACAAAACGGCCTTGAAGTGGCACGGTCGTGCCTATGGACACGGTGTGGTCGTGCCAAAGTTCTGTCGAGTAAAGCCGGTTTTGGCAAGTTTCACGGTTTGAGTTTGGCTTTGTGTTTGGGGTGGAAGCAAGACCAAAGTGGATAGCCTTAACTTTGGTTAACCATGAAAATGGATGTATGAAGGCTTGTGAATGTATGGAATGGAAAGAGAATCAAAGTTATGATTCACTAACTCAAAACTAAGCTAGCGAACCCACCTTTCCTCTCTTGAAGCCGAGTAGAAGAACAATGAAATGGATAGAACTAAACTCAATGTTTGGATACAAAATCACCACCAAACACAATCTTAGGGACCCTAATCTTTGGTTAAGATACAAAAACACCACTTAACAAATCTTAGGACTTACTTGATCACCACCTTAATCGACCAAATTAAGGATAAGCAAGTGCAGTATTTGAAGAGAGAAAGCTAGAAGCTCTCAAACTGAATTTCATTCAAATGTGAGTTATATTCTTGCCTTGGTTGTGTGCTTCTCTTTTGTTACTCACCTAGTAAGCATACAAGCAAGCTAGAAAGCACACACACACCTAGAGCTTTCCTTACTAGGAAGGAAAGGTGTTAATTAACCTAATACCTCCAGTTTAGAGCTAATTGTGTAAAAAGCATGCTTAAGCTAATCTAAATACATCCAAAGCATAAAGTAAAGCAAGTCTAATGTTTATTACATAGTAATCAACTCATACTTAAGCTTAAACAACCAGATTGCTTGTTGAATTGTGATTGGCCAGCCGTAAAGTTAAGTCTTCTTTTTAGCTAGCCAATAGGATGCAAGAGACATATGAATTTACATCTTGCTCCTTATTGGCCATTCTTCCCAAGGTTGCAACCCATGATTGATGCCTAGGGATGTGTTCCAAGCCTTGAAAAGTGTGCCACACGTGCTGAAGTATATTAAACCCACGGTTTGGAGCAAAATAAATCGGTTTGAGTGAACTGGGGTTCAAGTCCTATTTTTGCACGGTTTTCTGATTGGTTTTAAGCATAGCAAAAGTGAGTATGATCTGGTTTTCAGACCATGGGGGGAAAACTTTGGGATATGTATAAACCCCCCTCCCGTAAAGAAATCAAGGTTATAGCATGTTTAAGGTAATTTAACTCAAACATTTAACCACACAGTTTGTAGCCAAAACTGACCGATTTGACAAAAGGCCTTGATCTCACATCCTCTTGTGGGTATAATTGAAAACTAATGCTTGGACTTGAAATTAGACATTATGAGGATTCCAAAAATGTAAAAATTGAAGACTTAAGCCACAATATAGCTTAAGTTATGAGGTGAACAAAACCAGCTAAAATCTGGTCCTTTAACCCGATTGCACATCCTTGGCTCTCTTCAACAATGTGAGCCATTGCCGCAACTTTGGAGCTTGCATTAGACCTTGTAAGACTTGTTGGACCTTCTTCCTTGTCTATGGTGGTAGGGACTCCATCATCCTTCCCTCGTTCAGAAGATTTGATCCTCAAATCGACAAGGTAATCATCGTCTTGGTAAGCTTTCAAATCAGCTACATTGAATGTGGCTGAAACTCCATAGTCACCTGTTAAATCAACCTTATAAACATTATCATTAAGATGTTTAAGTACTTCAAAGGGACAATCAGCTCGTGGCATGAGCTTGTTCTTCCTTTTGGATGGAAATCTTTCCTTCCTAAGGTGAATCCACACGAGGTCTCCTGGTTGAAAAACCACTCTCTTCTTGTGCTTGTTGGCTTGAGCTTGATATGCTGCATTAGTCTTCTCAATCTTGCTCCTTACCAACTCATGAACCTTCTTGATTTGTTCTACCCTTGCTGTTGCATCTGCACTTGGCTTTTGGTCTAAGGGTTGTGGTGTGAGATCAAGTGGACTAAGGGGATCAATTCCATAAACGACTTTAAATGAAGAAAGACCAGTAGCTTTGTTTGGTGCCCTGTTGTAAGCAAACTCTGCATGGGGTAAAAGCAAATCCCAAGCCTTGGCATGAGGTTTAATCAAAGCACTTAGGAGTGTTCCTAAGCTTCGATTAGTAACCTCAGTTTGTCCATCAGTTTGTTGATGACTGGTAGTACTATACTTCAGTTTAGTACCTAACTTCTTCCACAATGTAATCCAAAAATGACTCAAAAACTTGGTATCCCTATCAGAAACAATAGACCTAGGAATACCATGTAATCTTGCCACTTCTTTGAAATACAATTCAGCAATATGTGTAGCATCATTAGTCTTGTTGCATGGAATCAAATGAGACATCTTAGAAAACCTATCAACCACAAGAAAGATAGAATCCTTGTTCCTTTGGATTTTAGGCAATCCAAGAATGAAGTCCATACTTACATCAACCCATGGTGAAGTGGGAATAGGCAATGGAGTGTACAAGCCATGAGGTAGTGAATGGCTTTTGGAAATTTGACAAGTTGCACACCTTTTGAGTATGTCCTGTACGTCTCTTTCCATAGCTGGCCAATAATAATGCTGCCTTAGCATGATAACAGTCTTGTTCTCTCCATAATGTCCAGCTAAAGATCCTCCATGAACCTCTCTTATTAGAAGTTCCCTTGTGCTACACTTTGGTGTACACAGTCGCATGCCCTTGAAAAGAAATCCCTCATGGATAAGAAAATCTCCTTTGGGGTGTTTAGAACAATCAGCATATAATTCCCCAAAGTCTTCATCCTTGTCATATAAAACCTTTAGATGCTCAAAACCAAGTACACAAGCATCTAATTGGAATAGTAAAAGATACCTTCGAGATAGAGCATCTGCACCTTGATTGAGTTTACCTGACTTGTGCTTGATAGTGAAGTGATATGATTGCATAAACTCAACCCACTTGGCATGCCTTGAGTTCAACTTATGCTGCCCTTGTATGTAGTTCAATGCTTCATGGTCAGAATGTAATATACACTCACTTGCAATAAGATAATGACTCATGCTCTAAATATCTCACAATGGCATAAAACTCTTTATCATAAGTGGAGCACTTCCTTCTTGAATCACATAATTTCTCACTAAAGAAGGCTAGAGGTTTACCTTCTTGAGTAAGAACTCCACCAATACCTACACCAGAGGCATCACACTCAACTTCAAAGACTTTACTAAAGCACGACAAGGATAGAACCGATGCTTGAGTAAGCCTAGTCTTGATCTCTTCAAAGGCAGATTCTGCTTTTGATGTCCATACAAATCTTTGATAACTTCAGTCATAGGAGCCATAATAGTGCTAAAACCACGAATAAATCTCCTGTAGAAAAAAGCTAAACCATGGAAAGCTCGAACATCATGTATACTCTTAGGTATAGGCCAAGACCGAATGGCTTCTACCTTGCTCTCATCTACCTTTATACCATCTTCAGTAACAATATAACCAAGAAATGTAACTTCAGGAGTAAAGAAAGCACATTTCTTAAGGTTACCAAATAACTTGTCTCGTTCTAAGACAAGCATAACTTGAGTTAGGTGATCTTGATGTTCATGCTCATTCTTAGAATACACCAAAGTAGCATCAAAGTATACTACTACAAACTTTCCAATGTAAGGTCTAAACACTTGGTTCATTAACCTCATAAAAGTACTAGGTGCATTAGAAAGACCAAAAGGCACTTCCAACCATTCATGGAGTCCTCCTTTTGTTTTGAAAGCTGTCTTCCATTCATCACCTTCTCTAATTCTGATTTGGTAGTAACCATTTTGAAGATCAATCCTAGAGAACACTTTAGAGCCATACAACTCATCTAGCATGTCTTCAAGCCTTGGTATGGGATACCTGTACTTGATAGTGATCTTGTTAATGGCCCTGCTATCAACACACATCCGCATTCCACCATCCATTTTAGGCACCAAAAGAGCTGGAACGGCACAAGGACTCAAAAACTCACGAATTAATCCGTTCTCTTGCAACTCGACAGCTTGTGTTTGAATTTCATTGGTGTCCTTTGGATTCATCCTATATGCTGACTTGTTTGGTAGGATGGAACCAGGAATAAGATCAATGTGATGTTGAATGTATCTTTTTGGAGGCAAACCCGTAGGGATCTCCTCAGGAAACAAATGACAGAAATTTTCAATGAGTGTCCTTGCAATGGGGTGAGTGGGCATCAAATTTTCTGGTTCATCTTGGATGCTTAGTATCCACTCTTTAAAGGCCTTAAACTCATGCTGAGAAGCCTTTAGGATGGGTTCACTTACAGACAATAGGCAATCATTGTGTTTGGGCTTATTTTGTGGTTGCATTTCATGGAGTTTGGATGGGGGTAAAGGGGCTAGGGTGATCTTCTTGCCATCCTTGGTAAATGAATAAGTGTTTAGGTAACCATTATGCATAACTGTACGATCATACAACCATGGTCTCCCTAAAAGCATATGACATGCATCCATAGGAATAACATCACACCATAACTCATCTTGATAGTTCTTTCCAATGGAAAAAGAGATTAAACCCCGAGAGTTCACCTGAATTCCCTTGCTTTGATTTAGCCATTGGATGTTATATGGATGTGGATAAGTCATTGTTTGCAGCCCTAGTTTCTCAATCATGCTTAGAGAAACTACATTAGCACAACTTCCTCCATCAATGATCAAAGAACATATCTTCCCTTGGGTAATACATCGAGTATAAAATATGTTCTCTCTTTGTTCATCTTTAACTCCTCTTTGTGTACTTAGAACTCTTCTCAGAACTAAGAGCTCACCTTCATCAGCTTCTTCAATAACCTCATCTTGAGTTTCCTCAAGTTCTAGTTCACTTTCAACCTCATTTTCTTCCTCCTCAAAATCCTCTTTCAAGGCTGCCTATTCAGCCAAGGTGATTACTTTCCTGTTTGGACACTCCGAAGCAATGTGACCAAGCCCTTGACATTTGAACCACCTCCTATTGCTCATTGGGTTAGGATGAGGTCTATTTTGTGGTGCTTGGGTTCTTTGTGGTGTTGGGGTTCTTTGTGGAAAGGAAGGGGATGGATTTTGTGGTTTAGGAATAGGGTTGGAACTCCCCTTGTTAAAAGGTTGGTTTTGGTTCAAAGGTCGTGTGTTTGAGGTTTAAAGGGTGGTCTTGCCTTCTTTTGTTGTTCCACTTTGTGAGCCAATATACAAACATCATCAAATGAAGCATAGGCTTGCAATTCAACGACATTAGAGTACCTAGGATCAAGACCTCTCAAGTATCTAACTATGGTTTGTTCTTCAGGCTCTTGAATGTCACACTTAATCATCAACTTCTCAAAATCACGTGTGTATTCCTCAACATTCATACTACCTTGAGTAAGGTTATGAAATTGAAAATAACAATCTTGAACATAAGTTGGTGGGAGAAACCGTGCCTTAAGCTTAGTTTTCATCTTATCCCAACTTTGGATTCTTGATTTTCTTTACCTAAGCCTTTTAGCATTCGAGTTTGTCCACCATAAAGATGCATACTTTCTAAGTCTTAAGGCCACTAACTTGACCCTCTTATCATCAAGGATATCTTTATACTCAAAGACTCTTTCAACAGTATGTAACCAATCAATGAATTCCTCATGATCAAGCTTACCTTTAAATTCACGAACTTCAACTCTGAAATAATTGGTATTAGCTTGAAACTGTTGCTCTCCTCTAGCCAATCTAGGAACTTCTTCTTCACTTGAGGTATCAATATCATGGCTATAGACTTGTTCACGTTCGCTAGGTTCAGATTGAAGAGTTTCTTCATTCAACTTTTGCTTTTGCTTTAAGACCGAACCCAATTGCTTTCCTAAGTACTCATTTTGTGCTTGAGTTTCTTGGTTCTTTTGTGAGTCATCTCTCATTTTGCTAGCCAAGAACTCATTTTGCTTCATCAAGGCTTCGAACCTCTCTTCCAAGGTCATGCTTGGTGAAGTCATACTTAAACAAGGTTCCTTAAACCAAGTATGAAACTGAATTTGTGTTTGAAAGGGAATGGATGAGTGATTTGTGGAAGTGGAAGGGCATACAAGGCCAAGGTGAAACCTTTGCTTTGATACCAAATATGATGTATGTCTCAAGGAAAGGAAGAAACCTAGTTAAAACCCACCAAGTACACGAATTAAAAAAGTGAAACAAAACGGCCTTGAAGTGGCACGGTCGTGCCTATGGACACGGTGTGGCCGTGCCAAAGTTCTGCCGAGCAAAGTCGGTTTTAGCAAGTTTCACGGTTTGAGTTTGGCTTTGTGTTTGGGGTGGAAGCTAGACCAAAGTGGATAGCCTTAGCTTTGGTTAACCATAAAAATGGATGTATGAAGGCTTGTGAATGTATGGAATGGAAAGAGAACCAAAGTTATGATTCACTAACTCAAAATTAAGCTAGCAAACCCACATTTCCTCTCTTGAAGCCGTGCAGAAGAACAATAAAATGGATAGAACTAAACTCAATGTTTAGATATAGAATCACCACCAAACGCAAGCTTAGGGTCCCTAATCTTTGGTTAAGATACAGAAAAACCACTTAACAAAGCTTAGGACTTACTTGATCACCACCTTAATCGACCAAATTAAGGATAAACAAGTGATGTATTTGAGGAGAGAAAGCTAGAAGCTCTCAAACTGAATTTCATTCAAATATGACTTATATTCTTGCCTTGGTCGTGTGCTTCTCTTTGTTACTCACCTAGTAAGCATACAAGCAAGCTAGCAAGCACACACACACCTAAAGCTTTCCTTACTAGGAAGGAAAGGTGTTAATTAACCTAATACATCCGGTTTAGAGCTAATCGTGTACAAAGCATGCTTAAGCTAATCTAAATACATCCAAAGCATAAAGTAAAGCAAGTCTAATGTTTATTACATAGTAATCAACTCATACTTAAGCTTAAACAACCAGATTGCTTGCTGAATTGTGATTGGCCAGCCATAAAGTAAAGTCTTCTTTTTGGCTAGCCAATAGGATGCAAGAGACATATGAATTTGCAACTTGCTCCTTATTGGCCATTCTTCCCAGGGTTGCAGCCCATGATTAATGCCTAGGGACGTGTGCCAAGCCTTGAAGAGTGTGCAACACATGCTAAAGTAAATTAAACCCATGGTTTGGGGCAAAATAAATCGGTTTGAGTGAAACGGGTTCAAGTCCTATTTTTGCACGGTTTTCTGTAAGCTTAGCAAAAGTGAGTATGATATGCTTTTTAGGCCATGGGGGGGAAACTTTGGGATGTGTATAACCCCCCCCCCCAAAAAAGAAATCAAGGTTATAGCATGTTTAAGTAAGGCAATTTAACTCAAACATTTAACCGCGCAGTTTGGAGCCAAAACTGACTGGTTTGACAAAAGGCCTTTATCTCCGATCCTCTTGTGGGTATGATTGAAAACTAATGCTTGGACTTAAAAGTAGACACCATGAGAATTCCAAAATGTAAAAATTCAAGACTTAAGCCACAATGTAGCTTAAGTTATGAGGTGAACAAAACTGGGTAAAATCTGGTCCTTTAACCTGATTGCACATCCTTGGCTCTCTTCAACAATGTGAGCCATTACTGCAACTTTGGAGTTGCATTAGACCTTGTAAGACTTGTTAGACCTTCTTCCTTGTCTATGGTGGTGGGGACTCCATCAGACGGTTAATAAGACAACAAACAACCATCAAAGGTACCTTAATGCTTGTACCTTTTTCAAGTAAAGCCTTAACGTACCTTAATGCTTGTACCTTTTTCAAGTAAAGCCTTAATGCATTTATAAATTATACTTAACAGTTTCAACGTATTTTGCTCATTTGAGGGACCCTCGTATCATCATTATGATCATGTACTACTATGTTCATATGTGTAACGATCTGGGGATTGGACAACATGACAAGCAGTGCGCTGATTATTGTTACCCTCCATATGCCAATTGTTGAGTGATTCATCAAAACCTAGGAGTTGGCTAGAGATCTCCAAACTCTTGAATTCATATCGTTTAATGAATCATCGTTCAAGTCCTAAGCTTGGCTGATAAAAGAATGACTTAGTTCAACTAATTGTCCAATTATTTCAATGCTTATGATTTACAAAATCAAGTTAAAGGTGTGTTCATGCTCAATAGTTCATGTAAGTTAATTTTACTGAATAAGGGTAATGTATTTGGCTTAATGATAATTTTTCAATTTGTTTCATGTTTTACAAAATGGTCTAGGAATGGAAATAAAGCTACACCTAAGTTGACCTAAGAATAGCACAAGAAGCAAATAATACAAGTTCAAGATACTAACATCTCCTTGGTTATTGATACTACTTAACTGTGTTTTGGAGTTGGCTAAGCTCTACCCTCAATATTAAATGACCAAAATTTGGATTGATTTATTGATTTAGTGTTATAAGGTCTTGGCTATTTGGATGTTTGGGAAATGTGAAGGATTTGTACAAGTTTCTTCAAACTTTCTAGTTACCTTATTACAGGACTTAATCTATGCTAAAATGGCCAAGCATTAGACTTTTAAATGATAATACATTCCAAGAAATCCGTTTTTCCCTTTTTTTATTGAATCTCACGAAATTGAGATATTTAACAAAAAACTTTTATAAGCCACAAGTTAATTTTTATTAAACATATGTTGAAGCATTTTAGTCTTGTCTCTCAATGGGAGACGGTGGTCACATCCCCAACTTTACATAGGCTCTGGTCCCACTTTAATTGCTAGTCAGATAATTATATGTATTTAAGTTGCAGGTGTTACAAAAGTGATATGAGAGCCAACCCCTAACTTGAGCTGTATGCACCACGAGTTATGTGCTCAGAGTTTGTGTATGTATACAAAAGTAGGCATATAAATGATGTTCTTAGTAATATAAAAAAACTAAAGAAATAGGAGAGCAAAGAAGCTTAAGTACATGAGTGATTGTCTATATTGTCCATACAAATAGATCTATATGCCTGCATTGGTAAGTTTCTTCATATGGCAATTATCCCTAATAGTTAAATAATAAATTATTAATTAATCACTAGAACTATATTCTATTATCCACCTTGTTATTACGAGGTTACATATCAACATCCCTCCAACTAATCGAGAGGCAATTAGTACTAGCATTCAGTTGTACGACAAAGTTGGTGTAATACATGTTTGATTCATTTATGTTGGGTGCAAGAAGCTTGTTAGGAAATGACTAAGAGAACAATAATGACAACCATCTTGCAAAAATGTAATGGAATTAAGTGTGAATATTAATAATGCAAATCCTATATTTTTAGGTTGTGTAGTTATTGGGGTATCGAAAAAGCTGAGCTCCATTAGAAAACATGATCGTCTACCAAGTTCACAATAAGTTTAGCTAAGGTAGGCCAAAATTCTGCGACAGTGACATAGATTTAATTTGTGTTAGAGAAATGGACTAGAGCAGTGGAGGAAATAGACAAGCAAAAAAAATTGGTGGGAACCATTGACCCTAGATTTCAAGGTTTTAGAGAAGTTTCTAGAGGTTCTGAGGGCTGAACTCCACTCGACGTGCTCAAAAAGTTAGCAATTAGAAGAGGTAACTTAGTTAAGGATGAGAACTTTATTAGCAGTGGGGAAAACTGATAAACCTATTGAATTATCCAAATTTTTCATAGAAGATGCTGAAAATTCAGATCACCCTATAGGGGATGAATAGGATGACTGCAAAAACAAAATTAAATGCACAAATTAAAAGAAGAAATTTAAGAAAGACAGCGTGCAATGATATTTTTCAATGAGGTTGGGCTTCAACTAGGCTTGGATCTCCGTCTAAAGTTATCTAACTCTACGATTCAACTCTTTACTTATCTTATTAGGATGAACTCTCTTAGAAGATCTCAGAGTTTTCCCACTCTTGAGATCCTAACTGTTAAATCAACCTCTTGATTTAAGCTTGGGGGAGTTGACCTCAGAACTCCTAAGTTTACTTCTAATAAAGAACACTTTCTCGCTACTCAACATTTTACCTCGGTGCAATATTTGAAACAATAGCTCAATGTATAAGCTCAGTGCTTTTTTCACTTGCTTGGTGCCATTCACTTGCTCTTGTGGCCTTTATTTATACACGAAGTAGTTGTTGCCTCATTTAGCTACGAATGGAGGTTTCTGATTTGAATATTTTGGTATCTCACTTCAAGCCTTTGAAATCTTCTGTATAAATTTGATTTGATCTCCAATCAAATGAAGGAGTGAAAATGTCAACATCATGCTACAAGGAATCTTTCTTTTACTTAGAGATTGTATGCTGCCATTTTAACCGCTTCAAATAAAATAAAATAAAAATGGATTGCATTAGTGGGTAGAATTAATTGTGTCATCATCCCTTGATATCTTCAACATTGCATTGCATTTCGCTTTTATATCAAGAATGACTCAAAGATATTATTTTAAGCCTTAGCATTTGATTTCCACATAATTTTGTTTTTCTAGCAAAATCAATTCATGTGATTTCATTTTTTTGGTAAAATCAAATCACATATTTTAAGCATGGCAAGCATGATATTGATAAAGAGGGCAAGCATGATTTGTAAGATATTATAAGATTATTCAAATTAAAACCAACCCAAGATAAATGTAAGATTATGAAAAGATTAATTTACACAATATTATCTTCAAGAGAGTATCAATTTAGACCTTATTATATGCAAGTAATGATTCTTGAGTATTGAAAATTCAAATTTTGAATACAAGCTAGGTCATTTAAGTATCATTTCTTTAATTAACAATCCAAAACAAGAACAAATAAAATCCATTGATATAATTAGTGCCCATACGTTTTGTATCCATAACTTATATTCTACAACCAGGAGGTAGATATGATTTACTAGTAAAAAAGAACACTGTCATGCTCATTTTGAAATACCTATCAACTAATTTTCTTAGCGTAGTCCATTATTAATTTTGCATTTCGTCAAAACTATATAGTCACTCACTTGAGGTATTCCAACATTAGCAAAAGCATATTGGGCCGACCATAGATATTACATATGAAATTGAATAATTATAAAATCAGGTCACTTCACAACTTCATATACAACACTAATTATATTGTTTGT
>JACYFF010019584.1:42143271-42192891 GCA_017589665.1 Selenicereus undatus
ATATATATATATATATATATATATATATATATATATATAATATGAGTATTTTCATTTTTGGCATCCAAAGAGTACTAAGAAATTCAACAAGTCTTGCTTCTCCTTAGTTTTTTCCTGTAAAATATTTTCACAAAATCTTTTTTTTAAGGTCTCTTGGAATCAGCATCTCTACGGATAGGGATGTCTGTAGAAATAAGGTTGTCCACATTTGAATAATTTTATCCTTTCACAAAATATATTTCTCCGCCTATTAAAGATAATTTTGTAACATCCATGTTCAAGTTGCTAGTGAAATTGTTAGTCAGATAATTTCATCCTTTCACAAAATATATTAATGCAATGCTTTCATGTATAAGGGTCCACAGAGCATGGAAAGTTTGGAAGCCAAATTTATCTTTACCCTATCACGTATGTACAAGCGTAGTATAAAAAATATATATTAACGTACCCAAGTACTAAGTACATTTGAAAACATGCTTTCTCCCCCTCACAAAAATCATTAAAAAAGCGCTAATCTTACAATATTAATCATGAGGTTATGAGACCACATCATATACAAGCACATTAAAAGAATACATCAAATTAATTATTTTTTCTTAAATATTACTCAAGAGGATATATATCAAAGTATATCAAAGTTGTAATAGGTATATCAAAGTATAAGCCATTGAGTATATATCTTCTCATCTTATTTCATGAATAAATAGTCATATATAATTTATGGAAATAAAATATATAAATTTATACATTCCAAAAATTGATGTACTATATCAATGGCCAAAAAAATTAAGTATCAAATATGAGCCACATAGTCACGTAACAAAATATCATATAATTATAACACAATATAAATCATGCTAACTCTCCAATTTTTAAGAAAACAATGACATATAACCATGGTCAGAAATTTACGTCAAGAATACTACAAAGTCAAGTATGACATTGATTGATAATCTACGTCGCAAAAAATGATATCATATGGTTCAATCCAACATAAAAAATATAGGAGGAAATCCTTGCATTCCTATACTTTGACAATAGTGCAGGACTCATAGTTTCGCATGATATCAAATACCATTCAATGAGTCATGCCACACAAATGGATATCACATAAAAACAGAATTATTATTTTAGATATGCCAATACTAACAATTATACAAGCAAGTTATTAAGACTTGCGATCATAAGAAAATTTAAATGAATCAATAGTCCTCTCAACTTAATTAATGGCTAGTTTTTAGCGTCCACACCAAGAAGACAAATCAAAAGTAATTAGACTTATCAACCATCCACGGAACGATATATATGTGTGGACTGTTGATTCTCCTTCTCCCCCTTAATATGATACTCATTAATAAATAGAATGCGGATTTATTCACCTCAATTTTCAAAGATAAAATGTTACCAATAATATTACTTCAATAATTTCTAAAACACCCAATTTTGAATTGAGAATTTTCTTCGTTTAGATGTCAAGTAGTCCTACAAAGTAAATTAAACCTTTCTGAAAGCACTTTTGAAAAATTTAGGTCCACTCGTGTCTATCATATTAGGTGTTCTTAGTCCCTTTGGAATCCAAATCTAAATAATCTTTGAAGATGGTTGTCTAAGTGGACATGAGTATGCAATATGACCAATCTTGAAACAATGATTACAAGTTTTGACATTCTTTTTGCATGAAGTAGATTTAACAAAGAGGTTCTTGTAAATTTTGTTTTCGCTGAAATAATCATATCCAATTTCTTATTTATTAAAAGTTGCTTTTTGGGTACAAAGTAACTTATCTAGATTTTCTTACCCTTGTTTAAATTTGAAAATTATTTTTTAATTATCATCACATTTAGTTTGCAATTCCAAATTTTTATTTTCAAGAACTTCAATCCTATCATGAAAATCATCATTTAGTTTTTTTTTTTTTTTTTCAAAACTATAGTTTTTTGTGTTAACTCTTGAATAGTTTTCTTTAGACTTTATATTTAGATAAATACCTTTGTTCCACATTAGCACAATTAACTTAAGCTTCAACTAATTTTTCTTTTGAATATTCATAAAGCGCAGAAGGATCAACGTCATTTGAGCTTTCATACTCGGTTTCCTATAGGGGTGAGCGGGACCGGGCACCCAATTGAGTTTTTAGGAACTAGGCCCTAGAATTTGGAACTAGTCCTAGACCTGAGTGGAACCACGTCCTAAAATTTGGACCCATCCCGGACCCAGTTGGGACCGGGTCCAATTCCAAGTATCCGGTTCCTAAGTAATATTTTTTTATTTTTTTTTCTTATTTTTTCCAAAGAAAATAGAGAGAGGGAGGGATTGAAGGAAGTTGAAAACTCATATATGAAGCCAAATTCCTAAAAACCAAATTATAAGGCTAAATCAAATATGCAATAAGCAATAAAAAAGATTCACATATTCTACAGTAAACTCAGATAATTAGAGACAATATTTATCAGAAACCCACAAATCAAGATTATGAAACGAATGAGAAACATAAACATTATTTTAATTCACTTGAAATAGAGAGAGAAAAAGAGAAATACTATCAAAATAATATAAAAACGAATACTTAGTAAACAACAAAGCTCATAAAGAGAATAACCAAAGCTTAAAGGAAGAAATCCATGATAGTTGAGAAACTTAAAGAGTAAGTTGGGACAAATTGAAAGTAAAAAAGAGACAAGGGGTTAAATTGGAGTAGTTGGGAGTTGGGTCTTGCTACAAAAGATACATCACTTAAGGAATAAGGGTTTACTTTTTATGTTTTTTCACAAAATTCTTTAACTTTTGAACAAGTATCAAATATTGGGTTCGGGTTCGGGCCCGGTGGCAAAATTTTAGGACCCGGTTCCTAAATTTTGGAACTTGTCCAATCGGGTCCAGGTCCGGGTCCATACCTGTCGGGTGCAAGCCGATTATAGTTCCATAACTGGGTACTCGACTTTTTGGCTCACCCCTGGTTTCCTTCATTAAGGAGTCGTCATTTTCCTTGAGGCACAAGTTAGCCCTTTGATCCTCATTGTAATCAGCATCATTGGAGTCATCATCACTCCATTTAGAAGTCATCGCCCTTTTGTTGTCTTTTTTTGCCTTAGATTTATGCTTGTCTCATTTCTTTTGGATTGAAGGGCAATTTATTATCATGTGCCTCGGAAAGCCACAACCATAACGAGCTACAATGTTAATATCACTTTGATAATTGGAAAATGTTTTACCTTTGGAGTGTTTTTCATTTCTACTTGAAATTCCTTATTTCTTGCATGCTCCTTTTAGTTTCTTTAATTGTAGGATTTTCTTCACTCCTTGGGTGATTCGATCTATTACATCATCTTCTTCATCGCTCAACTCTTCTCCTGAAGAGCTTAACTCTTTATTTTTAGTCTTGAATGCAATATTGTTCTTGACAGAAATTTCTATCTCATCTTCTTTGAGTTGAATCTCATGCGTCAGAAGCTTTCCTAAAAGATCATGTAGTTCTAGCTTATAGAGGTCTAGAGCTTCCTCAATTGCAGTGACCTTTGGACACCACTTGTTCTTTGGAAGACATCGAAGAATCTTTCTTACCATTTCTTCATTAATAGAGTAGGTTTTGCCAAGAGATTTCAAGCTATTAGTGATGTTGATGAATCGAGTCAACATATCTTTGATGGATTCATTCGATTACGTCTTGAATAATTCGTACTGATGTATGTACATGTTCATTTTTGCTTCTCGAACTTGGCTTATCCCTTCATACGTGACCATTAGTTTGTTCCAAACTTGCTTAGCTACATCACAAGCAAAAATTCGATTATAGTAGTTAGCATCTAAACCATCATGAAGAATATGTTTTTCTCTTGAGTTCTTAATAAGTTTGTCCTAATTAGCATTAGTACATTTATCCTTTGGTTTATCCATTACTTCTTCATTGTCATTTCTGATCTTGGGAATGACATGGGGTCTATTGTTCACAATCTTCCATAGCTTTATATTTGTAGATTCAATGAATACTAGCATAGCATTTTTTTTTTTTCAATAAGAGAAGTTAGTTTCTTTAAACAAAGGGGGTCTAATGGTGGATTGACCTTCAATGTTGACATTGCCTAAGAAAGCCATAATCATTACCCACTTGACTATTAGGTCAAATGAAATATGGGACTGGCTCAAATACCAATTGAAGATTCAAATCACCCTAGAGTGGGTGAGTAGGGTGATTGTAAAAATAAAATTAAATGAACAAATTGAAAACAAAAATTTAAGAAAGACAATACGCAACGATATTTTAATGAGGTTAGACCTCAATTAGGCTTGGGCCCCTGCCCAGAGTTATCCAACTCTAAGATTCAATTCTTTACTTCTCTATTAGGGTGAAGTCTCTTACAAGATCGCAAAGTTTCTCACTCTCGAGATCTCAACTCTTAAATCAACCTCTTGATTTAAGCTTGTGAGAATTGACCTCACAACTCCTAAGTGTACTCCCAATTAAAGAACACTTTCTCACCATTCAGCTTTTTGCCTCAATATAATATTTGAAACAACAGATTAATGTATAAGCTCAGTGCTTTTTTCACTTGCCTGGTGCCATTCACTTGCTCTTGCAGCTCTATTTATAGGCTAAGTAGTCATTGTCTCATTTAGCTAAGAATGGAGGTTTCTAATTTGAATATTCTGATATCTCACTTTAGGCCTGTGAAATTTTCTTTGCAAATCTGATTTGATCTTCAATCAAACTAAGCAAGGCAAATGTCTACATCATGCTGCAAGGAATCTTCCTTTTACTTAGATATTGTATGCTAGCATTTCAAATGCTTCATATTGAATAAAATAATAGGATTTGATTAGTGGGTAAAATCAATTATGTCATCATCCCTTGATTTTTATTGCATTGCATTTCGCTTTTATATCAAGAATAACTCAAAGATATTATTTTAAGCCTTAGCATTTGATTTCCATGTGATTTTATTTTTCCAACAAAATCAATTCATGTGATTTCATTTTTCCAACAAAATCAAATCACATATTTTAAGCATGGCAAGCATGATATTGGAAAAGAGGGAAAGCATGATTTGTAAGATATTAGAAGGTCATTCAAATTAAAATTATCTCAAGATAAATATAAGATCATGAAGAGATTAATTTCTTAATTTATACAATATTATCTTCAAGATAGTATCAATTTAGATCTCATCACATGCAGGTAATCTTTATGATTCTTGAGTATTGAAATTCAAATTTTGAATACAAGCTAGGTCTTTCAAATATGATTTCTTTAATTAACAATCTAAATTAGGAATCAAATAAAATCCTTTGATGTCAATTAGTACCCATATGTTTTCTATCCATAACTTATATTCTGCAACTAGGAGGTAGACATGATTTACTATTAAACAATGATTTACTATTAAACAAGAAATACATTGTCATGCTCATTTCGAATAAGCCTACAAACTTATATTCTTAGCCTAGTCAATTATTAATTTTGCATTTTGTCAAAACTATATAGTCACTTACTTGAGACATTTCAACATTAACAAAAGCATATTGGTCCGACCATAGATATTACATATCATATATATATATTAAAAGTTGGATAGAATGTATGTATAGTTGACATGTGGTATGCCACATAGGATGCCAACTAGGGTGCCACTTGGGATAAAAATGCCATGTAAGATAGCAACATATAAGTCTTTTATCATAAAATTAAGATGGATGCATGTTATCAATGCAATTTAAATTCTTTTTAATGTTAACTTTTCTCATATGTTATCACTAATTAGTAATTGAATTTTATCTTTGCAAAGTTAATTGACGTTGTTTCTATAATATTCTATTTCTTTTAATATTCTATTTTATCCTATAATTCATTAATATCTAGATGTCCAATATATATTTAGGTTTAGATGTCAATATTTACTTTTAATTGGTGCTCTTAAGTGAAGCTGTTTTAATTTCCCCTTAATATCTATTGTGAAAACATATTAACAAAATCAAATAATTAATTTGTACAAATTTACTTACCTGTGAAATATGAACAATAGTACTAATAGCTCTATAAAATCTAGGGGTGTTCATCCGTGCAAATCTGGATGGAACCGGACTCGACAACTTCACTTATGAGCACCAATTAAAAGAAATAATTCAGATGTTAGATGGCTCCTATTTTACATGCTATAATGCTTAATTACTTAAGCATGTCACATAATTGGATTTAGGTAATATGAAATACAGTAGGTGTTTAATTTTAAAAAATATGATTATTAGTAAAATTGGATTCATTTTATATTTAAAAATATTATAAATTTCCCTTTTTTGTAAGGTTTATACAATATTCTTCGTATGCAATATAATTGATTAATTGCTTAATAGGACTTTCATTTTTAAAAAAAGATGATTATTAGCATGTCATATAATTGCTCAAGCATGTAATGAAACTGCATAACGTATACAATATTCTTTGCACTGATATCATTTACATCAATCATTCATTAGAAACTAATATTAAAGACGGCCATGATAAGCGTTTCACTTATGAGCCTATTATTTTAACATTCCATATTAATATGTACAATTAATCCACCTTTAAAGTTGCATAACTTATAAAAACGGCTATACAATTGAAGATTCACAATTTTAACTGAAATGCGTCAATCATTGAGAAATCAAATGGAGAGCCTTTGAAACTTAAATATCGGATAGTCAACATTCTATTATACTTGCAAAGGTTTCAATTGATGTTAATTTTGCATATAAATAATCTTGATTGTGGAGATAGTGGCCTAAGAGCTTCTCATACAAGGCCTTTAGGCGAGATTTAAATAGGCTCCCAAAAATAATTCCAGTATTTTTCTATTATGAAACGATACAAAAATGAGTCCTAACAAGTGTCGATTAACTATAAAGGAAGAATCTTATTCCTTTCTTGATCAATTAAACACTGAGAAAGATGACTGAATTATCAAAGTTAGAGTTGCTCGATTCTGGGAAGTCATCAGTTCAGGTTCAAGGGAGCCAATTAGTACAGATATGGTACTCATCGATGAAAGGGTATGTATATCTTTAACACAAAATATCATATCGTATATCTTATATAATTTTCTGACCTTTTTTCCGTTATATGATTTAGGGTGTTCTAATACATGCCACCATCAAAAACACTTTTGGGCATAGATTTGTTGGATTGTTAACAGAAGGTGGTCTCTATGTCTTGAAGAACTTCTCTGTTGTGAACAACAAAGAACAATGGCGGGTTGTAGGTGATAACAAACTCATGATACAATTTTACTCAAGTACTATTGTCGAAGAGGTTCAAAAAGATGATAACAAGATTTTGAGGCACAAATTTGAATTTATAGCATTCCACAAAATAGATTTGCGGATGGATAATCATTATGTTTTAACAGGTACATATTCTATTTGATCTATCTATTGTGTACAATTTAACCAACCATTTTGTTCCCGAACATTACTTATATATAACATTGTACTAGATCTCATTGGTCGAGTTGCCAGTGAGGGAAATGTGCAAACTAAGACAATTCGGGAGAGAAAAAGGACTACTCAAACTATGATAATTGAGTTGGAAGACTTGAGGTAAATTTTTAATTATTTTCCAGCGATGATTGTGCACTTCCTTCAAATAATTTTGGTAATTTATGCAGAAATACAAGAATTAAAGTGACATTGTGGGGTGAAAAGATAGAGGAACACAGGAAGCAAGTTGCATCATTGGATGGAGATATGCGGATTATAATTGTCACATCAACCATTGTGAAAAAGTTCCTAGGTAAATGATTATTACTAATCAAGGATAAAGAAATTAAAATGGTTTTGTCTAATAGTTTTTCTCCTTGCAAATTCATATAGAACACCCTTCTGTATCTACATTTCCTTCGACAAGAATTTATATCAATTCAAACATTCCAGAAGTCGAAGAATATATGGAACAATTTAGGTCAGAATTATACATAACCGTACCTTGAATTGTATATTTTATAACTAAAGTTTTGTCCAGAAAATGAAGTAGATACGTTCATTGTAGGAAAAACAAGGATGATATGAAGATTGCTACTTTGGATGATACTTTCATCGGTATCAGTGTCGTTGAGATGCAAAATAAATATAAAAATATTTTTACTTTGCTTGAATTTGTTGAAACCAACTACAGTGGGGTAAGTAAATAATTTCCAATTTCTATTTCAATATGACTTGAAGAGTATAATTTTTTTTTAAAAATACTAAACTTAATTATTGGACATGTTATTCAGGAACATACTTTCTTTTGCGCTGCTAGAATAATGGATTTTGTAGCAACAAAGAAGTCATGGTATTATTACATGTCATGTGAATGCAAGACAGGGCTTAGCAATTCTGGGGGCGGTTTTTATTGTCCCAAATGTGAGATTACAACTCAAGAACCTATACCAAGGTACAAAATTCAAAAAAAGAAATGTGCTCTTCTATACAAAGAGTCTAGTACTTTCAATATTACCATATAATGGTTTTCCTTTGCTACTTTGCTCCCAACATCAATATAGTTATTTCACAAAATCATTATCCCTTTGAACTTAAAAAAAAGACATGCACATCAAACCACATAGTAGATTAAAACCCAAAAAAAGATAAACGATATTCACTAAAAGGATTTAAAAAGATAGACTACACATCAAAAATTCAAGTACATATAATTGTTAAGCTGATTTCATATGAAATAAGGTTAGAAAAATATGCTACCATAAAGTTTGTAGAAAACAATATAATACAACACCAATAATAACATATAAGACAAGATACTGATACTTAACAACCGAGAAGTGATAATTATCGTGCAACGCACGGGTAAAAAACTATGTTAATAAAAGATTAAAGAAACAACCTCATGTCTATGATGACAACTTCTAAAAACATTACCAATTTTATTACATACTAGTGAAATTAAATGATCATAAAATCAAGTCACTTCACAACTTCATATATAACACCAATTATTTCATTTGTTATCATCAAAGTCAATTTGTGACTCATAGAATCAACAGATGTATTCACTGATTGCATAATGATAGGTCAATTAGAAGAAGGATTGGCCTTAAATATTAGAGAAACATTTATTAGGGCAATTTTTGGAGTATTGGTATGGAGCACAAGTAGAAACAGAACTACAAAAATACATCAGATCTGCGACGGAAAAAGTTGTCTTTTCTGACGAAAAATTACGTTTCCGACGAAAAATACGATGCTGAACACCCCGTCGGGATTTAGCTCGTCGCAAATGGACTCCGACGGCATCCGACAGGATTTCCGACGGAATCCCCCGTCAGAAATTTCGTCGGTCAGTGTTTGATGTTGCAGGTATTTCGCAAAGGGGAGCAGGATTTCCGACAGAATTTTCTGTCAGAAATCTTATCCCCTCCAAAAAAATTTATTGCTCTAAATAAGTTTTTGCTCCTAAAAAACTTATAAAAAAATAAATAAAAATCTTAAATAAATCACGAACGATCACCACTTACTACATATGTAATAATTACCAAATGACATTCACAATTATTTTGAATCTGTAGGCAAATCATATAAATTAATCAGATTAAGATAAATTTATGGGATCATCGTTGTCATTTTGGAAGTCCTGCTCATCATCAGCGTTCATGTTGATTTGGTTGGAAGAACCTGCACAATGTAAATAAACAAACCCAAATAAAAATAATAAAATACTATTAACATACTGAGCAAACTTAAATTAATATATACTTAATATACCTCAAAATTACAAAAATAAAATATAAATTCTTAACATATCAAACAAATCAAGCAAAAAATTACAAATACCTCAAAAAAACATACACTTCACATACTTACAAAAAATTAATATATAGCACAAATCAAATAAAAAATAAAAATACTTAGCAAATTTAAATTATTCACTAAAACAAAACACATTATACATGTTTAACATAGTTCAACATTTTATAATAATTATATAATTATCATAAATGTTCATACTTATCACATTTTATTCCACTTATTCAAATAAATGTACTTCACAAATTAAATAAAAAATTAACATAATTCACATCCATATTTTACGGAAAAAAATAAATTAAATAAACTATACAAATTTGCTTCAAAATTAAATTTTACAAAAGTTAATAACACATACCAAATTAATATATATAATTTTAAAATACAACAACTCCACTAACCTTTAAATACCCAAAAATCAAAGTGGACTACCGAGGGCGGCGACGGCGGCACTGGTGGTGGCGGCGGCGACACTCTTAAACGTATTCATAACAAATTAACCACCATAAAAAAAATCAATTGACTTAAATATTTCAATTTCAAAGAGCAAATTAACTCAAAAAAATGAAGTACTGTTAAATTACAAGCGACGACAATAATTTTTCCGATCAACGACCACCTGAAACATGAACATCCTCGTCCCTCTCTCTCTCTTCACGGTCGAAAAATGGCCCCGAAACGCTCCATCTCTCTCACCGAAACCTTTAAAATCAGATCCAAATTTTGTTGAAATGCGTGCTAGAAAATTCCGACGGAAAAAAATCCCGTCGGCAATTTGAATTTTCGTCAGAATCCAACGGTGTTTCTGTCGGAAATTCTGACCTCCTCCAATGGGTGTCCGCGCCGTCACTTTTTCGTTAGAGATTGGCACCGTTTTTGTAGAATTATATGTAATATACCTGCAAAGAAGTGAAGAGAAAAAAAAAAAACCCAAATAAAGGGTTTTTGCAGCAAGAACGCCATCCTAGTGCCAGGAAAATACAAGATTTCCTTTCTTCTATATATGAGGGTTGTGTATGAAGTGTAGCGGAAGTAACCATACGACCACCAAGCGTAGGATAGGGATAAATTGATATTATTGGTGCGGCAACTCCAATCATTTTCTGTGAAATATCCTACCAGACATTTGCATATGGAAAAGAAAGGATTTGGGTTACTAAATATGGTGAAACCCCAATAACTACCACTGTCGGCCAAGTGGGATATACATGCTTGGAAAGCATGGAAGAAATTGTACTACTTGAGATTACCATTACTAGTATATGCATTTTTATTTGTAATCCTATTTAACTTTGAGGTATCGTATTCTATTTGTCCTATCTGATGACTTCCGTACAAACTGGGAACATATTAATACCACATTGTATGCCAAACAAGAGATGCATATAGGATTAAAGCCCTTTAAATAAAGAGGAATTCCTTAACATGCTTATCTCCGTTGGCCACTTTCGGATGATGATACTATTTTGGAATGAATTAAAGTTCTTATAAGATAAAATATTGGATAACAAAGGCATGAAATAGGCAAGGGGAATTTATTACCATGGAAATTTTAAAAAAATAAAACATTTACTTACTCATTTAGTGAGTCAACTATGCAAAAATGTATAAAAGAGAGATGTTTGGTATATGTGTGTTTAAGAAAATAAAGGAGAGAAATAAAGGGTAATATATCAAAAGGAATCCTATGGTAAATGAGTTTCAAGCCCCTAGAAGAGGGAAATAGACTAGTTTACTCTTCAGGTAGAACGATACAAGTAAAGGTGAAGGCACCGAAGATGCAATTTAGGGATATCATACAAGCACATTAACAATTATGGCTGAGTGTTCTGTCTTGGGGTATACGTCTGAAAAAAAAAACAAAAATTGCTACATAAAGGAAATATGAAGAGCTTTGTGTTATAATTGCAACACCATTGGGAACTCTTTACTATTTAAAAAAAAAAGGTATCCTCTATTCAAGATGGATGAATCATATAAGCGGAAACAAGGATTTATGGATCATCCTATAATCTATGTGAACTTGTGGTACATATAAATGCGGGTAAAGATATTAGAAGTATTTAAAATACCTTTCAGACTTTATTTCGACAATCACGATGATTTTCTTTGGCTTTCCTCTTGTTTACTGAGGAAATAAAGGGGTTTGAATAATGGGATAATGATGAACTAATAATCTCGAGATGAATGTTGCAGCTAGCTAATAGCTTCTATCCCAATTTGATCCTTTGAAGTTGGATAATTATAATTACTATTTACCTTAGCACATCTAACTACAGAATGTGACATATGTGATGTAAAATGGTTAGGTAACCTTGCGTAATGTCTAGATAATTGCTAGATATAATTCACCTTGCAACTTTGGGTTAGTTATGGTGAAGCACATTATAATAAAGAAAATTGTGTATGCACACATTTTTTTTTACCAAAAAAAGACTCCTTATTCTATGCATGCCATGAGGGTACTAACTACACTTCTGTATAGAGAAGTTAATTTTCGCAATAGATAGCCATAAGGCTACAACTTGCAGCTTCAAAAAATTCTTACAACTTCTTAATTCTTCTTAAAAAAAAAATTCATCTCCTTACTTCTTCCTATATTTCCTCTACAATCATTATTGACCAACGTATATTTTGTGCTTGTTTATGACATGTTTAATTTATGATAAATGTCTTATAACAGTCTAGTTATCATTCCTTTCCTCATGTTTTTCAATACGCATAATATTTGTATAAACATAATACTTTTTTGTATAGTATTGATATGAAAAGGCTGTATATATTTTTATGAACAAAATATTTGTATAAACATACTAATTCATAAATATTATCATAAATATAATATTTTTTTGATAAATATAAAATAATAAACCTATATGTTGAATTTAATTACGTTGTTGAGCAAGTGTAGAGGAAATAAGAAAACATGCATTTGAAACTATAATAAAAACATTTCATCTATGTTGGAGTTTTAATATGGATCATATATGAAAATAGTCAAACTATAGGTAACGAAAGTATTTTAGCTATTTCATCACTAAGTTGATCCATTAGGTTCACATTGGTTTATATTTTCTCATCTCTCTTTTTTTCTAACCAAAAACAAATTCCAGAACTATAACTATACTTATTTTCAATATATTTCATGAATTCTAGCTTAATATTATGATGGGCTTATTTTTATAATTCTTGGTAATGGTATCTTCAAAATATCAATTTTAATTTGTTAAATTTAAATAGTTTTTAATTTTAAGGGTTCTATTTGATTTTGTTGAGAAAACTTGCTATTTTATCTTTAAGGGTTTATTTCAATTAAAGGCGGTTTTTTATTTGCTTATAGAGATGTGAAACTAATTTTAAAAAAATTAATTTTAGAATTTATTTGGTTCTATAAAATTTATGGTTAAATATTTATTTTATTGTTATTTCAAGGACTTATGTAAATGTTTATTCTCATAAGTCAAAATTTATTTTGTCTGCATATTAAAATAATTTGTTTAATGAAGGTATAAAATTAATTGCATAAATATCGATGACATATTACACGTAATTTATTTTCATGAAATAACCTATTTCACAAATCCTGCATTAAAGATGAACCATTATACAGACAGGTCTAAAAAGTAGTATGTATACAACTTTTTAATAACTCTACAACTTCTTATTTCTAACGCTATAGTTCATTATAGCTTCTTACATCTTCTCACAGTTGATGTATATTCTTATAGTTTTTTACAGCTTCTTCTAATTCTTACAGCTTCTTACTAGGGGTGTGCAAAACTAGTTAACCGGAGTTTCGGTTAATTGAAAATCGGTTAATCGGTTTTTCGGTTCAAAAAAATTCCGAACCGAAAATTTTCGTTAACCGTTTCTCGATTAACCGAAAATTTCGGTTCGTCCAAACCCGAACCATAACCGAACCAAAAATGTCGGTTAACCAGTTTTTTGGTTCGGTCAATTGATTTTTCGGTTCGATTACCGGTTAACCGTTTACAAATAATAAAAAGCTTATACTTTCTTACCTAAATTTTTCATTTTTTTAAGTTTAAATTCTTTTTATAAAAATTAAACTTTGGTTACCATTTATAAATAATAAAACAATGCACTTTCCTACCTAAATTTTTTATTTTTTTGTGTAATTTTTTTAAAAAATAAAATTATTTTCGGTTCGGTTGATGGCCGCTTAACCGAATTTTCAAATAATCCGAGTTGTAACCGAACTGAAAACCAAAAAAAATTTCGGTTCGGTTAACCGAACCGGTTTTTTTGGAAAATTTGTTCGGTTAACCGGTTTTTCGGTTCGGTTTTCAGTTTCGGATATTTTTGCACAGCCCTACTTCTTACAGTTTCTTACACTTTCTTATAGCTTACAGATGCTTCTTATCGTGAAAAAGAACATGTCCTTAATTTGAGGCTACATAGGTCAACCTAAATTTTTGTAGGATTGTGGTTTCAAGGATGTCATCTTAGTTAGAGTAGTACGTGTTGAGACAATTTGAAAAGAACAAGAAGCTAATATATGAGTAGAGTATATCTTGAATCATGCAGCTAAAAAGGTTATGATAACCATGGGATTTGGGTAGTAGAATGGATTTGTCCAATATTCGATAATGTTATTGGTAAAACTATGCTGAATCTGAATACAGATAGGGCCTTGAGTGCATTATTTCCCTTTGAAGGGACATAGCTAAGGTAACTAAGAGGAGGATGATGCTGAAAATAAGATGATTTAATTAGCTCTACAAGAGAGGACAAAAATGAGGAAGAGTCTACATTTTGATAGTAATCTAGCATCACAGGTACTAAACCCATTGAAGATAATGTCAAATACCATAAGGAACATCAATAGCAAAAGGGTTTTAAGGAAGATGACATTAAAGCAAGGAGCCTCAATAGTTAGGGCTTGGGCAAAAAGATGGAATAGCAAAGGCGGCATGGATAACTTGTAAGATGGCAAAGAGTAATTTCTTGTTAAGAAGTCAAGTAAGGGGTTAGAGAAGGGGCATATTAATGGAGGAGACTTGGCACAAAACGTAGATATGGTATGGCAAATAAGGTAGAAATTTCAACCTTGCGACACTCCTGGTGCAGTGAGTCTCATATGCACCAATTGTTGTGGGTTTGGCAAACCCTAGGCAAGAAAACATAAACCTCATTGGTTGGGAACTTGTTACTTATGACCAATTTTTCTTCAGGAATTATGCTGACATGGGCTGCGTACCTGGTCTAGCTTTTCTCTAAGAGAAGGAGGTCGATGTGTCATTACATTCTATGTTACAATTGATATTGAGATTACTTAGGGTTTTAGTAACTTTATTCGCATCTTCTGGGGATTTATGGGTGGTTTGAAGACAAGTTCAACCTAGAGTCATGTGATCTGATCGACAAAAAAGAAATGTCTTCCTTGCCGTGGCTTATTGGTGAGGTCTTATTGAAATTTTTTATAATTATAACAGCAGTAGGTTACCTCATAATACTTAGTATTGGACTAATTACACAAAAGTTATCCAAGACTACGATCTTTTTTATCTAGGTTTTTTAGATATGAATTAACTTAACGAAACAAAAAAGGTAGTAATCAATATCTAGAATGCGTTGACCACTTATGCGTTGATATTGATTAGCAAGCGTATTTTCTTTTTGTTACGTGGAGAACCACAATAAAAAAAATGTCTAATGTTCCGATATAGTTGACATCAAAGGTGTAGTTTAGGGGGTGTTAACAATTATAGGAGGCTTTGTAAATTTGAAAACATGGGGGTGGGAGACGACTGGGGCGGAGATGATCTACATGAAGCTTGAAATAAGCGCTTGAGTAGAGATGATGTTTAGTGAGGGTTTTTCTAACATTGAAGGTTATACGAAAGCTTTGCAATGATGAAATGCTGATTTTTTTAGTAATGTTTAGAAGAATATCAACAAGGTGAGATATAAAATTAGAGGCACTTATGACATTAATAAAAGGAACCTGCCACTTGATAAGTTCTAGAAGAGCGGTGCCAAAGGAAGAAATTATGTGATCATACAGGTCAAAAATGGATTTTTTGAGATTTGGTGACAAATTCTATATGGTTTCACAATAGTACAAATGTAGGAGTGTTGCCAATACTATTCCAAAACATATTGGTTTAGGGGGGCACTTTTTGTACTAAGGCCAAGAAGATTGAAATATAGTGATAGATTTGATAAGAAAGGTCTTTTCTTTAAATATTGATGTAGTTGTCGATTTAATCCACCAAAGTTAAAGAGGAGATGAATGATGCATTGAGCAAACCCCAATAAGTAGAGGTGATTTGGCATGATTTTAACCAATTTGTAATCGACCATAGCCCCCGAACAATACAGTATGAATCTTTTGCTTTTATCAAAATTTTTGGTCTTTCCTGGGTTTACATAAATGTAATGTATTCTAAATGTTAATCCTATCTTGATAACTATGTTGTACTTATTTTGAAGAAACATAAACCTACAAATGTACAGGATTTTAGGGTTTTAGTTTATGTAATGTGATTTATAAGTTGTTCACCAAAGTGATTACTAATAAGCTTAAAGACATTTTGCCAGGTAGCATTTGGTTATGCATCATGCTGAGCCAACTCTGTTCTCTTTTATTATTAATGGGAAGCTTAGAGGTTTTGTCAACTCTACAAGGGCCCTTCAACAACTAGATACTTATTAATCGGGAGCAAGAAGTATTCAGTGCCTTTAAAAAGCTATCTAAAGTTTATAAGAGTATCATTAGATAAAAATTCAAAAAAATTTGAATCAATTTTGATATGCCAATACAAAATATTTCCGTTCTAGCTGAAAGAGGAGAAGGCATTTCTCTTTTGTCAACTCGTTAAAGGATGATAATGGGACAAAAATCACTGAGGCATATTTATTAGGGCCGATTATCGCTTCCCATAAAATTTTACGATAACAAAACCCAAATTGCAAAGTAGGCCCAAAATGATTTTTTTTTTTCCAATCAGAATGATTAAATGCGATAAATAAATGCAAGAAAATTAATAATGTGACTTAATTACATAAATAAACATTATTTAAGGCTGAGCTATTACAAGTGGATCCCTCTAGAATGTGCACAATATGTGAATAATTTGGAGCATTACAAGTAGATAACGATTCAAGCATTAAATACAATTAATTAGTTTAATTAACTATTTTAACTTAATTACATCAATTGTTTTTCTTTTTGCTTACATCGCTCTAATTCTAGATGAAATAGGACTTCGAGTAGCACCTATAAAAATAGCATCATGTACACAAGTTTTTAAAAATTGAGGTAAAATACGCAAATTTGAAAAGACTATGGGCGTACAGAAAAAATGGAGGGTACCTACAAATTTGATTACTAAACTTTGAGGTACTAAAATATCACCTCTAAAAATAGAGGGTTAGAATTATAAATGACTTATATGTCAAGGTACCTTAACATTAATTACCTAGTGATTGATAGAAGTTGATTGTTGCAATTGCAAGTGTTTGGAAGATTAGAGAGTGAATTTCTAGGCAAGGATTATCATTTGGAGTTCATGGATGTTATGGGTATTTTCTCTTCACCTTCCCCTTTATTACTTTGATTCAAAAAGCTGGTTGTGGATATTAGGATTGTGTTTTTTCTTTTATGGTGATCAAGTTTGAGGATGGACTTTGGGATGTTGTTGAGGCCATATCAAACCTACTGATCACTTTGTGTGTTTTGTGTGCTATTTACAACTTGTTTGATCTTGGGTGGTAGATTACTTGATCTTCTTGCTTAAGAGTAGAATAATTTAGTAGTTGCTGTTTCATTTTTAGTCATTTGTGATCCTTTTAAATCACCAATAAAGGCTAGTCTAACTTTAGTAGACCATTAGGGATAGGGTTGACTTAATTGCATACACCAAGCTCTTTAATAGCAATGTAAGGAACAATTGGTGTGAATTTCTTGCTTAAGAGTAGAATAATTTAGTAGTAGTAGTTCCATTTTTAGTCATTTGTTCTCCTTTTAGATCATCAATAGAGGTTAATGTAATTTTAGTAGACCATTAGGGTAGGTTAACTTAAATGCACTCACCGCCCTCTTTAATAGCCATGCAAGGAACAATTGGTGTGGGTTACCTCCATCTCCCTTTTTCCCTAAGAAAGCTATCAACATTTAGCAGATAAAACTTAGACATGAGGAGATTAGTTTGATTATATATGGGCAATGCCTGCCTCATGGGTACGGAGTCATCAAAAGATGCAATATCCCATGCACCCAAACCTCTCAATCCTTTTGGCAATTGCATGGTGTCCTTGTTAACCCAATGTACCGAACATTTTCCTTTTGTATTAGATCAGATAAATCTTGAAAGAATTTTGTTCACCATATCTGTTACTTATTGTGGTAGTTTCAATATGGGTATAGCATGATTTCCTAGTGCCACTTAAGCAACATTGATTGGAGCAAGTTTCCGTACTTGAGATAAAATTTTAGTCTTCCATCCATGTAGCCTTCTTTGCAAATGGTCTATCAGAACTGCAAAATGGGTATTCATTGATCTTGGAGGACAATAGGAGTACAAAGATAGCTTCTAAAGACCTCCTCTAGTAAGAAGCCAAAAATCAACTAGAGCATCTCCTTGAATGTATTGGAGACTTTGGGGAGGCATACACTAAAGACTTTGATGCATTTACCATCTAACCAGATAAAAAAAAATCTATCTAGTACAGGCTTAAGATGTCATAATTGATTCTCATGAATATAGCAAATAGGGGATTTTTTGCACAGAGCTCCCCTGAGGTTTTTGCAATTAATTTAGTTTCCCTCCCTGAGTTGAAGTTTAATTTGGACAACCTTTAAACTTGCTAACACATTTGTTGACTTAAAAATCCGGTGAAAATTTGAATAATTGAACAAAGTAGCTGAAATACCCTCAATTTAATGTTGTGCATGTTGAATACTTTTGGCGGCTTAATACCCGTTTGACACGTCATTCACTTGGAGCTCTCACTCTCTTCTCATTGTACTTTCTCATCAAACTAGATACCTCACTCTTCCTCTATGTTCCTCATCTCTCTGGTTTGAAAAAACCTAGCTGCAGAAATTTGGAGGTTTCAAATGTGGGCAAGAAACTCGTAATTTTGTCAGTAATTATTGTTGATCTAAGCTTGAGGACGGAAGATACCCCTGATTTTAGCAGAATCGAACAAGTTAGAGTGAAATGAGGGTGGAGTATACGATCGAAGAAGTAAATGTCGCTATCTTCTATTTGTTGTACTTTTTGAAGTTGGCATTGTTATATAATCATGTATTTTGTTGAGAATGTGAGGAATTTTTGTGGTGGTGTTGATATTATTTGAATTTTAGGGCTTAGTTGTTTGGAATTTTTTTTTTGTTGAAAATTTAAGGCTTTGGGATGGCAAATGGGCTTAAAACAATGATGGATTTGGGAAAAATGATGCTTGGGAAGTTGGATAGTGTTCGTAGATGTAGATGAAGTGTGAATTAGTTAGGTTGGAAGGCTGGGTTCAAAATAGAGGAATAGGGCATGTTCTTGCATGTTATGGTATTTTTTGCTCTTGCATGTGAAAAATTGTTGTTTGTGTTGAAAATTGTGTGGTGTTAATGAGTTGTTTAAACTTGACTGATATGTAGATATGGGAGATACATATTATGTTGTTGTGTTGAGATATAGGGTTGGTCAATCTTATTTGAGAGGGATAGGGATAGGTATCAACTGATTAATTTGGTTAGAGATGCTAATAAGTTTTTAAGTCAGCCACCTATTGATCAAAAGCCCAAGTTCTTTGGGTTATCATCTCACTCACCACCAAAAGTTAAGCTAAAATGCCTATTAATATTGATGATGACTTGTTAAAAGTATTTGACATGTGGAAGGGTAGGAAGAGGATTGAGTTCACAATTCTTAAAAGAAAATCCCCCACTCTGATAGATAAGCTTGTTCTTGAACTTAATGGGCAAATTGGGCAGATGATTCAGGAAGGGAATACTAAGCATACATCAATTAGACAAGAGGGCAACTTAGGGAGGTGGTTTGGGTGCAAATAGTGATGTAATGCATGAAGTTGATGATGATTTTTGGGGTTACATGGTAGGGTCAATATATGAGAGCTTATTCATAGCAACTGCAAGCCAAGTGAACTAGCCATCACCCTCACAGCCTAAGGAGCCTATGCGGTTGTTCTTGACATTCCTTCATGTATTGAACACATTGGGTCTATTTGTGACTTGATTCCTCCCCAACCCTAAGAGGGGTCTTTTTGTTGCAAATGCCATAATAGAACCAGAGGGGCATTGTGATAAGGATGATAAGGATTAGTTTGAGATGGAGGATGAAGAACAATCAGAATCAAAGAGTAGTGACTTAGCTTCTGTTGTGGATGGGGCTGAAGTATTTGACTCAGATTCAGGTGATGAACATGGTTTTTTAGACAAATTATATGAGAGTAGGTTTTGGGAACCAAAACCTGATGGGACAATTAAGATCTTGCAATTGGATATGTTCATAGATAAGTCATGTTTCTTAGATTTGATTAGGGATTATATGGTGCAAGAGGGCATCTATTTCAAGATAATGAAGAATGAGCCTTCTAGATACACTGCAAAATGTGAAGGTAAAAACTACAGTTGGAGGATACATGCATTTGTTCTTCGTGATGGTTTAACATACCAAGTAAAGACCATTAGAGGCAGCCATAGTTGCAAAAAACTTCTTGACAATCCAGCTACAAACTATAGATGGATAGCTAGCAAGCTCTTTGAGAATGTTAGAGCAGATCCTAATATGAGTGTCAAGGGAATGAGGAATGCTCTGATGAAGAAATATAACTTGCGCAAAACTCACAACACAATGTGGAGAGCCAAGAGGGTAATTTTGGTTGAAATTATGGGGAAACATGAAGAGGGGTGTACTTTGCTGGCAAGGTATACAGAAATGATTAAAGTTGTAAACCCTAGAAGCATTTGTTACACAAAATGAAAAGATGCAGAAAAAAAGGGGTCCAAGCCTATTTTTCATAGAATGTTTGTATGCTTTAAGGCCTACAAAGAGTGATTCTTAGTTGGATGTAGAAAGTTCATTGGGGTTGATGGTACACACCTCAAGGGAGTTTACAAAGGGGTGTTGCTAACTACTATGGGTATTGATGCTCAGAACCATTGTGTACCACTAGCATATGCTATTGTTGATGTCGAAAATAAGGACAATTGGTCATATTTCTTCAACTGCTTAAGAGGCATCATTGGGGATGGCTCAGGAAGTGAATACACCTTCATAGCTGACAGATGCAATGTAATTTCTTGATTATATTTTTCCTTTGCTAAATAAGTGAATTGTATCTTACCTAAAGTCATTATATTTGCCTAACTATAGGGAGTAATAGCAGTATTGAGGGATGTTTTTCCTACAGTAACAAGAAGAATTTGCATGTTTCATTACAAGAGGAACTACAAGAAGCTGTTCACAAAGTCCTAAATTGAACATGCTACTGTCAAGGGCTGCTAATGCTAATTGTGAGTTGAACTTCCATAAATTTATAGAATCCTTAAAGAAAAAATCCCCAGCAGCATATGCATGGCTACAAGATGTGCCTATTCAGCATTGATGCGGACATAAATTTAACCCAACTACTGAGGTACTTGACAACTCTACCAATTTTGTAGAGTCTTTCAACAATGTTATTGATGCATGTAGATATAAGCCTATATTCTTAGTTTGCAAAGAGCTTAGGGAAAAGTTCACTGAATAGATTGTTCAATGGCATGATAAGCCTAGTAAGTGGATGGGCAGGATTGTTCCTACTATTAAGGATAAGTTAGCTAAATTTGAGAGTGAGGCATGGAGTTTAATGTTGAGATGTTGTGGACAGAACTTGTGGGAGGTTCATGATGGGTGGACTAGATTTATTCTTGACTTGAATGCTAAGACTTGTGACTGTGACTACTGGTAAATTTCTGAAATCCCTTGTAAGCATGCAGTTAAGTGTCTTGTATAAATGAAGGCTAACCTGGAAGAATTGGTGGATGAGTGGCACTCCATTGAAAAATACAAGGTAACATACAGTCATGTAATTGATCCAATTAGGGACCCTAAATTCTTTCCTAAAATGGATAATATTCAATTATCGTCCCCACCCCTAATAAAAAAAAAGAAAAGGGGCCCAATTAAGCAAGGTAAGAGAAAAGACAATGATGATGGCAGAAAAAAGAGGGTCAGAGGAAGAAATACCACAGTCACCTGTTCACATTGCAAGGCCATTAGACACAATATGAGTGGTTGTCCTCAACTTGGGAAGCAACCATATCAAAAGAAAAGGAAGCCACCAACAGGGAATCCAGTTGGAAGGCCCCAAAAGAATTGTGGACCATAGTCCAACTACTGTAAGCAATGAACCCCTTTTTTTAATGAAAAAAGTATATGCTTTTATTTAATACTACTTAATTGATGCTAACATTATGCCTTGTAGGACGTTCTAAGTCAGCTTACATCCTCTTCAACCAACCTACACATTTTAAGCACTTCAAATGAGGTACCATTAATTGCACTTCATGCTTCATTCCAACCTGAACATCCTCTTCTGCCTACCGACTTATTCATCTTCATACTGTCATCAAGGTTCCTCTAAATTAGCCAGTTCTCCAACCAGCCCCATCTCCAACTACAATGTTAAGAAGAAGCCCAAGGAGGAAACTAAGACTATCCACCGGGTCAAGTCAGCCAGTTCTAAGATCAACCACAATCAAGGAGAAATCACTAAAGCCACCCAGTTTTAGTTAACTTATTTTGAGGCCAAGTCAAAGCAAGCAGAAGAAATCAGTCAACCCTTAAAGCACGAAAAAAGGAAGGAGAAAGAAGTGTTTGCCATGACCCTTGATGAGCTCAGGGTTGCTATTGGTGAAGTTAAAAAGAGGATGGAAGATGAGGGCTTAATACTTTGACCCTGCCCTACTTTGTTTTTTTTTGGACAACTTGAATGTATATGACTATGCACTTCATCTGACTGTAGGTGACAATCATTTTTTGTATAACATGTGAATGTTTACTTTTGCACAGCCTATGAATGTCGGTTAAAGTCAGTTTTTGCATAGCTTATAGCTATAGTTGTCAACACTCCTAGTATTGTTTTGGGCTTTGTAACTTTTATAACTCAAAACTATATATGATTATGCAAATGCAATTATTGCATGAAGCGTTCTCTTTTTCCAGAAGCATTCTCATTTTTGCACACATAAGCTCAAACAACATTGTTACTATGCTAACTTAGCTTCATTCCATAGCATTGATTTAATGAAATTACACCATAGTTCAGCGGAACACAACTACAAGCCAACAAATACTACACTGCAACATCATTTCAAAATGTCTAACATTACAACACAAACAAGAAAAATTACAACATAAAGCCAACATCTTAATTGCCTCATATATCTTGCCCAACATACTTCTTATTTCACTACTCATTTCGACAATTTCCCCCTTTATACATGAAACTTCTTCCTTAAACTGAATTATATCATTCAAATTGATAGTAACTGAGCCTTGGGGTCCTCCCACTACCCTTTGCCTTCCTCTATTTATGCTTACACATTCATGGCCTCCCATGGTGTCTCCCCTACCTTCTTGCTCTGCCCAACAAACACACCCCACACATTTCAAGTATGCATAGAAAGGCCTCAAGAAATTCTTCTCCGATCTAGGGACGCTATATTCCAACTCAGTTGCAACTTTGCATTTTGGACAATAAATTCTTGAATTTGATGCTGGGGAACCAAAGCTTGGGCTTGGACCTTCCATGGCTGCCTTCTCTAACAAAAACAAAATTAAACATGCATAGTAAGGCAGTCACGCAGTGAGAAACACATCACCTTCCATGACTGCCTCGCTAAAATCGAAAACAAAAAATAAATTAAACTATACCTCAACTAGCTAAATGAAGAAGAAGACAAACCCTTACTCTCTTTCGCTTTTCCAGAACCACAACAACTTTCTTTCCCTTTTCCTTTCAGAAAATAACCTTTTTTAACCTTTAAAGAAAGGGTACTTTCGGTAATATATGTCCCTTTTATCCCACTTACCTTCACTTCAATGGATTAGGAGCAATTATAAATGTGTCAGCAAAGTTAAAAGTTGTCCAAATTAAACTTCAACTCCGGAAGGGCAAATAAATTAACTACCAAAACCTCAGGGGAGCTCTGTGCAAAAAATCCAGCAAATGGGATAGCATCATTTGCAAAGAAAAGCTAATCAACTAGGGGTGCCTAATGAGTAGCTTGTATACCTGTAACCAGACTTTGTTCACTACCATAAGAAATCACCACAGCAAAAGAAAACCTTACACGGGAAAGCATACTTTTAAAAATCTCCACAGGAAAGATAAGCAAGTGTGGGGATAATGGATTGCCTTATGTGATGTTAGCCCTTGATTTAAACAATTAAGAAGGGACCCATCGATGGGAACAAAATATGATATTGTCCAAACACATTCCATTATGATATGGACCCATAAATTTGAGCTTCCAAAAAGTCCCATTCAATATGGTTGTATGCTTCACTAATGTCTAATTTCAATGCTGCTGACAAGAACTTGCACATTTCAATATGATAGTTTCCATTATTTCTTGGGCAATTAGGCAATTGCCTCCTATAGATTGCCCATGAATGAATGCATTCAAGACCCATTGTATTTGTTATTACTTACTTAAGTCACAAGTGAGGCATTTTGCCACCCCTTTATATAATACAGTACACAAGCTAATAGGTTAAAAATCTGTAAATTATTCGGTTCCTTCTTTGGAATCAGCATAATAAATGTGTGGTTAATCTAATGAAGGAGTCGACCGATTGAATCGATTTTATGACTGCATTTCCCACTTCGGCTTATGGTAAAATGTTGCATAGACACCATCAAGTTCTAGAGACTTCAACCCATCCAATGCTAATAAAGCTTGCTTAACCTCATCTGGAGTAAATGGCTGAAGTAGCCAATTTACATCATACATGGATAGAAATTTGGTCTCAACAACAAGGGGCTATTCTAAAGGTTATACTCTACATGATATGTAAACCCCTCCCTTGATAATTTAAAAAGTTGTTAAAAATATTTATTTGGTCATTTATTAGAGTTGGTATGTATCTATGTCTAAATTCCCTTTTGTATCAGATATAACCTTTAGGTGAGAGTATCGAGCTCTATTTTTTAAAATAATTGAAGACTAATCAAGTATAATCATCCCCCAAGCATTCCATTTAATTTCATTTCGTTGTTTCTATATAACCTCAAATCCATCATACTCTACTCTAGTTGTAACACCCCAAATGCAGACAATTCACTGTTTGCATTCTCTTCGATAGTTTCACCAATTAGAAGTAATATCTCAAATGATTTGGGCGTTATCGCCGTCCAAAAGTACAAAGCTTTGCTTGTAAATGATAAATTTTAGCAACGGTAATCAATGATTTCCATCAAAAGGCATTTACACAATTACAACCCATCAAACCATATATAAATAGTTCTGACGTCAAACCATTTAACTATTCCAGGGTTTACATGAAAATATAATAACTCTTGTAGAGTATATAGCTTTAACATCAAAATATTTCACAATACAGTGCTCGAAACATTTCAGCACCAAAACACCACTATTTCATTTTAACTTTCTCACTCACTTGTCTTCTCCAGTCGGGTCGTCAGCCCGAGGGCGATTCACTGAGCATTTCCCTAAAAACACATGAAAATATTTCGAAATGTGAGCTGAAGCTCAGTACATGCATTCCTGTATTGTTAAACATTCAAGGAAAAAAACTGGTTGGGCCCGCATTACAATTCGTTTTAATTAAAATAGGGAATCAGATAAATATGAAACTGCATTATCAATTATTATCTGATAGTGAACCCCTAGTAATTGTTGCGAACTGAAGATAGGTGTACACCTGCCAAGTCGATCGGGGGACCTAGCCTGAAGCCGCACGGGTAACTGAAGGATAATGCCCTACAAATGATAACTGATGGGGTCACTAACTATGTGGTAAATTACTGATTAAACTGATTGATTGATGTACTTACCAAGACATTATAATTTTGATAAATACGTGCTGATTTATAAAGATACAGGCAACGAACGTACCTGGGGTTGTTAATGAAATGTCACTGAATCAGGTTATGCACAAAAGGGAAGGAAATGATAGATTAGGCCCTGATTTTGTCCAAAAATATTATTATAGCAATATATAGTTAGCAAATATTTTTATTTTCATAGTTAATAATTTAGTAAAAGAAAAGTACGAGCATAACAAAGGCTTAGAAAGAATGACTCGTAACTTAGTCCCCCAATCTCTGATTGAGACCCAAAACCCCAATATTGAAATTTTAAGAAGTCCTGAAAAACTTTCATTTAGAACACAAAACACGATTCCCAGCATAGGGTTACCAAAATGGAGATAGAACACAAGTATGTCAGTTTTGGTATAACCTGCACAGTTCTGGGGAAACGGCCATAACGTTTGTCACAAACCTCATATTAAGATAGTTCAAAAGGCATTTGAAATCCAACACACTAAACTATCTACCCTCCAAAAATCATAATTTTTTATTGGGTCAATAATTACCAGTTTAATCACAAAGGTTGCCCTGTTGTCTGAAGTTGTCCAGCCTTGATTGTGAAGGCTTTTTCCTTTATTTTCACACAATTCCCCATCCAAAATCACACCTTAAAGTCATGTAACAAGGCTTTGGTCCTTCTCATCACCATACAAAACCATCACCCTCAATTTCACTTCAAAATCATGTACATCAAAGATCATTTTTCAATCAAATATACACTAACAACATGCTTGCTATCAAAGGAAGGTTAAACCTTGCATAATCAATAAAACCCTAACTTTTGGCCAACTACCACTTCATCCAAGATCACCAAAAATATCCTCATAATATTATTAGAGATTAAAACCACTAAATCGAACATAAGAAACCAAGAAAAACAAACTTCCCACTTTAAAGCTTGCATGATTATGAATAACCCTAGCCCTAACATGCTCCCAACTCAACTCCACCATGGTCAACATCAAAATAAATCTTATTTTCTTATCAAAACGTCATGATCAACAATCGAAAACATCAAAACAAGAATCAAAACTAAGATAAAAATCAAAACCTACAAGATCAAGATTAAGGTTATTCACTTCAAGCTCGATAAAAGTAGAGATGAAGGTGATGTTTACTGGTTTGATGATGGAGAATGGTGGCTAGTGGTACCAGGATGTCATGGGGGTCGGAGGCAACCGGGGCTGGTCGGAAACTGGCTGAAAAACACCCAAAATAGCAGTAGCAGTAGCTAGCCGTGTAGAGAGAGAGAGAGAGGAGAGAGAGATGTGGGTTGAGTTGTTGTATTTTTTTGCCTTGTCTCATGCCTTGGCTGAATTTATACCTAAAAAAATGACTTTTCGCTAACCATGGTTAGGCTTAATCATAGTAATTAGTTAGGTTAACATGTAAACTTGTTTGGCTTCTAATTGGGCCGAAATAACTTAGGTTCAGGAATAAAGCGCTTCGTAACGATAACGTTTTTACGTACTCAAATTTAAATTTTTGTAATGTTACGGAAAACAAAATAAATTACTTAGATTAAACTTGTTAGGGCCTACTATCAATTCTTCCAAATTTTTCATTAATAATTAAATAAATAAATAAATGAAACCTGAATTGCCAAGTGAGGGCCCAAATAATTTTTTCCCGACCGGGATGATTAAATGTGATAAGTAAATTTGAGAAAATCATTAACAAAAGGTAATTAAATAAATAAACATAATTTAGGATTGAGCTATTACAGCCTTCCCCCCTTAAACAGTTTTGTCCTTGAAACTTATGAACTTTACCATGTAATGCAAGATTACCTCAAATAATTATGAGTATTTGGCTTTCATTTGCTCTTCAGTCTCCCAAGTGGCTTCTTGGGAGGTATGATTTGACCATAGCACTTTGACTAGAGGTATTTGCTTGTTGCGTAGATGCTTAATCCTGCGATCTAGTTTTTGGATTGGTTGCTCTTCATATACTAAATCTACAGTGATTTCAACAGGTTCAGATGCAATGGTTTAATTTGGATCTGGGATATACTTTTTGAGCTGAGAGATGTGAAACATATTATGTACATGTTCAAGTTCTACTGGTAGATCCAGCCGATAAGCTACAGGATTCAACTTTTCAATGATTTCATATGGTCCAATATATCTTGGACTTAGTTTCGCTTTTACTCCAAACCTCTTGATACCCTTAGTTGACAAAACTTTTAGATAAACTTTGTCACCTACTTGAAACTCCAAAGACCTCCTTCTCTTGTCCGCATAACTCTTTTGCCGACTCTGGGTAACCTTAATATGCTCCCAAATTTTTCTTACTACTTCAATGGTTTCCTAGATCATTTCGGGACCTATGATCAATGCCTTGTCCAAATCACTCCAGCACAATGGGGTTCTACATTTTCTCCCATATAAAGCTTCAAACGGGGCCATTTTGATGGTGGATTGGTAGCTATTGTTATAAGAAAACGCCACCAATGATAAATCATCTTCCCCATTTCTCTTAAAATTCTAATACACAAGCTCTTAACATGTCCTCTAGAATTTGATTTACTCTTTCAGTTTGCCCATCTGTCTCAAGGTGATAAGAGCTGCTAAAGTTCAATTTGGTCCCAAAACCCTTTTGAAGTTCTTGCCAAAAACAAGCTTGGAATCTTTGATCCCTATATGATATTATGTCTAAGGGAATCCCATACGACAGACTATCTCCTTAACATATAGTTGGGCTAGTTTTTCAACTCCCCAAGTATCCCTAATTGGCAGAAAATGGGTCGACTTAGTAAGCCGGTCAACTATGACCCAAATAGCATTTTTCTTCGAGGAAGAAAGGGGTAAACCCATAACAAAGCCCATTGAGATTGAATCCCACTTTCAAGTGGGAATTTCTAGGGGTCGCAATTCACCCACGGGACGTTGATGTTCCGCTTTAACCTTCTGGCAAGTTAGACAATTGTCTACATATTCTGCAACCTCCTTCTTCATATTATTTCACCAAAAGTATTGTCTTAGAACTCGGTACATCTCGGTACCTCCGGGATGCACCAAGTAGCAAGTATTGTGAGCCTCCTCTAGGATCTGTTTCCTCAATTCCTCATTTCTGGGTGCACATAAGCGATTATGGAATCGCATGGTCCCATCCTGATGTACTATAAACCCATGGGACTTTCCTTTCTCTAAATTTTGCTTTATTCTTTGGAGTTTAGGATCACTCTCCTGGTTCACTCGAATTTCCTTCACGATGGAAGGCTATAAGGTAAGTGCTGATAATTGAACATGCGCTTGCCCATGGGACACTAGTTGAATTCCCAAGTCCTCAAGCTCTCTCAAGAGACTCAACTGGGTAATCACCCAGTGCTTGGGATATGTTGCGTTTTCCTACTCAGGCATCTTCTACAACATTTGCTTTTCCTGGATGATATTGAATCTGCAAATCATAGTCTTTAAGCAACTTAAGCCAAAACCGTTGTCTCAAATTAAGCTCGTTCTGGGTGAAGATATACGTCAGACTTTGATGGTCAGTATAGATCTTGCATGGTATCGCATATAATTAATGTCTCCAAATTCTTAATGCAAAGACCACAACTGCTAACTCCAGGTCATAGGTGGGGTAATTTTTCTCGTAAGGCTTAAGCTGTCGAGAGGCATAAGCTACTACCATGTCTTACTGCATTAGTACACACCCCAAATCGTTCTTTGAAGCATCACTATAGATGGTATGCTCCTTACTTTCCACTGGTAGCCTTAGGATTAGGGCATAATCGCTGCCTTAACTCCTGAAAGGCTCTTTCACACTTCTCTGTCCACTTAAATTTATTCGCTTTCTTCACCAGATTGGTCAAGGGCAAAGCTATTTTTGAAAAGCCCTTGATGAACTTTCGATAATAGCCTGCTAAACCCAGAAAACTTCTAATCTCAGTGACGTTGGTAGGCCTTGATCATTCTGTGATTGCCTTCACCTTCTAGGGGTCAACTTTGATTCCTTCTTTTGTAACCACATGACCCAAGAACACCACTTCTTCCAACGAAAATTCTCATTTCTTTAATTTTCTATGAAGTTGATGCTCCCTCAGGGTTTGTAGCGCCATCCTCAAATGATCAGCATGTTCCTCCTTGTCCTTAGAATAGATAAGGATGTCATCTATGAACACCACTACAAACTTGTCTAAGTAGGGTCTGAAGACTCTATTCATAAGTTTCATGAAAGCTACGGGAGCATCGGTGAGGCCACACGGCATTACTATAAACTCATAATGACCATACCTAGCCCTAAACGCAGTTTTAGGGATATCTTCAGGTTTAACCCTGAGTTGATGGTACCCTGACCTCAGATCAATCTTAGAGAAGACTCCTGCTCCTTACAGTTGGTCAAACAGGTCATCTATCCATGACAAAGGATACTTGTTTTTTTATGGTGATCTTGTTCAACTCCCTGTAGTCAATACATAGCCTTAAGGTTCCATCCTTTTTCTTTACGAACAACACGGGGGCACCTTATGGTGAGACACTTGGCCTAATAAAGCCCTTCTGCAATAGCTCATCTAACTGAATCTTTAGTTCCTTAAGTTCAGTTATGGCCATACGATATGGGGCTTTGGAGATGGGTTGGGCACCAAGGGTTAATTCAATTCCAAAAAATCAATTTCCTTTTGCGGGGATAGTCTTGGTAACTCTTCAGGAAAAACACCTTCAAATTCACAAACTATAGGAATATTTTCTGCTTTTTCTTCTTTTGTTTGGGTGTTAATAGCATAACACCAATATTCAATACACCATTGACATAACAGCTTACTTGCTTTCATAGCAGAAATGAAGGGGTAAGATTCTTCCTCTCTTTGCCCATAGAAACACACTTTCCTTGCTTTTTCATCCTTTAAAATAACCTTAAGGTCTTCACAGTCAATCTTAGCTCCATAAGTGTGCAACCAATTCATTCCCAAAATGATATCAAAATTAGACAAATCAAATTGAATCAGATCCATAGGAAAAGTAGTTCCACCAATGGTAATGGGAACGAGTTTATAGGCGATGGGGCATTCAATCACAGAATCGTTGGGTAGCTTGATCCTATAATTGGTTTCCATCCTCATATCCTCCATGTTCAATTGCATGGCAGATTGGGTGGATATAAATGAATGAGGAGCACCCGAATCAAATAATACACAAAATGTCTTTGAATTTAAAAAGAGAGTTCCGGTGACTACGATACCAAAGGTGGCAGCTTCCTTCTTGCTCATTACATATGCTTGTCCTACTACTGTAGACCTTGGTGGTGGGGCCCCTTAGCAAGGTGGGGCCAAGGGTTTTGCTGCACCTTTGTCTAAAGCCTTCATCCTTCGGGGGCATGCAGCAATAAGGTGCCCAGCTAACTGATTCCGAATAAGGAAAGGCCAAACCCTCTTTAAACCTTCTCATCTTCAGCCTTTCAGATGATATAAACTCAGGAACAAATCTGAATAACTCTGTGAACTTACTGGCATACTGCATCACAGTAATGTTGCCACTCATTTTCAGCTCCATAGACTCTTTCTCCTTTTTCCTTTGGACCACAAGTGGGTAAAATTTTGCCCTCAACTCACTCAGGAATTTACTCCAGGTGAATTCAGGGCCTATGAGCTTATGCTTCAACAGTATTCCACCAAATATCAGTTTCACCAGTCAAATAATACGTCCCAATGTTTACTTTCTTTTCTTCTGGCACCTCTACCACTGTAAAAATTTTCTCCATTCCCCTTACCCATTCCTCCACTACTACTAGATCATAAGTTCCATCATACACTTTGGGGTTGCGTCGTGCTACCATGTCTGCTAATTTATCCTTTTTAGGAGGGGTTTCAGTGGGTACTTGGGGAATCCGCTTCATCAGTTCAGTCACTAAGACTGGCCAGTAGTTTGGGTCCCCAATGTTGTTAGCTAACTCAGGAGGGATTGGTGGCAATTGGCAAAATTTGGTAGCACATGATGGGAGGCTTAATCACCCGATCCCTAGCCATGATCCGAGATTTCCTCTACATGAACCTCTGCATTGTTGTGCACTGATTCGGACATTCTGATCATACATTAAACAAAATAATTCAATCACTGGAATACCCAAACATATAAGATAAGCATGTCCAATAAATACATTTAATATAACTCAAATATTTTGAAAACAAAGCCAAAGCTTCATTATATCATTTCATAATTGCTTATTTACATACATAGCTGCCTGTTTATATGTATGATCAACAAAACATATCACATCTAACTGACTATGCAAAGTCAGTTTTGACTCCTAACACAACCCCAAACACTAACTAACCCCAAGACACTAGATCCGTCACATGACCAAAAAGAGAAATGGACCATGTCATCACGGTCGGAAAGGATAGGATTGTATACAATGTCATATGCTACACAAAATACAACTATCCAATTCGACCATACCATACATACAGATAGGTCTCAAAATGTAACCCACTCAGTTGCAATCCCGAAACAACCTAATAATCCCTAGACGGATCGTAATCTGGGTTGGACTCATCCTCCAGCTCCTCAGCCGAGTCGAAGCTGCTGTCCGACACTCCTGATTCTACCTCGTCAGCCTCCTACTCAACCTGCTACTCCACTATTATCTCGTCAATCTCCTGATCCCACTATTGCTCCACCACTGCCTTATAAATGTCCTGATCCTCCTCGGGATCGTCCTCCTCCTCATCCAAATGGCCCTCAAAATCCTCCATGACCTTGTCCTCAAAACTAACTACCACAATCTCTGGTGTATCAGGGAGATCCACCACCATGTGAGCCTCCCCAGGACTGTCGGACATCAGTGGGGTGCTCGGAGCAGGCGACGAAGGTGGTCCTTATGCTATTGCAGGTGGTGCAGCCGAGGGGTATGCATAATGTAACAGAAAGGCATGCTGAAGAGTCTCCATAGTGATCCCCCTCTGCTCAAACTCCTCCCTCAACAACAACTCCGAAGTGATGGTAGCCCAAGCCCCCTGGACTTGGAACCTGGGTTCGTCCCAGCTTGGGTTCCCCATTATCATGAAATGATGATAACAGAACCTGAATTCTACCCACGGATCAACTATCGGTAAGAACCATCACAATCTGTGTGCACGGACCGTGATGCTAAGAAACTCAGAGAAAGGGGCTTGTGCATGAGTTATAATACTAGCATGCAATAGTAAAGTGTTAGTGGCCACAGATGTACCAGACATTATGTTGACTGCATAGGGATCCATCTAGCTAGGAAAACACAAATGAGGGGCATATAGAAGATAAGCAACATGCATTTCTAATATCACAAGTCTCTAATAATATATGATATTCTTTACTAATAACCCTTCTCGCCCTCTTATATCTAAACTCCATACTTCGTATCCCATTAGGAAAAACCGAAACCTGACTCTAATGCCAAATCTGTAACGCTCCAAATGCACATAAATCACTGTTTGTGTTCTCTTCGATAGTTTCACCAATTAGAAGTAATATCCCCAATGATTAGTGCGTTACCGCTGTACAAAAAGACAAGGCTTTGCTTGTAAATGATAAATTTTAGCAATGTTAATCAATGATTTCCATCAAAAGGCATTTACACAATTACAACCCATCAAACCATATATAAACAGTACTAATATCAAACCATTTAACTATTCCAGGGTTTACATGAAACTATAATAACTCTTGCAGAGTATATAGCTTTAACATCAAAATATTTCATAATACAGTGCTCAAAACGTTTCAGCAATAAACACCATTACTTCATTTTGGCTGTCTCGCTCATTTGTCTTCACCAGTAAGCCTATAAGCCTGAGGGCAATTCACTGAACATTTTTCTAAAATAAAACATGAAAATATTTTGAACTAAGAGCCGAAGCTCAGCACATGCATCCCTGTATTGTCAAACATTTAAGGAAAAAAAAACTGGTTGGTCCTGCATTGCAATTCATTTTAATTAAAAACAAGGAATGAGATAAATATGAAACTACATTGTCAATTATTATTTTATAGCGAACCCCTAGTAAATGTTGCAATCTGAAGATAGGTATACACCTGCCAAGTCGATCGGGGGACCTGGCTTGAAGTCGCGCGGGTAATTGAAGAACAATGCCCTGTAACTGATAGGTGATGGGGTCACTAATTCTGTGGTAAATCACTAATTAAACTGATTCATTGATGTACTTACGAAAACATTATAATTTTGATAAATACGTGCTAATTTCTAAAGATACAGGCAATGAACGTACCTGGGGTTTTTAATGAAGTTTCACTGAATCAAGTTATGCACAAAAGAGAAGGAAATGATAGCTTAGGCCCTAATTTTGATCAAAAATATCTTTATAGTAACATATAGTTAGCAAATATTTGTATTGTCATAGTTAATAATTTAGTAAAAGAAAAGTAAGAGCATAACAAAGGCTTAGAAAGAATGACTCATAACTTAGTTCTCCAATCTCTAATTGAGACTCAAAATCCCAATATTGAAATTTTAAGAAGTCTCGAAAAAATTTCATTTAGAAAACAAAACACAATTCCCACCATAGGGTTCCCAAAATGGGGTTAGAGCACAAGTATGTCAGTTTTGGTCAAACCTGCGCAGTTATGGTAAAACGACCATAACTTTTTCCAAAGACCTCAGATCAAGACAATTCAAAAAGCATTTGAAAGATAACACACTAAGATATCTACCCACCAAAAAGCATAATTTTTCAGTGGCCGATAATTACTAGTTTAATCATAAAGATTGTCCTATTTTCAGAAATTTTCCAGCCTTCACTGTCAAGGCTTTTTCCTTTCTTTTCACACAATTCCCCATCCAAAGTCACACCTTAAAGTCATGTAACAAGGCTTTGGTCATTCCCATCACCATACAAGGCCATCATACTCAATTTCACTTAAGAATCATGTACATCAAAGATCATTTTTCAATAAAATATACACTAATAATATGCTTGCTATCAAAGGAAGGTTAAACCTTACATAGTCAATAAAATCCTAACTTTTGGCCAACTTTCACTTCATACAAGACCACCAAAAAAATCCTCATAACATTATTAGAGATTAAAACCACTAAATCAAATACAAAAAACCAAGAAAAACAAACTTCCCCACTTTAAAGCTTGCATGATTATGAATAACCCTAATCCTAAGATGCTCCCAACTCAACTCCACCATGATCAACATCAAAATAACTCTTTATTTCTTATGAAAACATCATGACCAACAATCACAAAATCAAAACAAGAATCAAAACCTCACAAAATCAAAACAAGAATCAAAACTAAGATAAAAATCAAAACCAACAAGATCAAGATTAAGGTTACTCACTTCAAGCTTGATAAAAGTAGAGATGGAGGTGATGTTTAGTGGTTTTGATGATGGAGAATGGTGGCCAGTGGTACTAGGATGTCGAGGGGGGGCCGGAAGCAATCGGGGCTGGCCGGAAAACACCCAAAACAACAATAGCAGCAATTGGCTGTGTAGAGATAGAGAGAAGAGAGAGATGTGGGTTGAGGTGTTGTATTTTTTTGACTTTTCTCATGCCTTGGCTGAATTTATACATAAAAAAAATTGACTTTTCCCTAACCATGGTTAGGCTTAATCATGGTAATTAGTTAGGTTAACATGTAAACGTGTTGGGCTTCAAATTGTGTCGAAATAACTTGGATTTGGGAATAAAGCGTTTCGTAACGATAACGTTCTTGCGTACTCAAATTTAAATTTTGGTAATGTTACGGAAAACAAAATAAATTACTTAGATTAAACTTGTTAAGGCATACTATCAATTCTTCCCAAGTTTTCGTTAATTATTAAATAAATAAATAAAACCCGAATTGCCAAGTGAGGGCCCAAATAAAATTTTTTCTGCCGGGATGATTAAATGCAATAAATAAATTTGAGAAAATCATTAACATAAGGTAATTAAATAAATAAACATAATTTAGGGTTGGGCTATTACACTAGTTGAATATGGCCTCCTTGTCCCCTTGTATATAATATGATTTTTGGCATGTTCCATGTCAACAAGAAAGCCTCCATGATATCATTTTGCTTACTGGAAAGCTCATTGATGATAGTATTCCAAGTGATCCACTATTTGCAGACTTATTTAAACACCACCTTTTATATGCTATTTTGCCAGATTTCAATTTTTGAATGCTCGAAACATAAATGACCCTTGAATCGGAGATTGCACACTTCTTTAATACATTCTTTCATGTCTGGATCTTAGAAACACCAAAGTTATAGCTTATATGGTCATCCCTTGGTTTCTCTTATTGTTGGGTACTAAGAAGTATTGGAGCGTGATCAAAGGAAACAATGGATTCATGTTGCATATAAGTATGTGGAAACACGTCCATCCACTCTTCAGTAGCGCATGCTCGATGTAATTGATCTAAACCTGTAGCTATCTGAATTCACCCTTAAAATATTGTATGCCTCATATATCTCTTGCCTCGTGCTATAGGATATGCTAGAAAGTTGATAATTTCATGTTCGTTTAGTCCAAGAACTCCACACCCCCTACTTAGGGATACGAGAGTTTACAAAATGGGATCAGGCCTTATTAATATGACAAGCATGGCGAATTCATAAAAATCCTCAATCACTTATATCTCAAATTTATAGAGGTAAGTATGGAGTATACCCTTCTATGGACGTAGGATATTAGAATTGCCAAGAGCACAATGCATCATGGGGAAGACGGGGCTTGGTTAGAGCGACATCCAAATTTAAGGAATACCTCAGATGGCAAATTTGGAATGGTCGTACAGTCAGAGTGCTTGAAGATAAGTGGTGCAGTAGCACAAGATTATCCTTACTATCATCAATTAACCCTGCAGCCTGAGAACCTCACCTTGTTGCTGATTTGTTCAATGATACCAAAACGGGATGGGATATAAGTAAAGTAAGAAGTCCTTTTCCCAACGAAGTAGTATGGAGTATCCTTGCGCAAAGCATTAGGCCTACTGAAAACCCTGAAAAATTATACTAACCTTTATGCAGCAATGGAGAGTATACTGTCAGTATAGGGTATTAATGGTTAATGAAGAATGGTAATATATTGCTAAATAACCAAACTGTCAACACCTCGAAAATTTTGTGGTCACTCCAAGTCCCAACTCGCTGGAAAATCCTATTTTGGAAAGCACATCTTGACGCTATCCCCACTAGATGTAATAGGAAGATTAGAAAGATACGGGAAGAGTATGAATGCCCGATGTGCAATAAGTTGAAGGAAACAGTTCTGCATCTTTTTAGAGACTATTGGATATCCAAGCTAATCTGGTGAACATCCCGTTGGCACCCAACATTGATGCGAATGGGCTCATTACATGGACCCAGTGGATATGTGATTAGCTTAACTTGCTAAACCGAGTTAGCGACATGAGACAAAATGGACCAAGTATTTCCGTAACAGTTATCCGGATGTTTCATAATCAAATTCTATTCTAGTCAGCACCTAGGTTTCCATCACGATTGGTGGATGTACTACAAAGCAATTTACGTTCCCTCTCGAACTTCCTTAAAGAAAGTACTCTATAAGGATCCTGTCCCTACGACAAAAAAGACATCCAAGGTGCTATGGGGGTATCATCATCAAAATATTAGCGTTCTCATCCAAATCGCGGTTCAAAAAGAAAAGATAGGCTGGCATCGTCATATTCGCATGACACTGAAACACAACCATTATGACATACCAAGAAAAGATGTTATGTAATTCAAGAGAGACTGTCACAATTTTGGCCTCAAAAAAGGCTTTGGCTTTGGCGCTCTGACAAAGATGGATGACAATAGAGATCTGGACACACAGCTCAGGGTTAATACAATCCTTGCTGGAAAAAAAAAGCCACACAAGTGAATACTTCAATGATACTACAACAATGTATTGGATATAAACATAGTTTTTTAGGATGTATATTTAGGAAGGTAAACAAGTGTCAAACTCAATGGCATTCAACTTAGCTAGATAGGTAAGGTATCACAGTGCATAATGTATGTTAACCCTGGATTACCCAACAGACCCCCCCCCAAAAAAAACACTCCACACCACCCCCAAAAAAAACCCTACCTCACGAATAGTGAAACAACAGCTACTCGCATAGGAGACTCGAACCCCGGAGCACCTACTAACCGAGACAGATAGGAGAGACTGGACAACCATTTGAAGTTTTGAACGCTCGAGGAAGCGGCGATTGAGCAGGATAGAGGTGGCGCGTCGCTGAAATTCCAGCGCTCCTAAACACTAAACTGGGGGTCTCAGAAAATATTACCTTACAAACGCATGTACCGTATTAGGTACATATGCTGTATGTACATTGCACATCCTCAGACCTATACCAATTAAAAACAATTTAATTTTGCTTGTTGGCACAAAAGATTCACTGCAATTTGGGAAAAGTTCCCTACAGTTGGGAAAAGATTCACTGTATTGCATAAAAAATTCATCGGATCAAAATTAAGATGTAAAACTGTGGAGTAAATGTTAGTGTTACGTTGTCCATATTTCACTGTTGCCATTGTCGCACCATAATCGCAATGTGGCTTACATATGCTTACATAGCTTAATGGTGTACATATGCTTATATAATTGTGTTGATATGCAGATATTCTTTCCAGTTTTTCAGAATGGATATTACTTTGTTGTGTGATTCAATTTCTTGGCAAAGAAGGTGGAAATTATCCATTTTGTTAGTCATAACAATGTGGACAATGGTGCTATTTTTGTTTGTGTCAGCCTCTTGGTAATTTTCTATATTACCTTTTCGTCTTTTTGATATTCTAATCTTCTAATATTTGAAGTTACCTATTACAAATGTATACTACTTTTTTTCCCTAGGTTCGGTGCTTCTCAATGTATTTTCCAGAGAAAATCCCCAAATCAGCCAGGGGTAAAGCTATTTCTATAGAGAGCTTGCAATTAGAGCAACTGAAATTACCTTGGATGGAAGTTTCAAGAAAAGTTTATCCTGACTCAGGAGTGTATGCAATGCGATACTTGAAGATGTACATTGGAAATGTTGAGAAATGGAATACTGGGTTTAAGAAGTTCAATGTCAGTTTACTTTTTTTTTCCCTTGTTATAATTAAGTGAATTATATCATCAAAAGTTTTGACAAGTTTTTTGCTCTCAACAGGCATCCTTGTTGAAAAAGCTCATCCATCCTGTCTACTTACCAAGGGCCACGTCCAGATGGATTGAGAGTATAATTATATGTAGTAAAGTTCCATATGTCTTGTTACATAGATCAGCTATGTATCGAACAAAAAGAAATATGGGTTGAGGCTTGAAATCCTTAGGGTCCTCATTAGAGAACTCTTATAGCTCTACAATGCCTTATCTTCCAGCAATCCTCAAAGTTTTTCCTATCATAGCAATCACAACATTCTCAGACAAAACCTCAAAAGAGAGGAGATTAACGGCCAATATGTCTTAAAAAAAGACTTAATTTTGCTTCTTGACCCAAAAGGTTCACTGAAATTGGGAAAAGGTTCCTTGCAGTACGGAAAAGATTCACTGAATTGCATAAAACATCTCAATTTTGTTTCTTCGCACAAAAGGTTCATTGCAATTGAGGAAAGGTTCCCTGCAGTTGGGAAAAGATTCACTGCATTGCATAAAACATTCATTCGATCAAAATTAGGATGTATAGTTACAAACAATACCCTCTCACTAAATAGGAATCAATAGTAGCATGCACATTTACAACCACCAAAATAGCTCTAACATCGACAAATTCAATCAGCTCTAATATCCACAAAATATTAAATTGTGTAAAAAGAAATGATGGTATCCTTATGCTATCAATTTTGACATTCATAGTATCACCAAATATTTCCAAGTGCACCATCTCCGACAGACGTCGTGGTACATGGCACCTGCATCAACAAATATTTTGTCCTTTAATTATAAAATTTTTCTAACTATATTTGTTAAAATATAGAGTGATCTTGTAGTTTATTACCTCAATAGTTGCAGCTCCAACATTAGTGTTGGACATGCTGGGATCCTCCGGAGGGTGTAGGCCACTTGTTACCTTCAAAAACCACACAAGTTACTCCTTTAATTATAAAGTGAAAATGAAACTTTTTCATTATTTTTTTAATTAAATTTTGAGAATTTGAGGATAGTATACCTCAGTAATTTTGAGAATTCGAGTACAAAATTTGAGACTATTAACCGTTCTTATTTTTTGTTGTATCTTTCAAAAAATGTAGTGAAACATTTATACACTGCAATGAACCTTTTGACTAAATCAGTGTACCTTTTTTGTCAGCTTATGTGCAACGATTTTTGCTATTACAATCATGCCTTTGATAAATTTTGTCGAACACCTTATGTGCAAAGAATGTTGACTTTAAAAGTTGCACTAGGTAAACATATTTTGCATTAAATACTGATATATAATGTTTGTTTGAGGAATTTTATCAAACATACCTTCAGCATGAACTCCTAACAGCTGTAACTTTTTAATAAGCAAATTTTCTGCCTCAGCTATAATTTGTTTCTCAAAATTCATTGATTTAAGTATGTATTCTTGGTAATTTTCAAAGAGAGTTTTCTGCCTCAGTTATAATTGTTTGTTTGAGGATGAATCATGTATCTGGTGCTTTGTATTGCTGAATCATCCTGAACGTTTGTATGGTGGGCAACCCAAAGTCAAAGACAGAATATCTAATTACAGTATGGGTAAGGGTTGTGGAATTAGGTTTGTTGGATCTAATTAAGTCAACCTTCAGCGTGGTCAAATTCAAATTAGATTTGTTTGACTCAAAAATTTTAGATTTATTGGGCAAGGTAGTAAAAGACCTTTTTATATAAATGTGTATATTAACGTGGTACATGAGTATGTACCATAAACTCATTGGGGAGTCTCTGGTGAAGGATCCAATGGGGGTCGCTGACAAAGGATATTTAGAGAATCAGGGGAAGAAGAAGAGGAGAGGAGTGAGAAACACGGCAAACTCAGCAGAAGCACCACCTGGAGTAGATAAGAAGAACGAGGAGGAAAAGCAGATCGAAGAAGCAGGTCTAGTTAGTGTAATTACTGCAAACAGTAGTAGCTGCGATGATATAGGGATTGAAGTATCACTGTTTGATTCTTCTGCTGAGAATCATTTTAGAGCAATGGATACGATTTATGAGCTCTGTGGCGAGGGGAATACTGGCGGTTTTGACGATGAGGAGATTGAGCGGCTGTCATCTACAATCACTTTTTTGAGGTAATAGTCGACTCTCATTATGAACTTTTCTTGATGGTTTTGTTTGCTTCCATTCGAGTTGGCATCTGTCGGGCAATTTTAAAGTCGGTCTCCTGAATTTCCAGGAGAATATTACTCAATCTGCAGAAAATTGAGAGGCATATGAGTTAGAGAAGTCAGGGATTTTTTTTGGGGGGGGGGGGGGGGGGTGTGTTAACAACTCCTGTGATTACAGAGCAAAGGTTAACCCTGTTATGATTGGTGCAAATTGAATCTGCATGGTAGATTTAGATAGTGTAGGACTGGGTTTTTAAACATGGGGCAATGTTAATTAAGGAGCGACTAATCTCGCTGTTTCTCTTGTATTTTGAGATTTTAGAGTAAGGCCTCTCTAACAGTGGTGGGTAAAAAGTGGGGAAAGCAATAGCAGCCCTTAATTCTGTTTGACAGTTTGCTTTGATGGTTTTTAATTCCCTTTCTCTGCTATGAGGGAGTGGAGGCTACTTCTCTTTGTTAGTTCAGTTGATGGTTCTGACATAAAATCTAGCTCTTCCCTCGACCAAATCTTGTTGCCAAGTTTAAAAGGTTGGCGTTTGGAGGTATGCTGTGGATTGACTGATTGAGGCACCTTTCTATCATCTCCTCTTACAAAAGACCTAGCAATGAAATTAAAATTTTAAACAAATGATCGCAAATCCAATGTAATAAATGACAGAATTTCTAGTATGATATTTCTTTTTGAGCTTCGGAAATAGGGGCTAGGGCAACCAATCACATTTAATAATTATTTGATCACCCTTGACAGCAGCCATTATTGGTTGCGAAACTTGCGAAACTGAATAAAAAAGACAAGCTTGAGCTTCCTCAAATTCCTTGACGTCGAAGCCCTATTCTTTTCCCTAACACCAAAGCACATGCACACTGCAGTTCTGAGTCAACATGCCCAGGTTTACAACCCTATCACTGAATTTCACCATGTGGAAGGAAATTCAGTTCAACATACCCTGTTTCAGGAGGGCACCAGCTACAATTAAGGCTGTGCCGGTTGTGATTAGCATTCAGCATTCCTGAAGCTGTTGACAAAATTAATCCAGATGCTTTTTTCAGACTCCTGTGAAAGAATTTCGAACCAACTCCAAATGGGGCCAGTGTCTGTGATCATCCGATCGGATGAATAAAAAGCGACAGAGCTATTTTACTCTTTATTAGCGATTATTTAGCATATCCTGTTATACTTTTTCCTTCATGAATGCCATTTGTGTGCATGGAGTGAATGGAGATACTTTAATTACAGACCAAAAATCCTCCGATTTATGCCTGAAACAGGATTTTCTAATGGGAAAGAAGCTCAGAATGACATAACTTTATGTCAGTACTCAGCTGCTTCAGTCCCGAAGTATGATATGGAGGTATTTCTTGTTTGAGAGCTCTCCCATTAGTTTTTGCTTTCATGAACTGTTCAGTACCAACCAATGGTTTTAACTAGTGGATAATTCCATTTATGTGCTGATACCTATTGCTTGCTTTTCAGGCAGAGAAGGTGACTGCTTCTTTGGTGTCTGCAGATACTAGGTATGCTGTAGATATTTGTCTTGTACTAAATTTACTACTAATGGCAACCTGTGGCAACTTTTTGAATCCAATTGTAATTTATGGGGAGTTTTGCTGTTCTGGCGAGTGGTTGCCAGCTAGCGACATCCAGGTTAAGATTGCCAAGAAGTTTCTTGGCATTCTTTCCTTCAAATAAGTTTCTTAATGCAAAAGCGTGGAAGTTTGTATTATCCGGAAAGGATGCAAATTTTAATTTACATCAATTTTCATGCAAATTTAGAGGCTTCATAATGCATTTTATCAAGCATGTTCTAGTAAGAGTATAATTAGTGTGTTGCTTGTTATATGTTAACCATGTAATATCAAATCTTGGTTAGTAGGCACCTTATGTGTAAGATGGGGTTGGAATCCATTGGCTAATTATTGATGCATATTTTGTTCATTTGTGTTCTTTGACTCTTTGCACTTTCACTTTTAATTCCTTGCCCTTTTTTTGGCTGGTGGCAAAAGCCTTTTCTTTTTCATTTTCCTGGAGGAATGGTGGTGGCATAATTTCTGGGCTTGGGAGGGCCCCTGTGGAAGTGAAGTTAGATAAGTCAGCGTAGTTATCCTCGAGCTATTATGTAGATTATTTGAAGGGAAAGATCCAAGAGAGTGTTTGATGGTGAGAATACGTCTCTCGAGCATATAAGAATATGTGGTTGAAGACCTTGTATGATAGAATTAGAGAGAACTGAAACCAAAACACCAAAGGAACAACAAGCACACTCAGGGCAGCAAGCATAATTAAATTGGACAGAATGGAACAGGCTATAAATGCTTGATTTGCAGCAGGAAAATCGGGGGACAGTAGCTAAGCTAGATAAACAGTACCGAATAGAAGCAAGGAAAACCTAGTACAAGCGTAAATTAGCCATGATCAAGGATAAGGCCCAACACCAAGAGTAACAATAGGGCCCTTGATTACCTCCAAGGATAATAAGACACAAGACCATGGATGGTACTAAGACTCGCTTGAACAATACTCTTATTGGCCAAGAGAAGAGATAAGCAACTATAAAAAAGGACCTTGCCTCAACTTCATTTAACACCATTTAGGCAAATACGAGTTACCAAGCAGCTTGGGAGGCTATCTATAAGCTCTCCATGCTTTCTCTTGAATGCCTAGCAAAAGCCCCAAAACGGTAGCCCCTGCAAGTTGCAATTTGAATTACAATTCAGCTACGGCAAGATGCAGCAGCCCTTTGAAACCTAATTTTCTAGGGCAACCAATTAGGTGTCAAGCTACTGGCTAAATACTGAAGTGCAGATCTGCCGCTAAATTAGGCAATGCTAAGATGGCCATTGACTTATGCCAAAAATGGGCTGAATCAGTAACTTGCAGCGGGCTGGACAGTTGCTTGGATAAAGGCCTTTTTCTACACTCTTGAGTTGGATAAAAGTAGGGTTGAGCAAGACCTGGTACCCGGTTGATTTTTATGGAACCGGTCCCTATCCTGGTTGGACTGGGTCCAGAAATCTGAGAACCGGTCCCGGTCCTGGTTGGACTGGTTCCGGTCCCAGAACTGGTTGGGACTGGTTCCACAACTGGGTACCTAGTATCCTTTTTTGGCATTTTTAATTTAATTTTTAATCAGTTTTTTTTTAATCAAAAAACTAAACCACTATTAGTACATTCATTCATTTGATTAAAATGAGCAATAAGCCCACAAGGCCACAATCTAAAGTTTAAAATATAACCAACCAAGTTTGGGAATTTCGGGGTTGGGAATAAGAGAAACACATGATACAAACCAGGTTTCAAAGAAATTACAAAATTTAAGTCTACAAAAGCCATAACCATAATTAAAAATATGTTTCTTAAATAGGGATGGCAAAAAGTTGGGGAATACCCGTCCCTACCGGGGCCCCGCCCGAAGTGGGGAAAAATCCCCATCCCCAACGGGGACGGGGACGGGGACGGGGAGGAAAATTAATCCCCACTTGGGGATGGGGACAGGGATGGGGACATAGTTCAATCCGTCCCCGTTCCCATTTTCCCGCCGGGGATTTTTCCCCGTTCCCATCCACGTCCCTGATTCCCTGATTGGGGAAAAATCCCCGCAACCGTTCCCAATTTTAATTAAAATTACAAAAATAACCTTATTTTTAAAATTTTTAAATAAAACAACTAAGGTTATATTTGTAATTTTCTTTGTAAAAACCCTAGATATATATCGGATTTAGTACTCATAGCCGTGCAGAGTTTAGAAGGTGGGGAAAAACAGCGGATAAAAATCCCAGTTGGGGTCCCGACGGGGATTAAATCCCCGCCGGGGATGGGGGGAAATTTTTTCCCCGAAGCGGGGAACGGGGCGGGGACGGGGAGCGAGGATTCCAGCGGGGACGGGGACGGGGAATATACTCCCCGTCCCCAACCTGCCCTGTTGCCATCCCTATTCTTAAATCATAGTTTTGCTTCCAACCAAGCAAAGGCCCATAACTTGACACCGCATAGATTCAAAATGTGGCTGAACTGCGACGAAACGGATGCATTAGAAAGGTTTTCGAGTTGGGCAAACCATGTTTTCATGCTACGATAGCTGTGCTATGGAACGCAATTGCCGCTTTTGGACGATTTTGCCATATCGCTACCAAAATTGAAATTGCGGCCAAAATCGCATTTTGAATCCTTGCTTGAGAGTCCAACGACTTCAATCATCCTTATGCAACTTTTGGACCTTAAAAAAAGAAACTTTATGTTAGAATCAAGAACACCAAAAGACGAAACCAAAGACCAAAAAACTAAGAAGATACCTCATAACTTGATGAATTTGGGTTATCTCTCCCTCGCCCAAATCTCAATATTAAATTAAAGAAAAACAAGTTAGAAACCAAATTTTAACATTTAATAGTAACTATGAAATACACTGATAAATGTAAGCTATATATATAATTACCTGCTTCATATTTCTCCATATCGTCCATAAATTGCTCAACATCAATGTAAATGGTGGATGGCCGCAACCAATTTTGAGCACAAATCAAGGTCTCCACTGTTTTGGGTCCCAAGCTACTACGAAATTGATCAAGCACCCGACCTAATGTACTAAATGCAGACTCACTTGACACGGTAGAAATAGGCACAACTCGAATATCCCTTGCCATTTCAGCTAACACCTTATAAGTGTCACTATGTCTCTTCCACCACTTTAAGATGTCAAAAGTGTCATCTACCTTTTTGTGAGGAGATCTAAATACACATCCAGCTCAATTTTATCAACAACCTCTACATCCTCTTCCCCACCGTCATGCCACTGAGAGTATAACCATAGTTACCCGGGTCGTCATTTGCTTTGGTACGTGGTACGGGAATGGGAACGTGGGACGCTGCCCACAAGGAATCGGGTTCTATCTATTTGAATTTTGTTTTACCCTTAGAGGATTCTCTTATTTGATGTAGATTTTGGCCTTAGGTTCTATCTATTTCAATCCCTTCATGCTAAGGTTTAATAGTTAGGACAAGTATACAGTACACTCTGCCGATCGAGTGGCATATGGGGAGATCCAAATGGATTAACTGCATGTAGTGGGGCTGTTTCCAAGTGATCCATCAAATAACTTTGGGATATGAGTTTGAAAGAGCTAAACTCATTTTGGAAATAAATCGTAAAGAAGCTATAATAAAAGCTCTTAAGACCAATGTTTTGGGAAAGAGGAGAATTAATAGAGATCAGGTAGAGAACAAGGGAAGAGGGGAGAAAGTTATAGAGAAAGAGGGAAGAAAGGGATGGACATCTTTGTGCTCAAATCAATATTCATTCAAGAATCAGCATTCAATAATGGATAATAGATAATAATCACCTAAGACAACTCATCTATTTATAATAGCCTATAGACTTTGAATATCATTAGGAAACTACCTTACAAAACCTATGTAAAATAGGAAACTCAAGATTACCTAAATACTCCTAAGTATCCTTATTTTGATTCATAATCATCTAAAATAGCCTATAGACTTGGAATACAATTAGAAAACTACCTCTCTCTTTCTCTGCCTAGGAGATCTCCCAATCTTCCTTTTCATGGTTGGGGCCTTAGTAAAGGGTAAATCTAGTTCAAGCCATTGTTTAGGATCTGAGATTGGTATGATGTTCAAGCCATAAGCAAGCCTATATCTCTTCATAGAATACTAACATAAAATAATTTAGGTGACACCCTAATGTAGGACGCTCTAAGAACAATTCCCACACCGAGAAACTTTACACAAGAACTTTCACTTAAATTCAATATCAATTCCTATTCAGAATCTGCATTTTCCAATTACATAAAAGGGTTTATATAGCCAAGAGATTAACTAGTATTAGAAAATCTAAATAATAAGATATAAACTAGAAAAGGTTAAAAATATATAACCTAATATTATCCTAAAAGATTAGAAAACTAAATCTTAATAAAATATCACTAAATATCCTTATGTTGGCTTGTCCTAAAATTTGCTTTAAAATAACCTACTAAATTATAAAAAAATCTGAACGACACCTAATATCAAAATATTCTAATTTTCTAAATCTTTTTACCAATTCTTTACTCCTATGCCGCATCAACTGCAAATGAGGTGATAGTGTGGAAAAAGTTAATAACATAAAGATAAGATGGAAACATAAAACATGCCGAGTCACCAGATGAAATTTCCCTTTTTCTTATTATTTATTTGTTGATTATTAATCTAAAATCTTTGTTTAATTTTATTTACATATCATTTATTTTTTCATTCATTTATTTTAATTATTCTTGTCTTTATCTTTTTATATGATTTTATAATGTGTTATTTGCATTCTTCAATTTATCGATTTAGTTGTTTCTAATTAATTGTAATATTTTAGATATTCATTTAGTGTCATGATATCAATTTATTTGTGTGTTTAATTATTAATTTCATAATTTACTTATTCATTCATTTTTTAAATTTCTTCTCTATTTTATTCTTTATTTGTTTATCTCTATAACTTATTTCAAAATGTTATTTGCTTATGTGGTGAATCTCATCTATAATTTATAATCTGTAATCTATTTTTATTTTTATTTTTATATTTCTTGTTATAGATTTTTTTGAAAAATCTTAGTAACTTATTTATATTGTGTTACAATATGTTTACTTATTACTTATTTCTTTAGCTTTTATTTTATTTTATTCTTTGTTTGTTTGTTTGCTATATTGGTATTGCTTGATGCACATAACTTGATACTTTAGATGGATGACCTTAATGTTGCATATCAATGTATCCTCCAAAAATGTCTACATCATTTGTATTTTTCTTTACTCATCTTGTCCTCAATTGAGACCACTCGCATCTTATAGTTGATAGCTTCATTTCTTATTTTATGTAACTTGTCTATTGACACACTAGCAATGTTTTCTCAAATTAAGTTGCCTATTCTTGTTGTGTTTGTCATTCTGGAGATACACTTGTGTATGTAACAGTCTATGTAAACATCTTTAAGTATGTAATATTACGTAATATCCTAGGTATAGGGGGTATAAGGGCACGCAAGTTGGCTCGGACACCTTGGGCCATAAAAAAAAAGTATCTCGGATGTAGGGTGTTGGATACAAATATGTATTCAAGTATCTGACGTGTCAAAGTTCTAAATGAAAGCTATCAGACACTATCTAGGAGTTGCACTTGATATAGGGATATGAATGCTTATCATTTCATTTATCGTTACTCTGAATTATTTTTCAAGAGAATTCTATGATATGCCTATGGGTTGGTTTGTAATCTATGGAAAAATGTGATCAAAGCAAAATATAGGGTTGATGATTTGGGATGGTAGAGTAAGAAGAGTTGATAGGGCCATGGACTACAAAAATACACCCAATCTCCGACGGACATACCGACGGAAAAAGGTCTATTTTCCGACAAAAAAAGCAATTTCCGACAGGAATCCCGACGCATCATCGCTCGCCGGGATTCAGCTTGTCGCAGATATATTCCGACGGAGTTCGACGGCATTTCCGACGGAAAATACCCGTCGGACTGCTTCAGAGCAACATAACCAAGCCAGAGGGGGGGAATTCCGACGGAATTCCCCGTCGAAATTTCCATCGGATTACCCCCCTAAAAAAAATTTTGAAAAAAAAATTGGTTGTTCGCAAAAGCCCAAAAAAAAAATAAAAGAAATTATGAAATGTAATACGTAATAGCAACCAACAATGAAGTTTTATATCTCATAACGTACAGTACAAAAGGTGCTAAATTAAATATTAAAAACGACATTGAAGTTATTTTAGATTACCACGCAGATGACATAAACTACACGCAACCGTTCGGAAAAATTAATAAGAGTCAGACAAATTTGTGGGATCATCATCATCATTGTCAGTTTGGGAGTCCTCTTCATCATCAGGGTTGAAGTTGGTGTGGCTAGAAGAACCTGCGCTTTGACCTTTGAAAAATCTTAAAACTTTTTTCAGCATGCACTCTGTCTTCTCTTGTTTCTTGGCTATTTGAGTTATAGCCTCTGCTTGCCTGGTTATGCTCTCATTAAGGAGTTGCGCTTGCTGTCTTGGATCAAAATGATCAACTGATGAGTGACATATAGCTGCAATGGTAGCTGACTTCTTCAACTTGACCCCCTCCGCGTCAAAACCGTATACACGGCATTTCTTGTCCAGATTGTCTTTAATCCAGAACTCTTCTTGGGTCATAGGTGACAGCTGAGAGCCATCTTGAGTTGCAGCTTAAAAGTACTCCTACCATTTGTTGTGGTGATCCTCCTGAAAATTGTCAGAAATAAAAGTATTTTAATTTGTACTAAACCTACAATTAATTATAACATAAGAACGTATATAATCTCTGAATAGAATGTGCCAAACTTACATATTTTTTTGCAGATTTTTTATCCACAAAACTTTTGTCTTTCACCTTGCAGTGAGGGTCCTTAAACTATTCCTCACAGATGGGTTCCCTACCTAATGCTTTGGCCTGAAGCAAAAATAAGTAAGCAGCAATTAAATATAAACCATAAAGATCCGCAAAAACCTCAATGCATGCATACCATACAT
>JACYFF010019584.1:42193291-42208629 GCA_017589665.1 Selenicereus undatus
CCTTTCATTAATTGGAATTGAGCCACATGTATGTAATGAAGGACCAAAACCTTCAGCATCACTCAATCTGCTCTTTTTGTTTTGTTGACTCAATTTCTTAAACTTCTCATCGTCACTCCAATGTTTAACCATGTCATTCCAAACACTAGGTGGTAACCACTTCGGCTTTTTGTTGTACTTCCTGACATATCCTAGAATGTCCCTAAGTCGAGTTGCACCTCTGAACTCAAAGTTACATCGTATCTGAGTTTCATTGTCTGGATGCCAGTAGTAGTGTTTTTGTGCCAAAGTTGAAGTATGTTAGTAATTAAACATTCCAAACAATCCAATTACGACTTTCAAATTCATTGTACAGATAATTAACCTTAAACTCATTGAACCAAATGTCTCTTTGAGATTGTGGAACTTCCCCCCACCTAGTCCAAGGACGTGGGCACTTACCTGCAAAACTTTCAATAATTTTCTGGACTACGCCCTGATATGGAACAAAACTAAGAACCAAAAAATTTTTTGTTAAAAGTAATTAATTAATTGCAGTAGGCATTAAAAGAATATGACTGCTGAAGAAGTTACAAAGTCCATAATGAACTTACGTGTCACCATCGGGCTGTAAATATATCTTATTAGTGGTGCTGGCTGTTTCACTTTCAGGTGCAGGACTGTGTCTTTCTCTTTCGACCCCTTCATTTTGGACCCCTTCGTTGTGCACTGAGTGGCTTGGCATTCTGGGTTGCCCCATCATCTGATTACCGTGGAAACGTGGACTAGCAGTGCCAAACTGTTGATAAAGTAATGGAGTACCTGAAGCACCACCCATGTAAGGAATATTGGGTTGCATTGGTGTCTGCATACCCGCACCAAACAAAGGTTGTTGCATATGAGGGTGCTCATTCATACTACCAAAATAATTTCCAAACGGTTGAGTTGGATCAAGGAAACCCCTAAACATTCCAGTGAAGGTTTTTGTTTCGTAGTTCTGCTCAGCAGGATCGTACTGTGGGGTCGGTTGTGGTGCTCCTCTACCTGCATCATTCCAAATGGTTCAACCACGACCACGTCCACCATTGCGTCCAAACATCTAACAAACAATGACAAAACAAAAAAATAGAATCGCGCAAATATATCACAAATTGTCTGTGAAAAAATTACAGTACATATACACAATTGTTTTTTTTGAGTTTGCAATTAAGAAAAACTACATGCACATGCTTAAATATGCATACAACAAAAACATTAAATCAATCATTGTGGGACCCGTCCTCATCCTCATCATCATCACTTTGCAGTACCATATTTTCATCATCATCATCATCAGTGTCTTCAGCTTCATCCTCCCATTCACCTTCTTCATCCTCTTTATCACCATCATCATGTTCACCATTCCCATCATGATCATCACCCAAATCATGTCCATCAACATCATCAGTTGGGGCAGTTTCATCGAGTAATGTTGTGGCTATTACATTATCCACATTCGTGGTTGTCATTTCTAACTGTTGATAGGCAAGTTCTAGATTGTCCTTATCTTTAGGAGCATCGCGAGGTTTGTTTGGCATAGCTACCCACCAATTCGCTTTTTCTGGCACCCCATCGGGGTATTTAAGATATACCACTTGAGTTGCAGTATCGGAAAATATGAATGGGTCAATCTTTCTGTAACGTCTGGTATGATTAACCTCAGGAGATGGGGCAAATTTAGGATAGCGTAGTCCCCGAGGAACATCCGGGTCAAACCACTCACAATTAAAAAGCGCACATTTTTTAATTGGCTCGCCCGTAAATTCAACACGAATAATTTCGTGAATTATGCCATAATAATCCCCTGATACTTCATCACCTTTGCCAACTCTTTTGACACATACGCCACAATTATATGTTGTTTTACCTTCATTTCTAGCCTTGGTATGAAACCGATAACCATTAACTTTATACCCAGCAAAACACTCCACTACCATAATCGGTCCATGAGATAAGTTCACCAAGAAATCTTGCCTCTCATCGTTAAACACCCGATAAGAATTGACCTATAAAGAAAAAAAGAAGGTAATACCGGTTAGATCGAGTTACAAAAATTTTGTTTAATTAGGAATTAAAGGTTACTTCAGATGAATTACTTACATTACACTCAAACCACTGTGCAAAATTTGCTTCGATGAATAAGTCAACTTGCACATCACTCGCGTTTGGATTATGATCGCGAAATTGATGTCTGAACCAACTGTAATGTGTACCGAGTGCAATTAATTAATTATTATTCGACAATTGTGAACTACTCAAATGAAACTTTCAGTAACTGATATACTTACTCCAAATATGGTTAGACTTCATCACAATTCAGTAAAATGTGAAGGCGAGCGACACGGTACTCCGCCTCAGTAAGATATCTTTTTCCACGGTTTCCAAATGGAGTGCCCTTACGGTTGAACACCGACAGACTTGGCATCTGAGTTTCGAATTGCTGCATACCCTCATTACGCCCAATAGTTGGGCGATGCAAGCTTGACTGAAAATAATAGTCTGTGAAATGTTTAATCTCAAAAGCTAAATATGCATGAACCATAGATGCCTCTAGACGGACTTTGTTCTTTGCCGTAGGCTTCAACCAACCAAAATACCTCTCAAAAGGATACATCCATCGATATTGAATAGGACCACCCAACAAAACTTCTTCGGCTAAATGAATAGGCAAATGTTCCATGGCATTCCAAAAATCAGGAGGGAAAACTGTCTCTAATTTAGAAAGAGTAATAGCAATGTTCTTGTTCATCTCTTCCAACATACTCACTTTTAACTCACTAGAGTATAGGTTTCTGAAAAATTCACTCAATTCGACCAAGGGTTCTAACACATCTTCCGTAAGAGCAGCAAAAGCTAATGGAAAAAGATTTTCCAAAAACACATGATGATCATGACTTTTCATGTTTTGCAACTTTGTGTTAGATGGATCCACCCAATTTTCCACATTAGAATAATAACCATCAGACACATGAACCTCCCGCAACCATTGACAAATAGCCCTTTTTTGAGGTAATGACAGTGCAAACTTGGCTTTTGGCTTACACAATCTATCAGTTGACCCTCTTGTAGCCAAGTTCAACTCTTGCCTACTGCACAGAATAGACATATCCATTCTTGCTTTAATATCATCCTTTGTTTTTCCGAGAACATCCATAACTGTGTTTATTATATTTTCACTGAAATTTTTCTCAATATGCATAATATCAAGGTTATGCCTCAAAAGTTGATGCTTCCAATTATGTTCATTTTCCTCAAATCCCGAAATTTGAAAATGGATATCAGTAGTCACTTTAGGCAATGTCGATACCCTATTAGACAACATTTCACCGAAAATTCTCTAGGGAGGGCCAATGTGTATGCTCTTCCCTTTACGAAAAGCAACTTTATTAGCTGTAAAGCAATGATTCCGAGGCAAGAACCGACGATGGCAATTGAACCAAGATGGCTTCCGGCCATGCTGTAACTGGAATGCACAATTTTGGTGCATACAAACCGGACATGCTAACAACCCATGAGTACTCCAACCAGATAACATACCATAGGCGGGGAAATCGTTAATTGTCCACATCAACGCGACATGCAATCTAAAAGTTTCCCCGCATGAAACATCAAATGTATCCACCCTAACATCCCAAAACATTTTCAACTCATCAATTACGGGCTGCAAGTATACATCAATCCTGTTCTTCGGATTTGTTGGACCCGGAATAATACAACTTAAGATTATGTACGGAGTGGTCATATATATATATCTGGAGGCAAGTTATAAGGTGTAACAACAATTAGCCACACAGAGTACGATCTTTCAGATATGGAAAATGGTGTGAAACCATCAGCACATAGACCTAACCTTACATTCCGAGGCACTACTGCAAAATTTGGATACTTTTGGTCGAAATGCTTCCAAGCTAATCCATCCGACGGATGCGGGAGAACACCCGATTCTTGGCGGTGCTCAGGATGCCATCTCATATGGACGGCGGTCCTTTTTGAAGTATACAGTTGTTGCAATCTTGGAATTAAAGGTAGGTAGTGCATTTTTGCATTTGAAACATCCTTATGACCTTGTTGGTTGGATTTCTTTGGTAAATGTCTTGCATGTCCAGAAAAATTGCATGCGGATAAACTATCAGCCTGTTTATAATAAAGCATGTAACCATTCGGACAACAATCAATTTCCTAGACATCCATACCTAAACCTCTCACTTTTCTGAGCTGTTGATGATAATTTTTTGGAATGCCACTTTCAGAAGGGCATACATCTTTCATCAAGTCAACAACTTCATTGAAACAACGTTGTGACATATTGTGTCCCGATTTAATACTAAGTAGCCTCACCGATGTTTCAAGTTCAGTTATGTCACACCCTTCATACAACGGCTTTTGGGCAGATTCAAGCATAGTGTAAAATGCCTCAGGATTTACATCATAATGGCTACTCATGTTTATTTCATTAGCTTGGAAGGCAGCATGAAGCATGTTCTCCATATGATTATGATCGTTGTGATCGTAATCAAAATTCATAGAATGTGAACTACTTGCATCCCCTACTTCCGAATTATCTTCTTCCCCATGACTTGTCCAAAACCAATAATTCTTCACAAAACCCTTTCTATACAAATGAGACTTCATAACGTCAGGTGCAAAATATTGCATATTCTTACACTTCACACATGGACATCTATAAACTCCATTAATTCTGAACTCCTCCTGATTTCATGCAAATTCATCAAACAAATTAACTCCCATCAACCACTCATCTCTAAGTCCATGTCCATTAGGATTTCTTCTCCTATACATCCATTGACGATGCAACGGTCCATCCATATGTTGCTAATATATGATTGCCTTAATTGCTATGTAATCTAGAATTAATTGCAATAAAAATCTTTTAGAAATTTATTTATCCAATTCAACATATATATATATATATATATATGTATTACAAAAAAATATATTTAATGTACCTCAAACAAAAATATTCTTTGCATACGTCCCAATGATAAATATACACAACAAATCAAACCAAAAATTAATAAGACATAAATACAACTAACATAATTAATCAAACCAAAAATTAATATACAAAGCAAATCAAATTGATAACATACTTAACATTCTTAAACCATTTACCAAAAACAATACATATATTACACATGCTTACGTACTCACAACTATTTCAATTATTCAAATCAACATACATTACATATTAAATTAGAGTTACATTATACTTGTTTTCTATCAAAATAAATTCTCAAAAAACAAAAAATACAATAATTAACGAAATTAACCATATACGCGAACAAAAATAAATTTAACATAACAATATTATTTATCCACATAAGTCTCAATAAGCATCAATCAACATCAATCTTGAAAATTGAACACCTTATTTCACACTTCATTTAATTAAACAAACCCAACCAAAAATAACAAAATACTATTAACATACTTAACAAAATTAAATTAATATATACTTAACATATCTACATCTTGCAAAAATATAAAAAATATTTCTTAACATACCAAACATATCATAAAAAAATTAAACATACCTCAAAAAAACATACATGTCTAACATCTTCAACATTTTACAATAAACAAACTTGTTCAACTTCAATTATTCATTTTAATAAAACATCTTATACATGCTTAACGTATTTAACATTTTAAATTAATTAGATAATTATTTCAGATTTACAAAAATAATAAAATACTATTAACATGCTTAACAAACTTAAATTATTATATACTTAACATACCTAGATCTTGCAAATATAGAAAAAAAAATTCTTAACATTTCAAACAAATCATAAAAAAATTAAACATACCTAAAAAAACATACGTGTCTAACATCTTCAATATTTTACAATAAACAAACTTGTTCCACTTCAATTATTCACTTTAATAAAACATCGTATACATGCTTAACATATTTAACATTTTAAATTAATTAGATAATTATTTCAGATTTACAAAAATAATAAAATACTATTAACATGCTTAACAAACTTAAATTACTATATACCTAACATACCTAGATCATGCAAAAATATAAAAAACAATTCTTAACATTTCAAACAAATCATAAAAAATTAAACATACCTAAAAAAACATACATGTTTAACATCTTCAACATTTTACAGTAAACAAACTTGTTTCACTTCAATTATTCACTTTAATAAAACATCTTATACATGCTTAACATATTTAACATTTTAAATTAATTAGATAATTATTTCAGATTTATAAAAATAATAAAATACTATTAACATGCTTAACAAACTTAAATTACTATATACTTAACATACCTAGATTATGCAAAAATATAAAAAAAAATTCTTAACATTTCAAACAAATCATAAAAGAATTAAACATACCTCCAAAAATATACATGTCTAACATCTTCAACATTTTATAATATACAAACTTGTTTCACTTAAATTATTAACTTTAATAAAACATCTTATACATGCTTAACATATATAACATTCTAAAAATATTATTCAAAAAAAACAAACATGCTTCAACATTAAAATTCAAACAAATGAACATCACATATCAAATATAAATTAACACAATTTTAAAGCGCAACAATTTTGCTAACCTTCCAAACCCGAAAAATCAAGCATTGTACCGGCGACGGAGGCAAGGTGGCGGCGGCGGCACGGCGACGGCGGTAGTCAAACTTGAAAAATTAAAACCGTACAAAACATCAATTAACTTAATTATTTCAACTTTAAACAACAAATTAACATAAACAAACACTTACCGTTTACTTTCCAACCACTAAAATCTTCAACACCTCCTTCTCTATCTTCCTTCTCCTCCCGCTCTTTCTCTTCAAAGCTCCTTCTCTCTCTAACCTTTCAAATAACCCAATAAAACCACCTCCCCCCAATTTAAACAACCGAAACTTTGAAATCCTCCCACCCCCGCGTGCTTGCCTCGAGATCTGCGCCCGAAGACCAACGGGAATTCCGACGGATTCCGACGAAAAAAATTTCCATCGGAGATTCCGTCGGAAAACCGGGGTTCCGTCGGGCCCCATCGGACTTCCCGTCGACCCTTCTGATTTTTCCCGACGTTCGGTCCCTGCCTTGCTTTTTCCGTCGAAATTCGGCACCGTTTTTGTAGTGGATGTTGGAAATCTATCTTAGCACATCTGGAGTTCTTAAAATCCTTGGTGCATTTTGACATGTAGAATGGCTCAAGGTGTTTTTTTGGCATGATGTCTAGTGTGGGATTGACCTCTTAAGGTTTAACTTCAGGACCCTTTTAGGATGGCTTACTCAAAGGAGGTGATCATACAAGAGGTGGTTTCATGGAATCGTGATAATAGCTTTTGGAATTTGACTTATGTAGGAAATCTTAACGATAAGGAAGAGGATATCATATGACACGGAGGTCTTGCCTTGTGGCAATGATTAGATTGTTTGGCCACATGACTTTAACGGGTATTTCACCATTAAGATTTTGTGGGTCACTCATTTTGAAGGCTGATGGAGACCTATAGCTTCCGCAAAAGCTTGCTTCTTTGCTTGCGACAAAGGGAAAGATTCCTATAGAAGACATGCTCTGAAGAAGAAGTTTCTACAGTCCAAGTCGGTGGTTTATGTCTCTTGAGGAGGAAGAATATGGGTTATGTCCTTGTGCATTTGGTCGGTTTCTGTGCTTTGACATTTATCTCTCTTTGATTAGGGTTAGTTGGATCCAACCATCTAATGTGAAAGATGCATTGGTGGCTCGGAGGAGAAGGATAAAGAAGAGTTGGGTTCTTGGAGTTTCGAAAATGGTTCCTTTTGAGAATTTGGTAGGCTACTTGGAAAGAGAGAAATTGTTGGATTTTTGGGGACGAAGCTATGTCCTTTCAAGATTTAAAGCTCTATTTTTTAAGAATATTGTACAGTTTGAGTGTTGTGGTTAATGGTGAATAAATTTGAATATTTTTATTTTGTTGCTGGTATTATGCATGAGAGCTTGAGCGCATAATGTTTTTCCCTTTTGTATGTGGTCATGTGGGCGACCTGCCCTTGGTCTTGCTTTCTTGTCAATACAACTCTTTACTACTCATCAACAAAAAAAAAAGAAAGAGATTTCCAGGAAATTCAAATATTATACACCGCAATCACACTTAATTGCAACCGCCACAACAATATACTACTAGCACTACACAAGATGGACTACACTACACCAGTCTTGCCCTTTTCATTCCCACCACTCTTGAGAGTCTGGGTTCATATCTACCACACACCTCATGCCCTATCTTTGGCATGGTCTATCTGGCACATGTATTATGTCAAGTCTAGGCCTCATAGAATGGAGCTCTTATCCAACATGAAGCCCTCAAAAGAAATAAATTTTATCCAATAGTTAGGAAACTCTTTGAGCAGATTGATGTAGGATGCTTTAAGAGCAATTCCTACAAAGGGGAGCAATTGTGTAGGACGCTTTAGGAGCAATTCCTAAACTGGGAAAATTCACACAAGAATTCTCAAATACTCACTATTCCAATTCAATTCAAGTCTGTGTCGCTAATACATGGAAAAGGAGTTTAAATAGAGAAGAAACATAAAACATTAAGTAAACAAATACATAACTTAATCGCAGACATATTATTTTGCTAGCTAAGAAGATAACTAAAAGATAATATATTCTGAAAATATAAAGTACGAAGATAATAAAATGTCAAAGTACTTCTCATATGCTAATCTTAAGATATACCACCATCTTTTTATTTCTTCTTTGTTCCTTTCCTACATCATTCCCCCTTGGTTGGAAAAAACATGTCTTCGAGTTTTGTACAGGGTTAGAATGAAGAAAATCAAGCAAGAGATCATCTTCACTTTGTCGCACATATGAGAAAACTGTAATTTGTTTAGCTTTTCCTAGAAAAGTAGAAATTCAATTATCAGATGTAGCTTCTTGCCAACTAGAAGCCCATTAGGGATAAGCAAATCAAAGTGCCCCCTTTTCGGTCTTGACATCTCCACACACTCAAGTTCTGGATACTAACATCAAAAATCCCCAGAGCTTGCATTCAGATGTGGCCTTTTGACATCCCTCATCTTAGGAAACATGTGTAAACTCTGCACCTTCCACAAATTCTATTAGACAATGGTCATTTTGAATTTCTTGATCATCCTTCTCCTTGCTATGCATCATTCTTCCCAGTTGGAAAAAAAACCCGACCTCAAGTTTTGAAACAGAAAGGAGGCAGGGATGAAGATGCTAGAAGTGTTTTAATTTTCTTGCACTTGTGCTGAAGCTCAGGCCTTAATATCTTCTCCAACATTAAGAACCATGCAAATGTCGGATGTAGAGTATTGTCCATAAAAACATGATTAGGGATTGGAAATTTAGCATGTATGCTGCTTGGCCCATCTCAAATTTTCTCTCCATGTGGTTAAATTTTTGAATGTCAAATGAATATTCATGATTGAAAATGGAATTGTTTTTTACTATCTTTGACTCTTCATTCACTTGTATTGGTGGTTGGACATCCTATGCATTAGGTGCCCCTGCATTAGCATCAACATTGCTATCTAGAATGAACATTCTCTCTTTGTGTACTTTACTTGCATATGACTGGCAGTCCGCAACTTGAACTTCTTGATTTATACAATCAAGGAGGTTGTTGTTTAAGTCATTTGACTTGATATGTGGAAGTTGATGTTACTCTATGACTTGGACATTTGCTTCCACATTCTCATCTTCTAGAGTCTCCTTTTTCTTGTCGTCAATGATAAATCCCATATCATATGCATCATAATGGGTTGGATCTAGCTCATACAAATAAGAAGCCGGTCGTTTGCTTGGAGATCTTAGAGATGAAACCCTACAATCTTTAATGACAAGCTTTGAAGGAATCAAAGGAGCTCCAAGAAGTTCATAATCCCACATATGCTGAGGAATATAAGGCTTACAACCACAAACGACCTTACTGGCAAAGTAAAGATCAAACTTGCAACAACCGTCACAAATCTGACGACCTTGAAGTTTGCAAAAAGCATGGACAACATCCCTGTGAGAGTAGATATGTACTTGAGCATGAAAATCGCCTATTATTTGAAATCTAGCAATATTTTCTACATCTCTATAAGGAAAGAAAACTTAGTACAGAACATTTGTTGTAACTAGAAGTGCATTATCATGAAAGATCACAAACAAGGTCTGATGATGTTTTTCACACCAAACCATCGTTGCAATAGTAGCAATAATGGGCTTCTAACAGCCACAACAACGAACAACAACCATAGACAGCGACTTTGGCCACCGAGATCAAGTTTCGGCAATAGGAGGGGCCGGAGGTGGCGGGAAAGTAGACCCAAGATGGTTTTGGTACTCGCAGTGGATGGTCAAAGGCGCAGAGCCCTCAATTCGCAAGCAAAAGAGCCGTTCGTGATTTAATGTTTCGCAAAAATAGGGTATGCAACCGAATGTCGAATTTGAAGCTTTGTATTGCTATTGATGGAGGGATTTGGTATGAAATGGAGTTGATAGTGGACCGATTAAGTCAATTATTGATGGGCTAAGGCTAAATTGGGCAAAAAATCGGAATTAGGGTTAGGGTTTCGCGGTTTTGGGAACAATCAATTGTAGCGAAAGGTTGATGCGATTTACTTCAATTGTTTTGGGGGTTTTGGGCGAAATTCAATGGGTAATCATGGGTTGTGATCAATTTTGGTGGATTGTGAGGGGTGGGGGATGAATTAGGAGAAGCTAGGGTTGCGAAATTGGGGGTAAATCGCGAATTAGGGTTTGAATTTAGAAATTAGGCTTCCGGCGAGTGGTGGCCACCAGCGGCAGTTGGGTAGTGGTCGCCCAGGGAAGGGAATCAAGGGGTGATGGTAGGCCGTGGTGGGCGACAGGCCTGGTGGCGAATTGGGCATTGGCGGTGTGTGTGGCTAGGGTTTTTTTGGGTTGGAGAAGTTTTCCTTTTTTTGTGAACGACAGACGAAAAAGAAATGGGAAAAGGAAAAACTCAAAGGGAAGCGGCAAAGATCGTGAGCTCTGGTACTAAATTTGATGTAGGATGCTCTAAGAGCAATTATGACACCGAGAAACTCAAACACAAAATAGGAGAACACTCACAAGTAATAGTCAATTCAATCTAATTCATTCAAATCAGACTCGTTAATACATAACAGAGGAGTTTAAATAGAGAAGAAACCTAAAACATTAAAGAAACAAATAGACAACCTAATGACAAAGATGTTATTTTGCTAGCTAAGAAGATGACTAAAAGATAATCTATTCCTAAAACGTTAACTACAAAGATAATAAAAATCAAAATACTTCTCATATGCCAATATTGAGATATACCCATATCTTCTTATTTCTTCTTTGTCCTTAAACATACATTTCTGATTATTGAAGTTATCTTCCCTAGCAATCAACCATATAGAGCACCAAGCAGAGAGTCCAACTGCACTTGGATACTGGCATTCATAGTTCAAAATTACGTCCACATTTGATTCTGGTTGGGAACGCTGTGGTGGGACACCTCCTTGAACCGATTAAACTGTGACACTTTGGCCTTTCCATGGTGTGGGTGATCTAGAACAGGATTCTTAGTGGTTGCCCTTGGAGAATACATTCTTAGTGTTGTATACACCATTCCTTAGGTTTTGTGCCTCTTAAAACAGTCCCTAAAAACAAGTGATCAGGTCAAGGCATGTAGTCTTTTTTGCTGGAGTTGTTGCCAGTAGTCACATTGTTCTCATTATTCTGGACAATAAGGCTATGAATATTTCCCCTCCCCTCCCCCTGTCCAGTGTGAAGCTATTTTTGTGTTACCAACTTATAATTGGCCTTGTTAGTTTTGCAGTATGCCTTTGACTGTGGAATGGTCAGCTTCTCCACCACATGATTTAATACTGGCTGGATGTCATGGTGGAATGGTAAGAATTCTAGGCAACTGCTGTTTGCATGCAGTCGCATTGCACGATATTGATCTTCATTGTGTCTCTTTTCTTTGGTCACAGAAAGACATATTTTCTTTATTCTTAATCTATCAGCAGCGTGGTTTATTAACTATTCTTGATTCTTATTTTTGGCTACATTAGCTTCCCACCTGAAAAGGCCTGAGTGATCTCTCTCTCTCTCTCTCCCCCCATCTCCCCCCCTTGTCTACTTCTGATGTTGAAAGTTTATGCAGGTTGCTTTGTGGAAGTTCTCTCCCGATAGTTCATCTTAAGGTATTATGACTATGTACTTAACCTAGGATCACTGCTGTCATCCCGTCCTCTGTACGATTCAAGAAATCAAGTATTACTTTTTGAATTTGCGAACAGGTATATGGGTCTAGTGAGATATCAATCATGGAGATAAAATTTTAGTGTGTATTGGAATTAATTCAGACAATCATGTGGGTTAGTTGAGGTGAGGTCTAGGGACAAGGGTTTGACCACTTGTATGATCTGGACCACTGACTTTGTCTTTCATGAATGTACTTTTTAACTGCATGAAAATGGAGGGAAAGGTGTCTGTAGTATTATTGAAGTTTACCTCTTTATTTCTTTCCCTCTATTGCTGTCTGCAGTTGTCAGACCTTTGCTTTGCTTCAGAGCAGAGACAGTTCCAATCAGAGCCCTTTCTTGGGCCCCTTATGAAGGGTAGGCTGTATTCATTGACTTTGAGCAAATTTGGTCTCTCTCTCTCTCTCGCGTGCCCGCATATGCGCACAAATACCCTCACACCCACAGACGAAATTAGTTCCCTCCCCCCCTGCAAATAGTTTACCAGAATTTAAAAAGGATAAGTATTCACATTTTCATATGTCAAACCGAGTTTATTCTCTATCATCTCCATCGGGCACTTTTCTTTTTTCATTTTTTTCGGGGGAGGGGGGAAAGCAAGGTTGACCCACGCCCACATGGATGCAAAACACCCACTTGGATACAAAGCTAGAGGCTGGAGCAAGTTGGTTGGATGAAAATCCAAATGATAACAGGTCTGGATGAGACTGTTTAACATAATTGATAATTTGATATTGTAAGATGGATGCTCCCAATGTGACTTTTACTAAGTATGCCCGTGAGTATAACTAATAATTTATTTGGATATGCATTATGAAAGTCATTTCAAAAAATTATTAGTCACCTTATATGTTGTAGAAAGTCACCCATAAAGAAATTCGTCTCACTTATTTACTACATGAGATGGTTTCATCCAAGATTTTCTGACCAGTTGATCTGGTTATTAGGGAACACTCTTAGAATTTGAACCTTCCTACGGAAGATGAGAAAAGCAAGATTTTGTTGCTTGAACTCCTGTTCGATGGATTTGTAGTGTCTCATCATATTTCAGACTGTATCCCAATCCAATTCCGTACCATGGACTCCTGCCTGAGCAGGGTTTTGGGGGATTGCGGGGAAAGCCTGTTAGATATGTAGCAGCATTGCCCTTGACTTGCAGCGGCATTTCCTTCGGACCTGAGGTTGAAAACATTTGACTGCCTATTACCCAGAGGGAAAGAAGTAAAGACTATAAAGTGCAGTTTAGTGAAACTGTTTGCATCAGTCCACTGCAATCGAAGGTGCAAAGTTGCTCTAAATTGGCCTTTTTCAGTTGCCGGATGATGTGGACATTAAGAAATTGCCCATGAGACTGTACACTTGCAAGTTTCATTGTCTTGCGAATTTCAATGATACATTGCATACATGCCAGTGAAATTCGAATGAAATTGTTTTATCAGTTGGATAAAAAGTATGCAAATTGATCTCCAAAAATACAAGTGACAGTCCATTTCCTTCATCCCCTCAGTCGCTCTCCTATCAGCCTCACCCTCACTGACCCATCACCGGCGTTCATTGAGCTTTCAGGCAGCAGGAAGACTCTCTACCACTGCTGCCAACAGCTGCAGCCTCCGCCAATCCCAAAAGCCATCCTCACTCCAAATCCCATTCCTCCAAAACATCTTCATACCTATGTCTATTTCCTTTTTTTCGCCCGAGTAATGGCCTGACACCAGAAAACACTGCCAATCACCACCCCAAGCAGTGCATACAAAACAAACCAAAACACAGGAGAGAGAAGAAGGGGGGAGAGGCACTAGATGACAAATAAAACAATCTAGGCATCAATAATTGATGGAAAACAACAAATATTGTCAAACTCATCGTGATTATCGTCATAAATCCCTTCTTCAATGGTTGGTTTCTTAGATAATTTGGGGGATGGGGGTCAATTGCTTGCTTGAAAAGAGAGCTTCGAGGTTGGTGAGTTCTTCTGTAAATGAAGCAAATCCACAGCTGTAAGGAGGATGGCCTTCCTACTTGATCTCAATTTCCAAGACCCTGTCTTTTTCCTGGGTTCTCAAGTCTTCAACCTTCAACTTCATCCTCTTCACTGTTTGTTGGTCTGGGCTAAGAAATACACTGAATGCTTTCTCCGTTTTTTTGATGTGTTTTTATTGATTATTAGCGAATCAGTATACATGGGCATCAGAATAATTGCTGAGTCGTGTTGATTGAAGTTAGAGTGGTTGGTCGGCATAAGAATCATAACTAAATTATGAATAAATGATCAAGTGTAGGGCCTGAAAAATTAAGCCCAATAACTTAGGGTTTAAGAAATTAGTGTCACTAGCCTCAAGGTACCTAAATGTCAATAATTTGCATTTAGAACTGGCCAGACTCTGAGCTAATGGTTTTAATAAAGCATGATTAATCATTTCCTTTTGGGAGAGACATGATTGTGAAAGAATGATTTATTGTTTTAATGTGAATGCTTTGAGTAATTGTCGTCTCTAGTATGTGCCTTTCTCCTCGTGGTTTTCAACTCTTCATTTATTTTGTCAAAGTCGTTCTTTGGGATATCTGAAACGGTTTTCTGCATTATTCCCTTCTTCAGAGATCCTGAGAGAGCGAATGTCATTGTCACTGCTGGGCATGGAGGGCTGAAATTTTGGGACTTGCGGTAAGGCAATGATTACCAATTTTTCTTTCTTTTTGTCTCAATATGAACTCTAATCGTGGAAAAAAGTATCTAGCAATAATGGAACTGCCCCATCAGTAACTGTGAAAACTTCTGCCCAATGGTATTTACCTTACAAAACGATGGGGGGTGAGGGCATTAGTTGTGGCCTGTGAGCTTACCCTACAACAACATGCAAAGGATGTCTTCAGTTTTTTTGTTATCAGCTACTGCAAGCTAGAAAAACTTGCAAAGAGAAGCATTCTCGTCCAATCATTTTTTCACAAATTGCTTTTAATTGTAGGTCCTCCATTTTTCCCCCTTACTATGTTAAAATAATGTGAGTTTTGGTGCCAGTTATATGTCCACACACACACACACACACACACACACACACACAC
>JACYFF010019584.1:42214155-42243560 GCA_017589665.1 Selenicereus undatus
ATATATATATATATATATGTATGTATTTGTAGGGAGAGAAAGAGAGAGACGAAGAGAGAGAGTGCGGGGGCGAAACTAGAAATTTATTTTAGAGGGGCCGTTTAGTACAAATTTTCTTTAAGAAGTTTATGTTAATTAATTTTTTTCCTTGTAGTCTAAATTTTTCAAAAGAACTGTAATATAAGTTTTTTTTTTCAATATTTAAGTGATGTCGTTGGAAGTACTAATTTGAAAACACACTATTAAAGTTGAGAAAAATATTGGATATATTAGTTATAATCATTTAGAAAAACATCAAACCTTGAAGGCTAAAAATTAGTGCTCAATAAGACATAAACAAAGATGTTGTCTAATAGATGTAGCATGTTTATCTGGAACTTAATTATGCAGAACAACCTGTTTAAGTTGATTAATGTTCAACGTCTGCCATCATAAATATAGCTTGCATTGTGGTGAAAATTGTAAGTAATACAAGAAAATAATCTAACTTGGTCTTATTTTCATAGTTAATCTCTCTTCCTAAACAATCCTATCGTCATATCAATTAAAATAAATTGGTTAAGATATGATAATATTTAAAAGATATTAAGTAATGAAAAAATGTGAACATCATGCATGTATTGAATTAGGAAATATGTTGTACAAAAAAAAATGGGAAAAATATGAGAACATTTCAGCTTAAAAAGCAAGAAGGGACTTGTATCCTTGTACTAACAAAGGAAAGACCGAAACAATTGCGGTCAATGCCCAACATCTCACTGAAATGAAAATACAAATAAATTGAACAAAGTGTTTGGAATGGGTACCGAACACATAACTCCATTACAACATCGCATGTCTAGACAACTACGCTTCTAATAATTTTATGCATTAACAAAGTTTCCATAACAAAAAATAAAAATGTTTAGGGGCGGGGGGCATGGTCCTCCTCAATACCCCTAGTTCTGCACACACACACACACACAAAAGGTAAGGTAAGGTATGAAAGTTCATTGATAAGGAAGGGCGTCACTCTATGGACCTTAATAAACCCTGAATTCTTCTACCATCGTATGTACATGTCCAATATATTAACTTCATACTTGGATTGACACAGAAAATAAGAACTACACCATTAGCAAATGACTACAACAGAAAATAAAGTGATATGCAATCTCACACATTGTTCTATGCTTGGAAGCATTATCGCTTATGTTTAGTCTTGTTATGCCACCAAATATGATTTGCTCGTAGGATGGGCATTGGGAGGGTATTGGTAGGGTATTCCTATAACCCACATTTTATCCAAAAATATTATTACCCAACCCATAGCCCTTGTTATTCATGTGGGTACTACCCTTTTTTTCTTTTACAATGGTAAATGATAAAGAAATAAGGTTAAGCACATCTTCTCATAAGATTACACCCAACTACATCATCAGTCAGAATAAAATGAGAAGAAGGACAAAATATGTCTCCAATGTAGGAGGAATCCGTGATGGAGTGACAAAAATTCAATAGCCAGTCAGCTACCATACTTGCATACCAAAAGATGTGACTAATGACATGATGTGTATCTTGTCTCAACCAAGTGTGAACGTCTTCGATAATATTAGAAATTTACCACGAGATTTGGAAATTCCCCTTAAGAGCTTGAATCGCAATAACATTGTCGCCTTCTATTTCAATTTTGGTCTAGCCCAATTGATTTGCTAATCTGACTTCGTCTCTAAGGGCTCTTGCTTTCCCCACTGGTACAAATGTTTGCCCATAATTTTCTACTCCTGCTACAATAAGTTTACCTATCCAGTATCATATAATAAAGCTGCCTACTACTGAAGAATTTATAAGCAATCTATCAAAATTAATTTTGACAAATCCTGAATTCGGGAAGGAGGACCATTTCACGTAATGGTTTGAGATGTTGGGGGGGACCTCGTAGAGTAATCATCAACTGACATGTGAGTTTGAATTCTCCATTCAGTTGTTACTTGTTTTGCTTTAATAAGGCACATTAATGGGTTAAAACCTCAATTTTAAAAACTATAGGATTCCTATTTTTCCAAATGCTCCAAAGACAAAAGGAAAGTTTCAGGAGTAGATGTTGGTTGTCGTAATGTTTAATTCTACTTAACCATGGCCGGATCCCCTAGTCTATATGATGCTGCCCTACTAGGTCCCAAGTCTTGCTAACCATATGACACTCCTTGAATGGGTGATCCATTGATTCAACATCTTCTTCACATAAAGAACAAATGGGGCCTATTCGGATACCCCTTTTAAGTAGAGTACCTATGACTGGCAATGCATTATGGCTTAACAGCCACAAAAAAACTTGAACTTTTGGCATAGTGTCTAATTTTCATTATCACTTAAATGTCCATTTAGGGGACTGTCATTGGCATTCTTGGGCTAGCCATGTTGTAGACTTTGTGCTAAATTCTCCTAAACTATTAAGTCCCAAAAAGAAGGCAATGCTAATGCTATGGATTGGAATAGCAATACCTTGTATTTTCTTTATAATTTGGACATTGTTAAGGTCCCTATAAGCTTAGGAAAATCCCAACTTGTGTCTTGTTGGATGAATTCACTAAATTTGGCATCTGGATTAGGGATATTTTCTACAGACAAATCCATCATAGCAGCTAAATTGTTATTTTATATCCAGTTATCATGCTAGAAGAAAATTTTATCCCCCTTTCCTATTTTTCATACCATTCCTTTCTTTAGTAGCTCTCTGCAATTAAGAAGAATTTTTCATACTGGAAAGTCAGTAGCTCTCTTCTTCTAACTTAAAAAAACTCGTATTCTGAAAGGATTGTACCCATAGACTAGAGTCATTCATAAGTATTTTCCAAGGTAGTTTACATTGAAATGTTTTAGTGATAGCTTCTATTTTGCAAAGACCCATGCCTCTATTGGTTTTAGGCATACAAATTTTATCCCAAGCTATTAGTGGTAGGCTTTTTTTGTGTTAGTTTTTTCCAGAAGAACTCCCTATTTAGTTTATCGAGTGAAGTTGGAAAAAATGGAAAAAAATGGAAAAATTGAAGAAGTGTTGTGAAAAGAATGGTGGGCATGAATGTTGTCATTGTATATACTCATTTCCAATGGTTGCTATTGAGGGAGTGTGTTTTTATTTTTGTTTTGGAAGAATGTGTGATTATTATAGTTGGAGTAATTGTTTGTTGCTCATAAGTCACTTGGCTTTTAATTCCTCATTTTCTCAAGTCATTTGTTCCTCTCCTAACCATTAACCCTTATCCACGTTACAACCCTTTGTAAAGTCCTCTAGATTATCGTATTGCATATTGCATTTTAGTGATGGAGAATTAAGAATTTTGGCAAGGTTATGGTATTTTGTATTATTGGAAGATCAGTTGAGTGAACATTGTTATTTCTTAAGCAAATGACTAAGATTGCTCCATATATCTCTTAAATGAGGTTCCACCCGTCGAGCTTGTATATACTTCTTAAGTGAGGTGAACAATTGTGTGTAAATATCATAAGTGGTGACTGAGAGTTTGTCAAAGTGTACATTGTGTTTGTATATTATCTATGCTTATTTATTTGAGTGTTTTGGTTGATTGGAATGTGTATATATTTTTTCCTAGTGTTGTATCCTCTTTCTTGATTAAGTTTTTGGCACTGTTGTCAGGAATGGATTTGTGAAATTAAGTAGCAAATTAAGTCGGTTGAGCCGTTTTCGTTTCGTTTCGTACTTTTGATTTTTGATTTTGTTGGAGTGTTGAGTTTTCATTGTTTTTGTTTAATTTAGATTTCTTTTATTTTTTATTTTTCATTAGAATTTGTGTTTTGATTTTTATTTTGTTCCATTTTGTTTTGCTTCTTCTGGCCAACTTTCTACTAGAAAAAACAAACAAGTTAGGATTAACTGTTTCAGTTTTAGCTAGTGTCGAATGGAAGAAAAAAAAAATCTCCAGCGCAGGTTTTGGTATTTTTACTTTCTGTTTGGATTGTTCGGTGTTATTCTACTGGTTATTTTGCTGTGTTTTATTTTTAGTAGATTCTTAGGGACTTTCAGGCATTTCTGGAGTTTTCTACCATTTTTGGAAATAATTTTTTGGTTTGATTTTTATGCACTGTTCTAGGACAGAAAAATATTGAAAAAAATATATTCATGTTCTCTATGATTGTACTGAATTTTCTATGTATAGTATTTTGATTTTGGATTTTGGTTCTCTATTTTCTTTTATTTTTCATTTTTGCTTTGTTTTAGGTTTTGGTATTTTATGTTTTTTTTATGTATTTCAATAAAAAACAAGAAAAGAAAGTGTTGCTCATGTTTTGTAATTATGCTTATTTTCTGTTTTCGTTTTAGGTTATTTCTTGTTGTTTAAATATTTTTGGTATTTCTTTTCTCTTGGTAATATAGTTTTATTTTTGTTAGTTTATTTTGTTTTGTTAACTTAATTATTTAAGTACCTTGTTTTTATTTTAGTCATTAGTTTATAATTAGTGTCTTAGAGTCTTTTTTCCCTTTTAAAATCTTTACAAAATTGTACATCATAAATAAATTGGAAAATTCTCAAAATTGAAAAAAAAAAGTTTCAAGAATGCTAGTTTTTAATTTTCTACAATTTGAGCATGAACATTTCTGGAGTTATCTATCGAGACTCAATGATTGTTGTGCTCACTTGCTTCAAAATTTTGAAAAATGGAAAATTTGTGAGGTTATCTCTATGGGTTTGAATTTTGAATTTAGAGGTTACGTTGAGTCTATTTGTCCAAGAGGTGTAATAGGATTGTTGTCCAGAACTAAAGATGAGGTATGGGATTTTGTTGAAAAACTAGCTTGGGACACTTATGAGTTTGAACAAGTTGGAGGAACCTTAGGATACAATACTCATGGCAAGTGTCTTTTTCATGCTAATTCTTACCACTAGGATCATGTTATGAACTCATATGGCCCATCTTACTCTTATATGCCTCCTATTTTATGTGATTATGATGAGCTTTTCTGATCATGATATTCATAATTGCCTTACCATGATTATGTTGACGCTACATGTCCAAGTCTTAGAAAGACAATATATCAAATGACAGATAAAACGATACAGACTATGAAGGAGAGAATTGTTTACTATTCTCAGTGTTTTAATTAGAGTAGGGAGGATTATAATTTGTATGAGCTGAACTCTAGTTTAGGATCTCTTAAACCTGAAGTTGGTCTTTACGATGATTTTGAGCTCTTTTATCTTGCTAGGCTCGATTTGCATGATGCTATGCCTCTTCCTAGCCTAAAACAAGAGAGCGACCTCAATATGTCTCTATCCCCTGACCCTTCACCTAAACCTAACTCACATAAGGATGTCATTGAGGATGTCCTAGTTTCTGCCGACCCACCCACCCTTTCAAATCAGTCTTATGAGTTTGAGGAGGGTGAAGAATTTGAGAATGGTAGTGACTTAGATACGAGCATCACGTCTGAAGATGAGCATCATGAGATAGATGAGTTAGACGATATTTGTTTATCGGAGTCATGTGATGAGGAAGATGAGCCCACTACTTTGTAATATGATGATGACATTTTCTCTATAGAATATGGATCTTTTCCGTATGTGCTAGATGACAATGATGGCCTTGATGCGGGCTCTTGTATTGAATATGCAATCTTTTCTTTTAACCCCATCAATAGTGACCATATCCTTGAGCCCTCTGAGTTTGAATTTTTGAAGTCTGAGAACTTTGTGCCTCTGACTAATTTGGACAAGACTTTTGAGCATATTGAAAGAAAAAGGACTTATGGACTTCGGATCCACTGTTGTGCCTAGATTGCTTATTTATGACGACAAAATTTCTAGGCCAATGGCCCACTTGCGGGCTAATTTTAAGTACGTCTGCCTACTCAATGTTTGGGCCCACTAATTTGACAAGTTAAAGCAAAGCCTTACTTGTGATGCATTGATACTATGGTGTACTCTATTTCGGACCGGCTCTCTCATTTCCATTTTTATAATCTTATTGGGAGTTGTTCTTGCAGGTTTGATAAGCTTCTTCGAGCTCTAATGGGTTTTGATTTGAATAGCAATGTTCAGCTTGATATGTCTGATACTCCATGGGCCCTTTCAAAACAAGTTTCAGGAGGTTATAGCTTAGGTGTAATTGTGCACTTGACCGAGCATAATTGTTCCTCTCTTTATTCTCTTTTTATTTGTTTTCTGTTGTATATATTGTTGCTTTATTTTATTTTTATTGTTTTCTTTTTGAGTTTTGGAGTCTTGTACTTTTTCTTTCTTTTTTGAGTATGTTTTTTTTCCCCTTCGTGTATTTGTTTTTCTTTCTAGTTTTTGTGCTTCCTTCCACTCCTAATGAAGAAATTATGTGATTTAGGTGTTGGAGTGGGAAAACTATGTTTCAACAAAAATAAGAATTTGAAAAAAAGGGTAAAAATTTGAAAAAAAATTGAAAAAGTTTTGAGATTCGAAAAAGATTTTTGTTTCATTTTGGGGAATATATGTTTAGAAGGCAAAAGTTATACAGCAAATCAAATGGTGCCACATGAAAAAAAGAAATCAACCAATCACAAATTGACATGTGTCATGTTGACTTTGGAGGACTCGCTTGGTCAAAATTAAGTGGCCAAAATTCAATTGGTTAAAAGCTGCCACGTGTTGTTGGTGATGCTGAAATTAGTAATTATTTGCCTTATTTTAAAATAAGAAAATAATTATTGGGCCTAGCTCTAAAGTCGGACTCTAACCCTAACTGGCAGAGCCTATAAATAAGGGTCTTCCCTCTATTTTAAAGGGAGAACTCAACATTCAGCTTCCTACAGGTTCCAGAGCTCATATTATAGATGACATCCAGCTACCAAGTAACAAGGATTAAAGTTAGCTAGCCCAACATCTTCTACAACCTCAAATTGAAGTCTACTTCAGAGTTCTTCATCCAGTTCATCGATCGAGATCAAGCAATCTTGTCCTCGCATCGATTAATATGGCCAACTACATTAAATATTCAGCATTGCAGAATTCAGAGGCTCAGACTGCAAGCGGTATCCAGTTACCAAGCGAGAATGATCAAAACTTGTGAGCTTCAAAAATAGCAATCAAGCATTTGTAGATCAAGATCAAGAACCATTTCAAAGTTCTTCAGTTGATTTGCATCAATCGAGATCTAACGGTTGCGCCCTTGAAACTGTTCAAGTCATTAGGAGATTGAATCAGAGGATCATCTTATTGTATTTAATTCAGACATTGTACCCATATACGACATCCATACAAGATTCAATTTGTTTATGAATTTCTTGTCTAATTTATTTTAGGTACGAAATTTGTGTTTATGAATTTGGCACACCCGATGGGACTTCTCTACCTATCATCTCTTTCTCCAAGTGAACAAGTTCTACACTCCCTTAAAGAAGAAATGGCTCCCAAGAACGCCATTCTTCAATCTTCGAAGAAGGAGACTACCGGATCTACATCCGAAGGATCCACAAAGGCTAGTATTGCATTTGGGAATCAAAGCACCAAGAGGGTGACTTGGAGCATGACCAAAGCTATTGCCTCCATCACCTTAAAACAACAAGCTGTGGCTCCAATTTTGTTGTCACGCAAAAGTAAAAACTTTGGCTTCAACTTGCCTGTTGATGGAGTCAATCAAACTACTTGTCTCCCTAATTTGAAGCTAAAGACTCTTGCTATCTTTAATATAAGGAAGGCTCAACCATGTGCACTGGAAAAATTCCAAACCTACATCAATCCTATCTTCCAACCTTTCAGTGAGGAGGAGGATGACTATGGTGGTAGCGATTCCTTACCAACATCTTCAAGGTATTCAGTTTTCTCACAAGTTGAAGTCGAATCGTCTGACATTATTACCATGCCAGTCATGGTGATAGAGACTATTAACTTGGAGGAACAACTAACAGACATGAAGGCAACTTTGGAAAGACTCTTAAAGGAAAACATGGAAAAGGATGCTTAAATCAAATGTCAAAACACACAGATTGCTTTTTTGATAAAGAAGTTGGGGAAGCGGATATCTAAAGCCTCCAACAAAGGTTCAGGTGGTGAAGATTCTAACAAAGAATCTAATCACAATGAAGAGTCTGATAATGAACGCAAACCAAAGAAGGAAGTATCCTTGAGCTCGACGTCAACTGAGCAAATTCAAAACTTGATAGCTGATGTGATGAAGGCTCATCTAGGAGGGGATTCTCATAAAGCTCACTTGTATAAGAAACCTTATACAAAGAGAATCGATGCATTTCGTATGCCTCATGGCTATCAGCCTCCCAAATTTAACCAATTTGACGGCAAGGGTAATCCCAAGCAACACATCGCTCACTTCGTCGAAACCTATAATAACACTGGCACTGAAGGTGATCAATTGGTGAAACAGTTCGTACAATCCCTTAAAGGAATTGTATTTGACTGGTATACAGGCATTGCCTCCAAGTCCATTGATAGCTGGGGGCAAATAGAAAGTGAGTTCTTGAATTGCTTATTTAGCATGCGCCATGCAATTAGCATAACAGAGTTAACTAACACAAGACAATGGAACAACGAGTCAGTCATTGATTACATTAATTGTTGGCGTGCTATCTCTTTGAAGTGTAAAGACCATTTATCTGAATCTTCGGCTATTGAGATGTGTGCCCAAGGGATGGATTGGGATATACTTTATGCTTTGTAAGGGAACAAGTCCAAAACATTCCAAGAATTGGCAACACGAGCTCATGATATGGAGCTTGCAATTGTCTACTATGGAAGACTGCTCAATGAATCAGTGGCATCATTAAGAAATGAAAGCTCCATGCTTGGAGGCTTCGAAGAGAAAGAATGTTGTTATTCTGAGCCTGATGCGCCAGAATAGTTTGACAAACTTCTTGAGAAAGGACTTATAGAACTCCTAGAGTCAAGGTGTCCTAAAAAAATTGGAAGAACTAACGATCTCAAACATTGCAAGTATCACAAAATCATCAGTCATCCTGTAGAGAACTGCAAAGCATTCAGAAGACAATTGTTGTAACTTGTAAAAGAAGGAAAAATCACATTAGATGAAGAAGACACTAAAGAATCTGATTGATCATCTATTAAGATCATATTGGATAGTGCTTTGGAAGAAAGCGACCCAACATTTGCATTTAGGGGGCAGACTTCTAAGTCAGCCTCTACAAATACCATGCAGACTTCAAACTCATCAAATGTTGTGGACTCCTAAGTCTAACTTTTAAGACTCTTAAGTCATCAAATTTTGTAGACTCAAGTCTTTAAACTCTCACAGACTACCAAGTCATCAAAATTTCAGGTTCCTAAGTCAGCAAAGTAAGAAACTATCAAGTCATTCAAATTCAAGACTCCTGTGTCATCAAATCTTGTAAAATCCCAAGTTGTCACATTAGAAGATTTTCAGGTCATTTGTATTAAGCTTCTAAGTCAACAAACTCTAAGAATTCCAAGTCAACGTAACTATATTCTTGGTGAAGACTTTCAGGTCACTCCTCAAGACTGTAAAACAACTTCGACTCTCAAGTCACCCTTAAGAATTCCAAATCCAAACTTCTAGACTCTTAAGTCATCACAGACTATCAAGTCACCCACAAGATGCTCAAGCCATCAAAATCAAAGACTCTCAAGTCGCCTAGAGACTATCAAGTCAGCAAAGTTCAAGACTCTTAAGTGATCAAATCACGTAGATTCCCAAGTCGTAAAACTCTCAGACTTCTAAGTCTCAAAATCTCGTGGACTTCCAAGTCAATTTTGTTAAGACTTCAAAGTTGTTTTTTCAGGACTCCTAAGTCAACAAAATTACTGACTCCCCCAATTACCAAGTAGACAGTCAAGTCGTCAAAGTTCAAGTCTCTCAAGACATCAAAATTAAAAGACTACCAAGTCGTCAAAGCTCTAGACTCCAAAATCAAGAAAGTTCTAAGCTCCACGTTGTCGAACTTGATGGCTCTCTAGTCTTCAAAGTTTAAGGCTCCTAAATCAACAAAATTATTGACTCCCAAGTCATTAAGATCAAGACTCTCAGTCATCAAAGTAAAAGACTGATGATTCATTTTGTCAAAGGTGTTAACTCATAAGTCACTAAACACATTTTCAAATCAAGTAAATAGATTGTCACCAAATTGTTGCAAGCTCTTAGAATGCTCACATGTTGGGGCAACACTAGCGATGTATGTGCTTCCTTCAAATAGGCAACCCTTTTCTTCAAGTTGGGCACTGGCAAGGTAGGCATCTTCCTTCAAGTCGACAAACTTCTATTTCAAGTCAATTTCGTACCTTGAAAGTTGACCTCACTTCATTTTAAGATTGGAGCCGTCTTGAAGTCAAGTTTTCGGTGTCTGATCGACAGGGCGATGTCTTTCCTATTTGACTAGAAGAGTCAAGCCTTTGTCTGATCACAAAACTCAAGTATACACTATCTAACCGGAGAAGGAACCTTTGCTTTCTAATATAAGAAGTCAAGTCTCTGCACTGTCTGATCAGATGAGTCACCATTTTTGTCTGATTAGATGAGTCATGCCTCCTCTGTCTGATCGGATGAGCCAAATCTTTGCTTCCTTATTGGGACAGTTGCCTTTGCTATCTAACAGAAGAGGCCAAGTCTGCTCTGTCTGATTAGGTGAGTCACCTTTGTTGTCTGATTGGACGAGTTAAGCCTCTGTATGATCAAAAGGGTCAAGTCTGCAATGTCTGATCGGATGAGTCACCTTTGCTATCTGATTGTGTGAGTCATGCCTTATCTGTCTGATCGAATGAGCCAAATTGTTGCTTTCTGATTGGGATAGGTGCGTTCACCTGATCGGATGAGCCAAGCCTTGCCTTTCTGATCAAAAGAGTCACCTTTGCTATCTGATTGGGTGAGTCGTGCCTCATTTGTCTGGTCGAAAGAGCCAAACTGTTGCTTTCTGATCGGGATGGTTGCGTTCACTGTTTGGTTGGATGAGCCAAGTCTTGTCTTTCTTATTGGAAGAGTCGCCTTTGCTGTCTGATATAAAAAGTCAAGTCTCTGTTGCCCGATTAAAGGAGTCTAAATGCCTTCGCTCTCTGATCGTATGAGTCAAACCATTGTTGTTTGAGCTGAGGAGTCAAATCTTCACTTCCTGATTGGAAGAACATATCTTAACTATATGATTGGAGGGGGCACACCTTCCTTATCTGAATTTCGTCCCTGTCTAATCGAATGAATAATGCCTTCACTATCTGAGTAGAGAAGTCATGCCTTTGCAAATCTAATGGAAGCATTCGTGACTGGAAAGAAGAAATCCAAAGTCTACCCCAACTAGATTAAATGAGGGAGTCTCCTGCGAAGAATCAAATTTGCAGGGAGAAATGATTCCTCATCTTAAAAGGCAACCTCACTTCGCGATCTAATTGGATGAGTCGTGGCTATAAGGAAGAAATTCAAGTCGACCCCAATTAGATTAAGTAAGGTAGTCTCCTGTGAAGAATCGAATCTACGGGGAGAAACAATTCTTCGTTTTAAAAGTTGACCTCACTCTGTGATCTAATTTGAGGAGTCGTGGTTAGAAGAAATCCAAGTCATTTCCAAAATGATTAAATGAAGGAGTCTCCTGCAAAGAATCGAATCTGCGGGGAGAAATGAATCCTCGTCTTAAAAGTCGACCTCACTTCGCGATCTAATTGGAGGAGTCGTAACTGGAAGCAAGAAATTCAAGTGGGCCCCAATTAGATTAAATAGGGGAGTCTTCTGCGAAGAATCGATTTTGCGGGGAGAAACGATTCCTCGTCTTAAAAGTCGACCTCACTTCGCGATCGAATTGGATGAGTCATGGCTGGAAGCAAGAAGTTCAAATTGTCTCTAATTAGATTGAGTTCGGGAGTCTCCTGCGTAGAATCGAATCTACGGGGAGAAACAATTCCTCTTCTTAAAAGTCGACCTCACTTCACGATCTAATTTGAGGAGTTGTGGCTAGAAAAAATCCAAGTCGATTCCAAAAAGATTAAGTGAGGGAGTCTCCTGCAAAGAATCAAATCTGCGGAGAGAAACGATTCCTCGTCTTTAAAGTCGACCTCACTTTGCAATTTGATTAGAGGAGTCACGGAAAAAATAAATAAATCCAAGTCGATCCCAACTAAATTAAGTGATAGAGCTTCCTGTGAAAAATCGAATCTACGGAGAGAAATGATTCCTCATCTTAAAAATTGACACCACTTGCAATTTAATGGGGGAGTAGTCAATACAGCAGCTTCCTAACGAAAAAGAAAAAAAAGGAAGCATTAGTTAAAGTTTCCTAAAAAAGGGGGGGACTAAAAAACAAAAAGAAGGGGTATTGAAGAAAAAAAAAACAAAAGGGCCTCTTTCTAGGTTGACAAAAAAGGTGCAACAGAAAAGTTGGAGAATAGGCGAGGACTCAGCCAAGGGCAACAGGAAAAGGACAAGAAGTGCCAAATTGTACTGAATTCATCGCAATGTACGGCGGAAAAACCTTCCAATTACGTTGAATTAACATGGTGGAGAAGTTTTGAGGTTCTTACAACACTCTAAAGCAATTGTTGGACCAAAAGAACACTTTGGGATAATTTTGCACCAAACAGCCAACAAAAAAAAGAAAGAGACATTCTGAAAAATCTGGGAAGATGAACGCCATGACTACTTGGCAGAAGAAGCTTCTGGACAAAAAAAAAAAAAACAGAAAAAAAAGCTTGTTCTTTTAAATATTTTCTGTGTCTTTCACCAACAAAATATCAAGCTTCACTATCAGTTTGGCTATGGAGTGTGGAAATAATTATTTATTTTTGGGTAGAAAAGAGTATCCAGAAATGGGAAAAAATATGGGAAGATGAAAGTATTTGAAGAAAAGAAGAATCATCCCTAGTTGAAACACGCTAAATAGAGAGTGAAGTGGATGAATTGGAGATGCCTGCAGATGGCTTTATATAGTTCTGGGAAATTGGAGTTTCCTACTCGCTCTCCAATTCAAATATCAAAAATCTTTATCCCTTGAGTTATTGATAAATTTTATCAAGAGTTACTAATAAAATCTTATCACAAATCGTCAAACCAAAAATTATCAAAAGTTAAAAAAAACAAAAAGGAGGGGGGAAATAAAAGAGTAGATTGTCACCCAGATGTGGACCTCTTTTTTTTTCAACCAAAGGCCTTCAACTCAATTCTTTTTTTTTGGGGTAAAAAAAGGAAAAAAAAAAATCAAGTGTCAAGTAAAAAAAAAAAAAGAAAAATTACTTGGCAAACAAAAAGAAATTACACATCAAAATTTTGATCATTTGCATCAATTAAGCATTCGAGACTTAGCCGCTTCAAAACACACACACACACACACACACACACACACACACACACACACACTTCAAATTCGTGTATTCGATCGACTCTCGAAGGGGCATTTGCAAGGCAAAACTTCTACACAAATCAGATGGTGCCACGTAAAAAAAGAAATTGACCAATCACAAATTGGCATGTGTCACGTTGACTTTGGTAGACCCGTCTGGTCAAAATTAAGTACCTAAAATTCAACCAGTTAAAAGCTGTCATGTGTCGTCAATGATGCAGAAATTAGTAATTATTTGCCTTATTTAAAAATAAGGAAACAATTACTGCGCCTATGTCCCAAGTCGGACTCTAACCCAAACTGGCAGAGCCTATAAATAGGGGTCCTCCCCCTATTCTAAAGGGAGAGCTTAACATTCAGCATCCTACAGGCTTGAGAGCTCAGACTACATAAGACATCTAGCTACCAAGCAATAAGGATTAAAGTCAGCTAGCTCAACATCTTCTGCAACCTCAAATTAAAGTCTACTTCAGAGTTCTTCATCTAGTTCATTGATCAAAATCAAGCAACCTCGCCCTCACATCGATTAATCTGGCCAACCACATTAAACATTCAGCATTACAGAATTTACACTACAGGAAATGTTGCATCTAACCACACTTAAATTTGCCTCTTTCCATGCTTATATCCGTGGTAGAGCATATTCGCCACGCTTAAGGTAAGCGTGCATAGGGTATCAGTGGGGAAAAATTCGCCACGCTTAATAAGCGTGGCTCATTGTGCACTACCCACACTTATATCCGTGGAAGACTGAGTTATTTACCACGCCTATATGTGTAGGTAGATGACCCTCGCTTGTATCCATGGCTAGAGTATCCTTTGGGACAAAAATCATTTTCACCACTCCATCGCTTATAAGTGTGGCGTTATGCATGCGATAACTAACTTTCAAATGTTGTAAGCGCATAACTAATTTTGGCGGGAAAATTTTCTTAATGAAAAACCAAATAATCATTATATTTAAAAATGTGAATAGTTTATATTTACTAACATTAACATCCTATATACATATATATAGAGAGAGGGGCAAGGTAGAGGAAGCGATTGAAAATATTTGATTTTAGCATAAATGATACAAAAAGTATATAAGCTTTATAACCATAATAAATTGTTATCAATTGAGTTCCTAAATAACTATTGTTCAAGTACATAATGAAAAGTACAAAATTGAGTTCAACATGCATATAAAGTATGCATCCACTACCTAAAAGTTGCATTTGTTTGAAATAACATCTATAAGATTGAAATAAAACAGAATAGATCAGTTGATATGTGTGGAACTCCATAACTTCAAGTGAACACCTCACAAACCGATATTAGCTTCATATCTGACGTAACATGCTGCCCTTCGTTTCAATCTGAAATCACCAAGTCCATATATATGAGCTTAGTACAACAAACAACGCCACTAACAAGAAAAAACTTCTACAAAGATTGCAAGATATAATATATAACTATTATCCTCCATAATTATGTACCCATGCTCTAAAAACATTGTATGATATTCTTATGGCGAGGGTTTTCTTTTTAGTAAATTCCCCAATTTTGAAAAAATTTCGGCAGAGTTCCGCCTAAAACTTGGCTATTTTCCTTTTACAACATGTCATAAATACAACAACAATCTATTCACAATCTCAACGGCCACATGCCGGAACAAATCAACTCAACAGGCCACACGCCTAGAGTACCCAACACAAATCCAACCCATTGCCATGAATAAAGCCAAAAAATCGAATGCACAACGCAAATCAAACTTAATACCATAAAAATATGTAATTTACAACTTTTAAACTAAACTCACAATGTTGACATTTTGAAGTCTCTCAAGCAACACGTCATTAACCATCTGGGGATCAGCTTTGTAATTGCATGCGTTCAATACCTATTATAATCATGTTCAACTTCCTAACATGTGATTGAATCTATTAAAATTGAGCAGACATGAAAGAGAAGGCCATATTTACCATGCCCGCAAGATAACAAAGCGTCAAAACCTTCTTTTCACCACGAGCGTACTTTCTAACTGATTCAGGATTCTTTTTCAGCACCTTTTCTGTTATCTTCGTCACTTCCTCATAAGTCAACTAGCAAAATTTGTATATGTTTATAAGGATTTGCATAGAACATGAATGGTGTAGAATATTTTTAAAAAGTAGACATACTGGATACACAACATTTGACTTTGGTCGTTTGGAATTTTCTTGCTCTGTGAACTTGTTGTTCATTCCCATGATGGTTCTCTAGCAAAGCAAATAAATAAAAAAAAACTTGATAATCATATACGCAACTAAAATATCGTTTGGAATGACAAACGTCATATTTGAAAAATACCTTTTGAGTGGAAATGCCACCTGGAATTGAAGTGCCCGCTGAAGTAGGATTTCCTCCACCAAGAGTAGGTCCATCATCCCTATGAACAGGTTGCTCACGAGCAGGAGTCTCTCCACCAGGAGTAACATGTCCCATTTTTGTAGGATGATTTGATGGCTTCGACAAATACTTTGGGATATAAAAATGTGAAACACATATATATACAATAAAGAATGTGTTAAAATATGTAATTTATACATACTTGGATATTTTTTGGTGGTTTTTGTTGTTTTCTGGGCTCTACATTGATATGCTTTGACAAAGTCAACCCTCTTTGAGTATCCTTGACTACATACCAATAAAAACACAATATATAACTAGATAACACTATAATGTAACCAAGCCAACATATCTTGTACTTCCTTAAAAAAATACACTTTTACATGCCTACCTAGCGCATGTGAAACTGAAAGGGCATCTCCAGACCTGCGTGACTCGCGGCTTCTTTGATCACATGGCATATCATTGACCAAGTTTTGCGGTGAACCAGTACTCTACTCATAATTCATGTACATTAGACAAGAAATAAGCAAAACTTGTCAAATTAAACACATAATTTGAAGTTTTACATACTGATTCAGGTTCTGAGTTTGCAGATTGGGCCGCAACTTTAGCAGTCAAGACATCAATTTGATTCTCCATGGCCAGCATCTTTTTGAGAACTTTCACTAACAGCTTAGATTCACTCTTCTGGTCCTTAGCATGCAAGTCTTTTGCAGTCACACCACTACCGAACCCAATAAGCTTTCCATGAGTTTCATCACCCATTAGCTTACGGTAGACACTTTTTTCCACCTTTGAGGTTTCTCCTGAGAACTTAACTTCAGAAGATCCAGTTTTCTCTTTAATCAGAGTCATCGCTGATTCCTTGCAAACAAAACAAAATGGAAAGTTTAGATCATATATAATTTAGTACAATAAGATAAAATAAACTAATCATTGTCATTGAAAAAAATAAACGTTAAAAAAATAAAGGAGTGATGGCTAGAAGTTCCCATCATATTACCACAAACTTTGTGGTAACAGGCTCATGAAAAGTCTTCTCCTTTGTTTCATGAGTCTCAATAAACCACTCAATTGGCCCAGGTTCCCTGTTATGTTCCCTCTCCTGAAACCATGACATCAGTGCGTTTATAAATTATTAGTGGGAAAGTTTGTAATATAAAGGTTGTTGTAAGAAAATCTCAAAAACCTATAATACATACAAATTTGTCCCGTTTTACTGCATAACTTTGTGAACCGCTTGTGTGAGTATGCAAAAGCTTCCCCCTAGCTCTTTTGCCAATCTCAGAATATTGCTAAATGTCACATTAAGAAGCCAAAGTTTACTGTGGTTGTATTCAAATAATAAATTAGAAATATAAACATAACTAACAATCAATAATAACTAACCTTAAACTTATCGGAAAACAAAGATCCACAAATCCAAACCACATTGGATCGCCAACTCCTTTAGGACGAGTAATCTCGTTCTCTTTTGCAGACTCAGGTAAAGGCAATGCATACAATTGCTCCTTAGTAGTATCTTTCTTAATGTATTTCACCCTTAATGATCGTTTGTAACCCCTTAATCTCTCCCCAATGGAACTTAAAACATCAATATCCATGCCTGGTGCCTTTTCCCCAGGAATGATCATGGAAAGAATTATAGAGGGTTGTTTCATGCAAACCCATGGTGGAAAATTATAGGGAATTAACAGGACTGGCCAAGTACTATGAGTACTACTCATAACACGAAAAGGATTAAATCCATCACTTGCAAGCCCCAATCTAATATTACGCGGATCTTCCGCAAAAGTAGGATTTTTCTCATCAAAATCTTTCCATGCCTTACCATCTGCAGGATGCCTAAGTATGCCATCCTTTACCCTACATTTATGATGCCAAATCATATCTTCAGCGATTTTGGAGGACTTGTACATCCTAAGTAGCCTCGGAATAAGGGGAAAATAACGCAAAACCTTATACGGTAATTTTTTTCCCTTGTCTCTCCATCGTGAAGTGTGACACTTATCACACTCTTCTTGATTTTCCCTCTCATCCCAATACAAAATGCAATCATTAGGACAAGCATGAATTTTTTCATAGTAAAGTCCCAAATCCTGTTTTAACTGCTTACATTTACCCCAAGATGACGGAAATGGATTAATCTGAGGGAAAACGGTAGATAGAAGTTCAAGCAACATATCAAAGGACTTAATTGACCACCCGTGCATGGATTTCAAATGAAATAAATGCAAAAGAAAGGACAATTTCGAGAATTTTGACCCCAAAAATAATTCTTGCTCAGCTTGGTCAACTAGTCTTCTATATCCGGCATCTTCAATGTGTTCTGCCTCATTCAGTACATCATTTAACTCAGGTTCATCATCAAATTCAACATACTCTCCAATCATAGGATCCCCATTGTCATTTAGAACGTCTTCTTGCTCATGTACCCCAAAAATATCATTCAACATTCCCATAGTATCAATATGACCCATCAAATTTGGCTCAGCATTGGTGTCGCCATGGTTTCCACTACGTGGTTCCTAACTAGACGACATGAAAATTGATTCACCATGATGCACCCATTCTTTGTAACTTGGCAAGAATCCATTGAACATGAGATGATGAGTCAAAACATCTCTAGTAAACCAACATTTTCGCCCAAGCTTGCATCGATTACATGGGCAAACTATCATGTAACTACCCTCGGCATTGGCAAAAGCGAAATCTAAAAACTTTTCAATTCCACTTATATATTCCGCAGATCTCCTATCCTTATCAATCCAACTTTTGTCCATTTCTGTCATTAGGAGTAAGAAAAGAAAGTAGTTGTTTCAATTAGTTAAAAAGTAATTGTTTGAAATAGTATTAGGACTCACATAACATTATAGAGAGAATATTTGGATTTGATTTGGTCAATTATGCTGATTTTGTGGATATTTATTTCTGCGCTTTTGCTTAATTTGCAAGTAAGATCAATTAAACATGTTAAGTAGCAACATGCATGACATCAATCACTCTATTGCCTAACAAAACAGCTGCGTTACATCATTTTTTAGCTACTGTCATAGGTTTATGGTAGGAGAATAAATATAATGAGAAAAGGTAAAAATTAAAACAACATATAGTTTGCAGACTAAAAATTTAAATGTGGCAGCTAATTACAATTTCACTCCCAGTTAAAATAATTAGCCTTCTACGCAAAAATTAAAATAATAAGAAAGAATAAACAAGAATAATATTGGAAACTAAAAAATTAAGAGTACTGCTACAGTGCTACTAATTCTCATCCTTCCCAAGCTACTACAAGTCCATAAGAATGGAGTCTCGACATTGCTTGTAGTTCAATTGATGTTTCTCCCAATGGATGGAAAAGATTTGAGGCGCTTTTTTTATGATTAAGGTCTCATCTCATGTGCAGATTTATGTAGTCATGTTTTACAGTTATAGTATTCTCCCTTATGCATATCATCTGGTTCTAGTTTATAGTTAGTGGAATATGGGAAAGTGATTATTCTATTAGCTTCTTTACATAGGAAAGCTTTGATATTGTTCTATATTTTTTGTTATCTCTTGGAAATATAGCCCGGTATATTTAGTTCTCCTTTATCTCCCCTAATTTTGCTCTTCAAAACTGCATCTGATAACTTCCCAAGTAAATAATTGAAGCTTTTTAATTGTTGACTCATGTATTCCTATGCCATTTAGCAACTAGATGTAATTTACATGTTAGTCTATCTATCTCTGTGTATTTTTTTCCTTTTTTCCCTTTCCTCTTCTCTCTCCTCTTTTGTATTGATATTCATCATGTGTTGGATTAAACTTCAACAAAATAATTGGCATTCATTGGTTCTTTTTTTCCCCATTTCCTATTCCTCTTTAGTTCTTTACTTCTTTTGGCTCTATCATCTGAATACCCCTCCTTGAAAGAAAAACGTTTTCCTTTTTGTATAGTGCTTGACTCTAAAATTCTGATTTTGTGTTATGCAGTTGATATTTTAGATCATGATGTGGAATTATTTTACTTAAGGTTTGGTGATTGGGCTTTTCGTCTATTTAATTTCATCTCCTTTTCATTCTTCCCATTAGCCATGTCCTTTATTAGCCATGAACGTGAAATATGGAGCATAAGACTGACTTGCAAGACCAGCAATGATCGGAAGCCTACAGTCATGTTTTACAGTTATAGTATTCTCCCTTATGCATATCCTCTGGTTCTAGATTATAGTTAGTGGAATATGGGAAAGTGTTTATTTTGCCCAGAAGTGTCGTTTGATTCTAATTTTGCCCAAAATTTAAATGGAATAAAGAGCCAGGAACCGTTCAAGCAACTTCATGGACAATAAGAGCCAAAGGAACAGAGGAACATGGACACCTTTAATACTCTGAGAAGATCTTTTGTTTTTCAAATGCCATGATGCAATTCTACTGAGAAGACAAAAACAAGCAAATTCATGTCTACTTGAGCATGTAAAAACCTCAATAAAATTATGCAGTTTTATGACACAGTAAGAAGGGGTGGTCGGGTAGGAAACATGGACAATGGAAGGTGAGAGAAAGAGCATACCCGGAGTAGGCAAGACGCCGGAATGCACTACAACCGTCGCCGGAGAGACGCCGGAATCAGAGACCACCAGAATTGTCTGATTTAGATGAAACTTTCCAAAACCAGAGCAAGGCAAGTGCGAAATCCGAGTTGTCTGGGCAGAATTGTGACCAACGAGCAACCAAGCACAACCAGACCACCGGAATGTCGCCGTCGACCGCCGGAAATCCCACCGTCGACCGCCGAAAGTCCCGATCGACTACCTAGGGTTTTGTGAGAGTTGCAATATGGGCAAGCGAATTGACTGAGAAAGCAGCGAAAGACGAAGAGGCAGAGGGCGCGTTTCCCCCCCTCTTTTGGGCAATATTTGATTTACTTAATTATTTCAACAAATTAAAAAAATTCTCTGCCACGCTTATTATCCGTGCGTAATATGTTGTATTTACTTAGAAACACCTCTCCACGCTTAATATGCGTGGTCATACTTGAATTACGTACTACCACTCATATAAGAGTAGTTATATTTTCCCTCACTTATTATGTGTGGGGAAAATTATAAGCGTTTATTTTTCCTATTTTCTCTCCACACTTAGCCATGCGTGGTTAAATAAGAGTGGTAGAATGACATTTTTTTTGTAGTGTTAGAGGCTCAAACTGCAAGCAGTATCCAGCTACCAAGCGAGAAGGATCAAAACTTGTGAGTTTCAGAAATAGCAATCAAGCATTTGCAGATCAAGATCAAGAACCATTTCAGAGTTCTTCAGTTGATTTGCATCAATCGAGATCAAGCAGTTACGCCCTCAAAATAATTCAACTCAATAGGAGATTGAATAAGAGGATCAACTCATTGTATTTAATTCAGAGATTGTACCCATATATTACATCAATACAAGATTCAATTTTTTCTGAATTTCTTGTGTAATTTATTTTAGGCATGAAATTTGTGTTTTAAATATGTTCTATTATGATTGATTATGTTCTCTTGTACCTTAGTGCTAGGTTGTATATGGATATGATGTGCATGATATAAATTTGTCCAAAGTGTGATATTTATGCTCAGTCCTAACCCTCATAATTTCTATAGCAAGCCTGGCTTTGATCGATGAACATGTGAGATTTTGTGCCTTAAAGACTAAATCACCGTTTTTAGTCTCACATGTTCTCTTTCGTGTCTGCCTCCTTCTGATTGCATCTTAGAGCTTGCTTTGATTCTCTTTGAAATCACATTCAGCATGCACATTATAGGAATATAATAGAGGCATTTATTTGTTTTGTGGGTCACATAGCTAAATTGTCACCCTAATTTGAATATTTTATCAATTGCTAGCCATTTGCCTTGACCATTTTTGTTGTGAACCCTTCATTTTAGTCCTTGGGCTAAACACATTTTCCTATACAGCTATACCTAAGCCAAGACTAGTGGAGCAACACTTTAAGATTTAATGTTGGGTAGCTTTTGGCTGTTTTACATAATTGTTGTTTGATTTTGGTTATATGGGTGGTGATTTACTAAAGTGAATTGTGTTATTTTCATACATGCCATTCATTCATTTTCTAAAGTGAAAAAAAAAAAGAAAAGCAAAGGAAAAAAAGTGGGAAAAAATGAAAAAAAAAAAGTTGAAAAGGAAAGTATTGTGAATAAGAGTGTTTAGCATGAATGTATTATCATTATATATACTCATGTCCAATGATTGCTTCTGAAGGGTGTGTTATTATTTTGGTTTGGAAGAGTGGTTAGTATAGTTTTTGGAAGGATTCGGTTGTTCATTAGCTTTCTGGCTTTTACCTCATCCTTTCTCAAGTCATCTGTCCCTCTCCTGACCCTTAACCTTAGTCACTTTACAAGCCTTCTTAAGTCTTCTTGATTATTATTTGCATATTGCATTTTACTGGCGGAGAATTGAGAATCTTATCAAGCCTATTGTAGCTTGTATGATTGGAAGATGAATTGAATAGACATTGTGATATCTTAAACACATGAGCTAGAGTGTTTCATATGCCCCTAATGTGAGGTTCTACCAATGGGATTTGTATATATTCTTCTAAGTGGGGTAAACGATTGTGCATGGATGTCATCAGTGGGCATTGAGAATTTCTTAATGTGTACATTCTGTTTATGTGTGATCTAGAGTTTAGGTTACTTAAGCAATATAGTTGATTAAAATGTGTATATATTTTTCCCTAGTGTGTATATATAAGTTTTGAAAAATCCAAAAAGATTTTCTTTTTATGGATTTTGTAGGTATATTTTCTGCAAACTCTCATGAGGTCGTACTCGTTTACAAGCAGTAACCTAGGACTTTAAAGGGCTTGTTGCACATACTAAGTGCAACCCCAATTCCTACGAAAATGAGTTAGAATTTATTTTTATTTTTTTAGGGTTTGTAGTATTATTTTACTTGGGGAAGAGCAAAATGTATGAGTGGGGTATTGTTCAACCCAAAATTATGATATTTTATACCTTTTATTATCTAATATTTGCTTAAAATAAATGATCTAATTAGGATTTTAATATGTTTTTGTTTATGTTGTAGGAATTTGAGGAGATTTGAAAAAAAATTAAATAATTTGCTCATTGAAGACCAAATATTGGATCAAGTGAAGAAAGAAAGAAGAGGAAAAAAAACTCAACCCAAATATATGGGTCGTGACTATTTCCAGCCATCCGCTCCCCTTCTCTGTCCAGATAGGCCTTTGCCCATGGGCCAGTCCGCTCAGCTCTTTCTGTCACCGAGACTTCACACTTCACCTCCTCTTTTTCGCTTATCGTGGCCCATGCTCAGCTTCACTGGCTTGTTTTGAGCGATTGCATGGCACATTCATCCCCTACTCCTAGCTTCACCCTTCTCACATCCTCCTTCTCCGGCCCGCTTTTGTTTTGTTTTTCCACATCCCAATGGCCAGACATGCCCGGAGCTCGCCAAGTCCAACCGCTAGCCCAGCGCCTAGTTTGCGGCTCACTCTTTTCACTTATTGTGCACACGCATGGCATGTGAGCTCGGGCTAGCCTCTTCTGCTTGAATTTTCTCTCTGTTTGATTCTCCGCTTCATTCCCAGTAAATTCGTGCCCTCATTTCCCCCCTCCATTATCCTCTATTACCTGGTGAACCTGCGACCTCTTCTCTAGCTCCTCATCTTCTTCATTCTCTACCATTTAATTTTTCAGTTGTTCTTTCTTATCACCGCTTTCATCAAGTCGGCCGTTTCATCGTCATCTTATCTCTCTCCATTAAGTGGGCATTGAAGATAAGCATTGAATGGGAGCAATCACAAGAGTGGTTACAAACTTTATTTGGAAGATTAGTGGTGGTTGGAGGGTCTAAGTAGCCCAAAGTTTTAATTTTTTAGTTTTAATGTTTGTTTCATCTTTGTTTGGTTTTTTCCCCTAATTTTAGATTTAGGGTTACCTCCAAAGATTGGTGTAATTGAATTGTGCATTTTCAATTTTCAACAAAGATTTCGGATTTGGCTTCTGAATGTGTGAGCAATTAGTTCGAATTTCAGCTTTGCATCCTTCCTTGTTCTTGGTTTTAGTTCCTTTAAGCAATTTGGTTCAATTTAGTTCTGATTCAATTTTATAATCACTTAAAATTCAAATGTAATCTAATTTCATAATCCATCCCTGAGGATCGACACTCAAAAGTGCAACAATGATAAAACCGTGCGCTTGTAGATTTTACAACAACTAGTGTTTTTTGGGAGTTGAAAACATTTCATAGTATGGGATGACATTGACTCTAAATGTGACTGAATAAATATTATTCTCCCTGCTTTGGAAAGACAGTTGACTTTTCACCTTTTCAATTTAGCTGTAGCTTTACTAATTATTTTCTGGAAGGTTGGCCCACCAGGTCTTCCTTGTAAGACATGGCACCCTAAATATTTACCCTAAATCTTTGTTTATAATTATCAACGAATTTTTCTAGTATTGCTTTGTGGTCGTTGGTCCAGACACCACGTTCATCTTTAAGTTTGATAACCTTCTCCTTTTTTTTCTTGTGGAATTTGCCCTTGTTTGAAAAAAAATTCATGTTTTTGTCTCCGTTAACAAGCCCTCCTCTTTTTTGCTAAGTTTGACCCAATATTTCTGGTTATATAACATCATCTTTTCTATTTGTTTAATAAGGTGTGACATCTAAGAGTTAAATCTAAAGCATAGTCAATTTTCTGTGCATTTTTGGCAAACCTTTCATGCAGGTTACCAAAATGTTCTTTATTTGTTACAAAGTTTAAACATATTTATACCTCTAAATTTAGTCTTCTAATTTTTCGATACTATATCATTAAGTTATTCGTAGTTACACCATAAGTTCTAGAAACGAAAAGGAAAAGGTTTTTGCTTTTCTTGTTGAAAATCCGATGACATAACGATTGGGCAATGGTCAAATAGGTACAATTACTATTTACTTCAAATGCATAAGGGTAAATAGCAGACCAGTCTTTCGTAGAGATCATTCTATCAAGCCTTTCATAAATCAGATGGGTGTGAATCCTTTTTTCTAGGTAAAATATTACCATTGACCTAGATTAACTTTGCATTGATTTTAGCAAGAAAGTCATTTAATCTTTGGTATTTATTATCCGTAGGAATATGTCCCTCTTTTTTCTCGTTAGGGGAAGTTAGTTCATTAAAATCTCCTAATAGACACCATGGAATGTCGATAACAACGTTTAGCTTGATAAGGTGACTCTAAAAGTTATCCTTGTCATAATTTTGTGCAGGTGTGTAGACTCTAGAGACTACCGAATTTTGTGCTTTCTTTGGGTCAGAAACTAACACATGGTAGCCCTTGGTTGTGTGAGGAGAACTCAGGCATGAATACCCCATTATTCTAAAGCACTGCTAAACCCACTATATGACTGGAAGGTGTAACATAATCAAAATGTTCATGACCCTTAAAGAGGAGAATGTTCTCAATGTTTTTCTTTTTTTCATCTGTCATAGTTTCAAGTAAAAAGGCCATATCAGGCTTATGAATTCTTGATAGGAACTTCACTTCCTAGACTACTTGAGCTTTTTTCACCCCTAGTACATTCGAGCTATATTACCCACATGGGTACTGTGCATATTGGTTATTATCTATAGGTATCCATGGACTTATATATTTTCCAATGCTCATAATTGCAAGTAAGGAAGAGATAATGTGGTCTACTGAAAGTGAGGAGGAAAATCCAACTTCAACGGCTCGAACTAATATTTGAATATCCGATAGGAAATATTAAAGAAGTTCATATCTAAATTTTGAGTTCCGAATTCTTTCATTTTATTAGCATTTACCTTTACTGCGATAATTCAATTAACAATTTTTTGCAACTAGAACAATTCAATTGATATTTTTAGCAATTAAAACAATTTCAATAGTTTGGATTGAAACTTAATCATCTGGTGGAAAAAATTAAGAGAAACTCACCTATGAATTTTGAGCACCTAATTATTTCATTCAATTAGCATTTATTTCCTATAAAACCCTGAGAATTGAGATGCTTTTTTATTTAGTCGTTTGCGGAGTTTCGAGGACAAAACTTCTTTTAAGTGGGTAGAATTTAAAACCCCAACAATTCATATTTATAATCCTCGAACAAGGGTTCATATGATCCTCAGTCATTTGAGCTCGTGGGTAATATTTTAGAGCAGTCATTCATTTTAGTTAGGATTTCGGGCTGCGCCCATTTTTTGTTTTATGCCTAATCCAAGAATTTTGACGAAGAATTATTAATTTCAAATTTAAATTTGGAATTAACAAATTATAAACCAAAAACTTTTGATTTTTGATTTTCAAATTTTATTAGAGAAATCCATATTTTATTATTTGGGGTTCTCTCTCGAATTTTCAAATTGTAAAGATTTTTAATTGGGAGGTATTTTGTGGTTGGGATATTAAAATTTTCTCTAATATTTGAATTTTTCAAACCCTAGCTAGGTACCCTCGCCACCCCCCTCTTGAGCATGCAGCTGTCAATTCACCCAAAAAAAAAAAAAGTGTGCAGCCTTTTTTCCTTATGTGAAAAGCCCCAACATCAACTCTCATTTTACTTCTCTCTCTTTCTCCCCCCACAACCCTAACACCTACAATCGCTCTCCCCTTCAGCCACCACCATCACCACTAGCAACCACCATCAGGCTGCTGCCGCCCACCACTGCTCTCCAATGCACTGAATTTACTGACTAAACTACTTCTATATGCTATACCAAAAATCATGAAAACATTCATGAATGTAGATCTATGATTCTATGTTGATAAGAATTTTGAATCATGAATTTTGGGCTTAAAACGAGGGAGAAATAAACTTTCTCCTGAGACTGCGCAACTGTGGACTGAAATGCGATGTGTAGGAAGAAGTGAAGTTTTTAGGAAGTTCCACAGATTTTTGGGAATATGCTTAAAATAAAATTTTTAGTAGACAAAAATGTCTTTCCATCATGTGCTTAAACACCTCCATATGAGGTTTGTAAGTGAAGATATGACTTTTGTTAGTTAGGATAGAGTCGTTACCTGAAACTGCCCTAAAGCCCTAGTAGGTCTAAGTTGCATTAATTGTTTTTCTTAGGTATTTGAGCTTTAAAAAGTGGCATGAGTTCATAAAAATTACAATCTAGGGATGTTGGTCCTAGTGGCATGGTTGACTTTTAGGTTGAAAAGGAATAGTTTTGGGTGCAAGAATTCACTTGGGTTAGTCTATGTGTGATGCTTCAATGTTGTCGTTTAGGCCCACTACTCTAGTTTGAGCTCAAGCTAGGTATCTATGCTTCTTCGAGGTCATGCTTATGCTCTAACTCTCCTTGGTTGCTCTTTTGAAATGATTTTAGATGTTTATGAATTGTTATGTGATGTTATATGCCAAGGGGACCTTATATGTAAACCCTGAACTGCAATTTGCAACTCTATGATTTTATGAATGTGGAACATCGTGCTGTGATTGAGTATTTTATTTGAGAAGTTCATGTTTTAAGAGGTTCTGTTTAGTTGATAGAAGATTGTTTAAGGTGGGTTAGGCTTTCGGGAAGCCAAGTAGAATTATTCATAATATACTAATCCTAAAGTGAAAGGCGAGTTTGCGGGAGGGTGCCTCCTAAAATCAAGGTAGGTTTACCTTGATATTGTGACAAGTTAGTCTCCCAGGGTTATAGCATGAAGTTTCGGGTATGTGCCATTGTAAATGGTTGTATGCCAACATGGGTTCTCATAACCAATGACATTGTTCAGCGGAATGCCATGAGACATTCTGGTGGGGTAGCTCGTAAATAAAATTGACTTGTCTTAATTTTGAATAATGTTGAAGTTCAAAGATCTTGACCTGGCTGGGAATCATTTTCGAACTATTTGAATGTTCCCTCTCACCCTATAAATATTTGAAATGAATTTAAGTAGGTGTTTTACGATGAGAGTAGAAACTACTGAGTTCTGTCTCACCATTTGAAATGTTTTGTTTTTAGGTAGTAATGTGCTGGATGGGAAGGGATATGAGTGAGGTCGTATAGATGCTTACTTTAAATTTTATTTGCATCGAATAATATTGGAGTTGTAGTTGACTGAGTCGACTCTTGATTTTGACCTTTGACTTTGGTTTATACCTTCACTTATTTCAATTAATTACCTTTTTCCTTGTATTTCACTGTAAAATATGGCAGTGACGCCCACTAGTTTATTTTCGCTGCATTAAATAGGCTAAATATTAGTAATAAAAATGTAAAGTGTCACAGACTGATAGCAGAGGTTGGGGTTCGATCCTAGTGGCTCACTTTGGGGGTTTTCACTCCAAAGGAGAGCCCAATGCATCATACATATAGGTACCAAATGGAGTGTGAGTGGAGTACGGGTAGAGGGATTACATATATCCACAAATGTCATTATGCATCTAACATACCTCTTTAATATGTTGTGTGGTTACTTGATGTTTGATGTGCGATCAAAGTGGTTATTGTGCTCTAGATGTATGGGGAGATGATAGGCATGTGATTGTAGCTACATGCAGTATGAAATATAGATTTATGGTCAGAGATCCAAAGAAGAGCATTCATATAATTCACATATAAGCAAGAGCTACTTAGTGATTCCCTATTGTGAGTGATGATTGGGCTGCCTAGTTGACCTTTGTGGGCTTATATTCAAGGAGATTTTTGGGTTGAACATGACTATTGCGGTACTGAGTTAAAAACACTATCCTACATAAGAAGTGAGCCTCAGGCAGTTGTTATCGTTTTAATTAACGCAAGTGCACGGCGCAGCTGTAGCTAGCAACCGACAAGCACGGGTCGAATCAACAGGGAACTTGGCTTCAACTACCAGAATTAATCAGACAACTCAAGCTAGGCAATCAAATTCGTGGTTGAGGACTAAACTAGGTGAAACGATAGCAATTAAGAAGTGTAATAAATAGCAGAATAGAAAACACCTAGGTTGGAATTAATGGCACGATTATGCTAGCGAATCGATTACTAACCCAATCACACATTCCCAAGCATCCATCACAAATGGATAGATTGTCAATTAAGCCCATCTCCTCCCTCTCTCAAGGGTCGAAGACTAATCCTAGAACCATAGTCGCCTATTTTCATGGGACTAAAGGTTGAAGGATTACAAGATTCACAATCTCTAATCCCAATTAGAACTTAACTATTTTCATGTTAAAATCCTAATTGTCTACTAAGACGCACTCGGTAAAGGTTTTGTCTCTCAACGCTCCCCTAAACCCTAATAAAAAGGATGAATGCTCTTTCGAGCATTTCATTAAGCATGTGGCGTGCATAGTAGAATTCATAGTTGCAAAGTAAAGGGGGAGCAGAGATTGGGCCAGTACAAGATTCAACTATACATATTCGGCGTCAATCCCAACCTAAGTTGAGTGATTTAGCCACACATCACGTTTCTAACAACAAGTATGACATTCAATTCCATAACTACTGCAAACTTCAAGATAATCAAGAGCAAGAGCAAAGAATTGAAAATCAAGAACGAGAGGAGGATTCCGAGAAAAGAACCTGCAATTAATTGAATAAATTCAAGGAAGAACAAGGTTCAATCCAATAGCAAAATCGATAATACGAAAATAAACACTCTCTACTAAAACCTAAAAATCGCCTCAAGAACAGTATGGGAGAGAAAACTGAAAACTAAAACTGAATGTCTCAAAACAGCCCCGAGAAAAGATTTAAGTCGCGACGCAGAAACGGGGGCGGCACGGTCGTGCCCAGAGGCACGGGGTGACCGTGCCAAAAGTCTACCGAAAACACCC
>JACYFF010019584.1:42243570-42293306 GCA_017589665.1 Selenicereus undatus
CATGGCACGGTCGTGCCACTTGGCTGCCCGACCAAGTGTGCCGGTCCTGGGTGGTTCGGCCGTGCTGCGTGGGTCCGGTTCCGTGGGACTTTTGTGCGACGTTTTTCCGCAGCTTTTCTCGCCTTCTTGGCACTACTTGCAGCTAAATATTGTCATCCTTTCGTTCCTTCAACAAAGTTCCTGAAAATAACGAAAGATGTTATATACATAAAAGTGCGCTAAAGGAGGCCTATTTGACTCTTTCTTAACATCATTGAACGTGAAAACGGGGAAGAAAATGAGTCAAATAGGGGCTAAAAAATGGTACAAATTGAGGTTCATCAGCAGTTCAGGGGGACATGTGACTATTGTGGTATGTTACCGGAGGGCCCATAACCATCTTTATCCTTTCTTTGACCCGATGCTTTCTCTACCTTACCAACCTCCAAATTCTTCTACCTCTTTGATCTATTGTTTTCTACCTTACTTGGATAACCTTTCCTGACCCTGTTGTAGTCAATCGCCTCTTGAGAATAACATTCGCTACTTTTTCTTTAATAACCCTTTCTTTCCAATAAATTGTGCCTTTTACCTTCTTAGAACCTTGTGATCCCTTGCTTTTATTCATCTACTTGTTGCTTTCACTTTGTGATCTTATACATTCACTTTACTCTTATGTTTATTGTGTTGATACACCTACCTCTATTCTTTTGTTATCTCTTAGAATTCTTTCCGCTTGTTTTCTCAATGATGAACTCATCTCATTAATTGCTTTCTTAAATTTTTGGATGAGTGTGCTTATTAAATCAATTTGTTAACTTGTATTGACCTTTGAATTTGTTTGGCATTCCCTATGTTTCCTCTGGAGTTATGTTTACTTGGTGAATCTTGAATTATAACCATCCTCTTCTTGAGAAGGACAACTATCATTTTGTTTTGTTGATATCTTCGTCATTGGATAGAAAATTTGGATTTTATTTATGAACGTAAGTCCTACCATGTACTAATCTCAGCTTTGTGATCTAAAATATTCAATGTTAACTTGTATGCTTGACATATTTAACCTTGCATTCTCATATTTTCAATCGAGTCTTGTACTTAATACATCTATACACTTGCAATAGTACTCCATCTTCATTGAAGATGGATCCTTTTGCTCACCAGGAACCTTAGCCTAATCTTGTTAGTTCCTTTTCATTGGTTTGTTTTATTGGACAAGTATCCCTTTGGACGGATTTGTGGATTGCTATATTGTATTGGAATTTCTAAATACTTAAGGTTGACAATGCTTATCTATTTTTTGGAATTTTGCTTGGTTTAGTGACCCTTGAGTTGTTGCTATTAGATACTAATGGATTTTCTTTCCAATTGCAAATACCATTAGTTTGTTTTCCTTGCAACTACTTAATATTATATTTTCCCTTTTTGTTATCAGCTTATAACTCAAAGCTAGCATTTAATGCCTATATGATTCTTGCCACTCCCTTCTAGTTAAAAAAAAAGGCTTAAGATTGGACTGGATTTTGGGAGCGAGTTATATTGTTATGACATATCTTAGCATTTAGGTGAGCCTATTAAAATTTTTTATGACTATACATGTAATTTGGGGTGGTGTTAAGTAGTTCATATTATGTGGTTATATATGGATTTCACACCATTAGGTTCTCTTGTTGTGATACAGATGTTCGTGGATCTTGTGACTAAAATTATTAGGGACTAATTTGGAAAAACATCAAGAAAGTATGAAGATAGACTTGGGCATGAGGAATGACGACTATAGTGATATATTGAAATATATGTTATGTAGCTACAATTTTAGAGTTCATTTATCAAACATAATTATATTTTCGGGTAATGTCACCTTGATTGAACCTGAGTTGGCTAACTTGACTATTGACAGGTACCATTGTGAATGAATAATGATCGTTTAGGATACAAGAGGAAGCTTATTGTATTGCACATGGTTCTAGGGACAAAAGTATGAGTTGGCTAAAGTTTAAGGATTTCATAGTGAACTAAGGGTCTTGAGATATGTTGGTTGATGGGTTAGAGATCTTAATGAACACATTTGGTGAAGTAAGGGTGCAGGGCAAAGTAACCCACCTACCAGTAAGGACTATATAGTGAGTTAAGGTTTCCCTCATATCGATAGCAAAGTTGTGACCATAGTGAGAAATACTGTGTCCTAAAATATACGATCTACCTAGAGGATCAAAAATTTCATATTGACTGGTATGCCAGCAAATTTGGCTTGTTCTACTTAGACTCTAGATCAACTCACTGGTACTTACCTAAATGAGATTGTTGGCTTACATGGGGTGCCTAGTTCCATATTTTCTAATCGAGACACGAGGTTCCAAGTGGGTTTTGGCAGAACCTATAAGAGGTATTCTGGACCAAGTTGAATTTTAGTACGACATTTCACCCTGCTATATATGGACAGACTGCGCATACAATCTAGACCGTAGAGGATATGTTGTGATCCTGTGTCTTGGACTTCAAGAAGGCATGGGATGAGCAATTGACACTGATTGAGTTCTCGTACAACAACAACTACCACTCCAGCATATGAGTGTCTCCATTTGAAGCTTTGTATGGTAGAAGGTTCATAACTCCCTTATGCTGATAGGAGATCGATGAGGCACTCACTATTGGACCTGAACTCATTCAGGCCACCACACAGAAGATACGAGTGATCCAAGAAAAGATGAAGGCAGCCCAGAGTCGCCAGACAAACTATGTGGACAAGCGACAAAGACCTTTAGAGTTCGAGGTTTCAGACCAAGTCTTTTTATGAGTCTCACCCATGGAGGGTGTCATGCAGTTCAAGCAATCGGGCAAGCTCACCTTCAGGTCTATCGGTCCTTAGACAATCATAGAGCGCATTGGAGGAATAGCATATCGCCTACAACTGCAAGATGAACTTTCCAGAGTGTCCCAACTATGTAAGTACATTCCTGGCCTGACTCACGTGATCAAGTTGGAACCCTTACAACTCTGAGAGAACTTAACTTATGAGGAGCAACAAATCGAGATTTTGGATCACTAAGAGTAGCATCTCCACGATGAAGTAGTTCCACTTGTGAAAGTCCTCTGGGCTAACCACACTATGACCAAGGCAACATGGGAACCAGAAGAAGGAATGCGATCTAAGTACCTATCTATTCACGGGGCCAAGTATAAGTTAGTTTTAGGACGAACTTCTATTAAAAGGGGTGAGATGTAAAACCCTGAGAATTTAGATGCTTTTTGATTGAGTGATTTGGAAGTATCGAGGATGAAACTTCTTTTAAGGGGGATAGAACATAAAACCTCAAAAATTCATATTTATAATTCTCGAGAAAGGGTTAAGATGGTCCTTAATCATTTGAGCTCGTAGGTAATATTTTAGAGTGGTCATTCATTTAATTAGGATTTTAGGCTGAGCCACTTTTCATTTTAGGCCTAGTCCAAGACTTTTGACAAAGAATTACTAATTTCAAATTTAAATTTGAAATTAACCAAAAAAAATTTTCATTTTTGATTTTCAAATCTTATTTGAGAAATTCATATTTTATTATTTAGAGTTCTCTCTCAAAGTTCAAATTTTAAAGATTTTTAATTTAGAGGTATTTTGTGGTTGGGATATTAAAAAATTCTCTAATACTCAAAATTTTCAAACCCTAACTAGATACCCTTTCGCCCCCCCCTTCTGAGCATGTAGCTGTGGATTCACAAAAACCCAAAAAAAAAAAGTTTGATGCCCTTTTTATTCTTACGTGAAAAGCCCCCCCATCAACTCTCATCTTACTTCTCTCTTTCCCCCCACAACTCTAACACCCACTATCCCTCTTGCGCTCAGCCGCCACCACCACCACCACTAGTAGCAACTGGCCGCCGTCACCATGATTAGGCCACCACCGGCCACCAAAGCCACCAAGCCACCTTCCTCGACTTTTGGGTGAGAAAGTTTAGGCTTTTTTTAAAATTTTTGAGTTTAAAATCTTTATACTCCTAAAGAATTGATTCTTTTAGCAAATTCATTCAATTTGTGGACTCTAAAAACGTCTTTTTCGTGTTGAAATATAAGTCTAAGATTTTAGAGTGGTTTGAAAGCTTACAAACAAGCATCTTGCCTCTCACTCTATATTTAACGTAAAAAGGAGATGGTTTCCTTAAAACCTCTCCTGAAGGGGGGATTGGATAGGTTTTATTGATTTTATGCTTGGTATTGATGATTAATACTAGTTTTAGATAAATTTGCGTGAGTTTGGATTTATGAAAAATGTGATTTCATGCATGAGATTTAGGGTTAGTCAGTACCAGAAACTGCTCTCCAATGCACTGAATTTACTAATTAAAATACTTCTATATGTTATCCCAAAAATCATGAAAACATTCATGAATATATATCTATAATTTATGTTCATAGAAATTTTGAATCATGAATTTTAGGTTTAAAACGACGGAGAAATAAATTTTATCATGAGATTTCACAACTCTGGATTGAAATGGGCTGTGTGGAAAGAAGTGAAGTTTTAAGATCGTTTTTATGGATTTTTGGGAATGTGCTTAAACAAAAGTTGTAGTGAAAAAAAATTTCTTTCTAGAATATACTTGAAAATCTCCATATGAGGTTTGCAGGTGAAGATATCGCTTCTGTAAGTTAGGGACAAAATCTTTACCTGAAATTGCCCTAAATCCCTAATAGGATTAATTTGCATTAATTGTTTTTCTTAGGTATTTTAGTTTTTAAAAGTGGCATTGTTTAGCAAAAGACCATGAGACCGTTGATGGGGTCACTTGCCAATGATATTGACTTTGTTTTGATTTTGAATAACGGCTAATTTTGAAGTTTAAAGATCTTGAGTTGGTCGGGAATCATTTTCGAATTGATTGAATATTCCCTCTTACCCCTAAATGTTTGAAACGAATTCAAGTAAGTGTTTTACGATTAAGGGTAATCATTATTGAGCTCCGTCTCACTGTTTTAAATGTTTTGTTTCTGGTACTGATGTGATGCATGGGGATAGGATATGAGCGAGACCGCATAGATGTTTAGTTTAAATTTTATTTGCATTGAATAATGTTGGAGTTGGAGTTGGCTGAGTTGACTCTTGATTTGTTGACCTTTGACTTTGGTTTATACCTTTGCTTGTTTCAGTTGATTACCTTTTGCCTTGTACTTCATTGTGAAATACGGCAGTGGCGCCCATTATGGGGGTGTTTGGTAATATAGTTGTTTGGGAGAAAAAGAGTTGTTTGGGGAGATTTTAGCTGTTTTGACTAAGTCAAACAGCTAAAAAGGTATTTAGTAAACAGCTATTTGAAAGGGATGTTTTGCCCTAAACAACTCTTTTTCCAACAGTTATTTCCATTAGCCTTTTGGAAATAGCTATTTGTAGAAATTACAATATTGTCCAAAAGCTTAACAAAATTACATGCATGTCATTAATAAACTCTATTCCTAGTTTCTTACATTGCCTAAATCTTCGACAACTTTTACCTTCAATTTCTTCTACCCGAGCTCCCCACCTTCATCTCCACCCTCCCTATGTAATTAATAAACCATATTCCTAGTTTTCTTTTGGGTTGATGAAGATCCGTACATATTTCAAATCATGAAAAAATATAGATGCAACTTCATATTAATTGCAATTCATAAAAAAAATAAGCATCTCTAAAAATAACAAAGGTTATAAGATGTAGGCATTATATAAGTAAGTAAACATTGAAAACAAAAGAAAATATGTAATGAACACAAATTATTTAAATTAATAAAAAATAAAGCTCCAAGGATGAAGCTAATTTGTACATATGACATATATTAATTTTTTTTAAAACAAAATAAGATGATCATTAGATAAAAACTTCTTCAATTGAAAAGTATTTTAGAGAAAGGGCATCAATGGAATTTTACCAAATATATTTTATAAAAACAGTTAATTTAGCCAAACACTTTTTCTAGAAACAGCTAATTCAAGCAGCTAATGTAAACAGTTAATCGAAACAGCTAATTGCTAATAGCTGATTACCAAACAAGGTCTAGGTTATTTCCATTGCATTAAATAGGCTAAATATTAGTAAGAAAAATGTAATAGAATTTTCGGGCGTTACATTTACACTATGATAATTGTCGCAAATGCCAATTGAATTGTTGTGGCGGAGACAAATATTGACCAAACGAAATAGTGTTGAGTTCAAAATCTGGATTTGTACTTATTTTAATTTTCTGCATCCAATAATCAAGTTTCGATCTAAATCATTGAAATTGTTTTATTGTAAAAAACGTTGACTAAATTGTTTAAGTAGAGAAAAATGTCGACTAAATTGTCGTGGTAGAAATAAATGTGGACTAAATGAAAGAATGTTGAACTCAAAATTTGGATTTGACCTTTTTTTAATCTTTCAAATCAAATAGTCAAGTTTTGATTCGAACTATTGAAGTTGAATTTTACTACTAAATTTCAAACTGCTTTATGGTTGAGGAAAATTAAAAAAGTGGTTCACTATAATTTTGGTTATTATAGTATACATAGGTATTATTTTCTTTTTAGTCATCATTATTAAATATATAGATACCCTTTTATCCACCGAACACCTACTTTAACTACGGATAGTTATTCATCCCATACCCATTATCCATTTTTAATGGGTATTACCCACCCAATTTAGATGTGTAAGAATAGGTAACCATTTAATGGATACAAAATCCCACCTCTAGTTGTTTGTTGTATTACGTTGTATGTAAACTTGAAGAGCCAATTTTACGTTCAACTTAATACATGAAAAACCACATTGCTAAGCATGAGTATCAGCTTCCTTGGGAATCATATTGTGATCATTAGTGCGAATTCTAATTACTTCTTCAATAGTTTTTAGCTTTTGTATAGACCTAATTAAATTGAGGGTCAAGTCGATCACAAGGTTCTGCAGATAGAATTTTCTCGACCCTAACCCTATCTAACCCTCATGTGGGTTGGCATACCCTTAATTTGACCTTGTGGGTACTCTCCCCGGGTTATCGAGTCAGATGCGACCCTTAAACTTTCCCTCTATAGAGGACGAGATTTTTCACTAAGTTTTATTTTTGTTATAAAGTTCAACATTAAACATCCTACTAAACAAAATGCCAAACGATAATATAACGTTTCAATGAAATGCTTACTAATTACATATATTCTAATGCGTAATTTAGTGATTAAATGATTAGTTCACTAAAACGATTACCCCAAACATCAGAAAGGGAAAGTTAAAAGGTTAAGCACTAGTGAGATTTGGAGAGTTAAATTGGGGGGGGGGGGGGAGGGCAGGAGGTTAAGAAGAGATGAGAAAATAGAAAGCGAAAATGTTTTGAACAAATAAATTAAACACAAAGTATCCTATTTGAATTTTAAATTTTAAATTTTTAAAAGAAATGAGGGTCAATAGGTCGGATCAAAGGGTCAAAATTTCTACCGGACACGACCCTCATCATAGTTGGATACCCTCAATTTGAGGGTCGTGATAGGTTGGAGACGAAAAAGGCCGACGCTGAGCCTTTTCTTTCAAGTTCGGATTGGGCGGGGTCCCGGTCCATTAGTCATATCTACTCTTATATACTTGAAGGACAGGAGTTATGGAAAATCAATGTTGCAATACTCCAGAAGCTCAGTGGGAATCTCTGTGGCAACATTGTAGTACGGAGTTAACAACTGTTCCTAAAGACCCATAGGTTTACTCTATGAATTGGTGAATATTAACCATTTTGTATTAATACTTTAAATTTTGTATTAATACTTTATACAACTAGTATTTAAAACGTACACAATGCACGCAACTAAGACAGTAAGCGTACTTCATATGGAAAAAATGAAACGGTGAATATAATATATATGTAATTATATTATTTTCATTATCCAACACAAGCTGCTTCAAGTGTTTTGACACTTGTTTTCCTTAATAAGATTTCAGAGTTCGAGTCTTGTGAATGGACAAAATGTGTGATATGAGAGTTCTACCCCTTATTGGACTAATAGTAGCTCGACTCCAATGAAATGGAGGATTCAAGACTAATACAATTGTTATTGTGATAGAAAAGGAGCCAGAAGTTGCCGACGATGTATAAGTGTTGGCAAGAGCGGGATGGGCTACTGTATGGTCCTCTGTCTCAGCATCTCCGGAAGGCTCTTGAGCTGTTCATGAAGTAGTAAGTGAGGGCGCAGGTCATCAAACGTAAGGTTCAGACTTCAGTGGCATATGAGTAAGAGTAGTGACCAACGTCTCATACTCACGGCCAAGCCCCAAAAGAGTATAGTGTACCAAATTAGATTGAGGAACCAGGCTATTCACTACGGCTATATTGTCAGCAATATTCTTAATGTGACATAAATAGTCATCCATAGATTGAGAATCTGACTTACGAATAGTGGTAAGCATACGTTTAAGTTCAAGAGCCCTAGCCATACTAGAATGTAGGAAACGGTTATTTAAACTTCCCATAGATGAAAAGAAGTTAGGCAATCACGTACATCAACCAAAACTTCAGGTGAGAGTGTAGCAAAAATCCAAGAGCGAATGCTTTGATCGTACCTCATCCAGTAACAAAACTGGGATTGAAGAGCGACTCACCAGAAGAGGACGTCAGTACGGAAGCAGGCGGCGGCTAGGAGCCATCAACAAAGCGGAGAAGCCCATGAGATACAAGGATGGACGTGAATTGCGTGTGCCGGGTAACAAAGTCCTTAGGTGTGGACAATTGTACGGTGACGAGATTGGTCACATTGGGTGCAACGAGCGTAGCTCCAATATTAGAGGATAGAGAAGGAGGTAGAAAAGATGGGAGATGCACACCACCAGGCATAGAATGTGGCACAGAGAAGCTAGAGGAGCCCACCTCAAACAGGGAATACCCCGGTAGTGAACGAGAAGTAGTGGGCAGAGGGCGAAAAAGTGATCCATTCAGGTCATAGAAAGGGAGGGAAGGATGAGAGTTCTGTGCAGATGTGAGGTTATTAAAGTAGAAAGGGTAAGTGGGCTGGGTATTTGGCACGACAGAGCCATAGGTGCTGTAGATAATAGGAGTTGTTGTAGACATTGGAACAGTAGGTGCTGCAGCAACGGACATCACTGGTGTCGACGTCTGGATGTTAGCGTTTTGCATAGAAGTCATGGTAATGGGTGAAGGAGTTGGGGTTCCAAAGGAGAGGATTCCAACCCAAAACATGAAGGAGGTGGAATGCTAGCCATTAAAGACAAGAGCTTGAGGCTACCGGGAGGAGGAGGCCGTGAGAGAGAGAAGGATTGGGTTTAGGGTTTTTGTTCTGATACCATGCACAGTAATTAGGCTCTTTCCCCCATTATGGGGTGCCTGGGTGTGTATTTATATTAACAATTATGTCGCGTTTAGTTGAAAGTAATGCAATCACTATACAATGGAATCAACCATGTAATACAATTGTTAGTGTAATGAAATGGGATAATAATTACATTACAATGTTTGGTTACAAAGTTTTTACAAGTGTAATGTAATGAATTCATCTACATACAATATTTAATTTTACACATGACGTGAAGTACTTGCAATTCAATTTGCATTTTGTTTTTGCCTATTTTCATTATTTGTAGCTTTGTTGATAATTATTATTCAATATCTTATCATCATGATTACGATATTTCACATGAGACTTATTTCACTCTATTTGTTCTAGTTTACAATAATGTAATATTGTTCAAGTTTACCAAGTAGAGAAAAGATGATGATGATGATGATGATGATGATATGTGAGAGAGAGAAACATGATGTCTAGAAGATACCAAAATACAGTTACAATAATATGATCATGGTTTAGGTTAAACTTTATCTAATATGAAGAGGAGAGAGAGGGGTGAGGGGGCTTCAAACCTTTAAAAAAAGGGCGTCGAAGTAATAAGAGAGGGGAAGTAAAGGAGAGACAATGGAGAGAAGAGAGAGAAAGTTCCCAAATATAATAGCTTATAGTTGGGTAGACTTTGATTCAAATGTATGCAATCATAATTATTTAGGAAAAGTCAAGTAATTGTAGTTGCATAGATTTAGGTAAATATGATTATAATATAATCTTGATTACATTACTTAATGGTAACCAATCACGGTAATGTAATCACTATTACTATTTTGATTGCATTACCACTTTGATTACATAGAATCAAATAAGCCATTAGGGTTTTGTACACCGCAATTACAAGGTCCACTTAACAAAATATATTACACATATATATTACACTATTAGTTATGTATGTAGAAAAGGATAAATTAATTCACAAATGGGATTATTAAGTTTGAAATGGAAGATAACAAAAATATACAATGTCAATTACTTTATGTAAGCTTTTCAACAGTAATGATGTAGAATCATATTTATTCATTAAAGTTCATGAGTTAAACCAGACGACTTTTGTGAGTACAAATTTTGTAATGTGTTTTCAAGTTATCAAAAATGCATTAAATGGACAACTAATGGAAATGGACAACTTCGTTAATGAATTGTTGCTTAGATTTTAGGTGAAAGGTCATAGTAATTTGATCAAAGATGGAAATTTAACTAATCATAGCATTGTTCACGAATGTACTCGTTATTCTTTTTAAATCAATTGATATTTCCAATTAAATAGGTAGAGTTTCACATAAATACTAAGGTCGTGTTCAACAACAGTGTTTTGGATAGTGTTTAGTGTTTTGACCAAGTCAATACACTAGTTAGTTAATTTTTAGTGTTCGGTAAATAAGTATTTTGACTAGCATTTCAAGTAACGCTTAGCATTTTAAGTAGTGTTTTTGAAAAGTTAATAGTATTAATGTTTGATATTTAAAAGTAGTGTTTCATATTGTTAACCCAAAAAATATCCTTTAAAAATTTTATCTTTGGAAATTATCTATAGCCTTTTATGCCAATTTACATTAATCAGCTAACATAACAGGTAAATTTACCGAACACAATAGTTTCAATCGCTCATCTATACAAGTATCTACTAACAGCTAAATTAGAAACATTATTCGCTATCTAAACAGCTATCATTTACCTGAACCGCTACCCGATACTTAAACAACTAATCTTGCCGAACAGGACCTAAAATTTTTGAGCAGATTTGAACTTATGTGGCTTATGATATTATAGGTTACAGTTGGCATGTATTTAAAATCATAGAAGTCAATGCTATCAGTATTAATTTTTGGGCTAATTGTACATCAAAATTCAAATGCAAAAAAGCCTGCACCAAACACACAATTGAGGAGATAGACCTTAACCTATTGACATGTTTTTTTTTTCTCTAAAGAAAAAATTATATTAATACTATAAATAGCAAGTCCAAATAAGAAGTCTAATGTCAACGCAACGAAAAATACAACCTCATGGACTTGTTCTATAGATTCTTTGATTAACAAACTTACTCCACATTGTCCATGTGATTGGTCTTTTTTTAATTTAATTTTCTGAATTTTTTGGTACAACATGAGTAGCCTATGAAAAATAATTTAGATTATTGACTTTTATACATTAAAGATGTTGTGCCTCAATCGTGCTTCTCACAATGTATAGTGTCATGGGTAAATTTCTCTAGCATTCAAGATATCTTTACAATCTTTGGAATTTTAATGAAACCTAAAAGGTTCTAGAGTGCTCTAAAAGACCCACAACAATTCAAAATATTTTATAACTATCTTGAATGCCCTAGAAATTCTACCCATGACATTAGGATAGTTAGAGCTTCCCTTAATTAAAGTTCGTCAAATACTGGAGATTTATTCGATACATTTGGAGTATTACCCTAAGTTGGCTCACCCAATAATGCATGCAAGTTTGTAGGTCGAGCTTGGAAAAGCAGATCTGAAGCAAATACAGGCGAATCCAACTTGAAATTAATAAGAGAAATACAAACTTGATACAAAATGAATTGATTTTAACCCAAAAATAACACAAATTAATTTTTCAAATTAACATGAAGCTGACCCGATTATTAAATAAGTTGATGTAAACTAACTCGTTTCCCATCACTATTTGCAGCTATTTGGAAGTGACAACTTCAGAGAAGATTGTGGAGCACTAACAGGGCAAACTATCGTGTCCATTCACCAAATGATTTTTGTGATATTCAATTTCACATCCCTATATTTTTGAAAACTTCAGGTGGACCACAATGAGAAAATAAGTATATGTTGAAGTAACCGTGGCCCGATCACTTTGTTGTGGAGGGGTCCAGAGACACCTCCAAACACCCCCCCCCAAACACAAAAAAATCCGTTGATTTATTTGAAGGAGATCATATTAATATATGTGGACGTCTCCGTGCCTCCAACGGTCCAAATGCCAGGCCTCATCCTCAGCCTTTTCCTTTTCTTTTTCATGCGCACAAATTCCAACCTAAAAAAATAGAGTCAACCCTGAAATAACGTTGTTTTGGGGCAGGGGGGCGATGAAAAAAGGGGATAGGGTGCATCACGGCCTACAGCGGCTCGTCAAGCCGTGGGGCTCAAGCCCACCGCTACCACTTGCCCCTCCTCTTTTCCCCCTCGCAAGCTAGCCGTTGTGCCAGCTCTTAGAGCGTCTTTAACACTTGGCTCGCTCACCTTGGGAGCAACACTGAGCGGCTTGTACTGCATGCAACAGTCGAGCAGTCGAGTGGCTCATGAGCTTGGTTGGGAGTCGTGAGCCAACTCACAACCTTTTCCTTTGCTTTGTTTGTAATTTTTGTAATTTTAATTGGTTTTTCCTTTTTTTTATTTTAAAATGGAAGCTGTATGTTGTGTAGTAGGTCCATGGGTATTATTTTATTTGGTGAGTCAGACTGGTGAACCTTGCATTGGAGACAGAAGGATTGTGAGCAAAAAAGTTGGCTTACAAGCTAATGTGGCAGAGGTAGGCCCCCATTAGTGAGCCAAAAAATGAACTTACTATTGGGAATGCTTGGCTATCCACAGCTAGGCATCCGCATGCCAAGGTTGGGGCCCACGCATGACACGTATCAGCTCTAGCCTGTAACGCACAAGGGGAAATGAGCAAGGGTGAGCAAAAAAATTGGGCACCCGGGTCCGATCCAGAACTGGTTTGAACGGGTACAGACCTGACCCAGTTCAACTGGTTCTGGGACTAGTTCTGAAATTTAAGACTCGGTCATAATCGGATTCAGTATCGGACCCTAAAATTTTGGAACTGAAATCGGATCCGGACCCAGTACCCGGTACTCGGTCAAAATTTAAAGAATTTTTATGAAAAAATATAAAATGTAAACCCTTATTCCTCAAATGATATATCTTTTGTACCAAGACTCAACTCCTAATTACCCAAATTTACCATTTGTCTTTTTCGCTTTCAATCTATAGCCAACTTACTCTTCATGTATCTCAAACGTCATGGATTTCTTCCTTTATGCTTTGGTTCTTCTCCTCATGAGTCTTGTTGCTTAATACATATTTATTTTCGTATTATTTTGAAAGATTCCTCTCTTTCTCTCTCTATTTCAAGTGAATTAAAATAATTTTTAGGTTTATTGTTCATTTTATAATCTTGATGTATGAGCTTCTGATTAACATTGTCTCCAATTCTATGAGTTTACTTTAAAATACGTAAATTTTCTTTACTGTTTATTGTGTATTTGATTTAGTCTTAAATATGAGTTCTCAACTTTTTTCAATCCCTCACTCTCTCTATTTTCTTTGGGAAAAATGCGAAAAAATAAAAAAAAAAAACATTACTTAGAAACAGGGTACTCGGAATTGGACCTAGTCCTGACCGGGGCCGGGATTGAGTCTAAATTCTAGGACCCGGTTCCAACCGGGTCTGAGATCAGTTCCAAATTTTGGGAATCGATTCCAACCAGGTCTAGTTTCGATTCCTAAAAATCCAATCAGATACCTGGTTCTGCTCACCCCTAGGAACGGGGGACGGAGCTCCGCATAGTTCCTTCTTGCGAGATTTTCTTTTGTCGTTTTGTTTGGTTAAAACACGTTGTTTCAACCAAATGTGCGAAAGGAGCAGTGCGTTTTGGTTACTGGCAAGCGAAAAAAAAGCAAAAAGTTGGAAGTATCCATTGGACTTGGAAATTGGACCTTTTTTTTAGGCTCTGTGACGTAGCCGTTGCACCCAACGACTATTTTTGTCTCATTTTCTTCTTTTTTTTTAATGTTAGTTGTGTATATAAATATGAAGTAAAAATGGTGAAAAATAAATTTTATACTGTCATTCATTCTCACAATTTGAAAATACTCTTTGTAGCTGTTTGGAAGTAGATTGTTGGAAGTGAAGAGGAAAAACATTGTGGTAAGTGCTAAATAATTATTATTTAGCTATGCTTATTGATTTAATTAAATTAATTATGTGGAGTTATATTTTTGAACTAATGATTTTTGTTTATGGTTTTGTTGTTAGATATTTGGGAGGTGTTTTTGTGAGTTTGATGAATCAAGATAAATGTGAAGTGGAGTGAAGAAATTTGTAAGAAATTTTTATTATACATATTTACTTAATCATATGTTTAATTTTTTGTTTATGGTTTTTGTTTTTAGAAATTTTTGTTATACTTATTTTCATTAATTTGACATAATTTAAGATGTGTAAAAGTGAACATTTGTAAATGAAGTATGAAGGTTTCATTAATTAGTTTCATAGAAATTAAAATGTGTAAAAAGTGAATATTTGAAATGTTCATTATGATCGAAATTAAAATGTGAAAAAGTGAAAATGAAAATGAAATTTAAAATTATGATGTTGGAATTAATTATCCATGTTGCATTTGATATGTTTGCATGTTTTAGAGCTTGGTACAATGTTTAAGAATTTGAAATTTTCATTAGTTTGATAGAAATTAAAATGCGTAAAAGTGAATATGTGTAAGTGAAGTACGAAATTTTCATTAATTAATTGGATAGAAATTAAAATGGGATATTTGAAATTTTCCTTAATTTGATCAAAATTAAAATGTGTAAAAGGGAAACTGAAATTAAAGTGTTTAAAATATGATGTTGGTTTTAATTGTTCCCCACATTATTCACACATGTTTTTATGTTTGATATGTTTACATTTTTTAGAGCTTGGTACAGTGTTTATAAGTTGGAATTTAATTTAGGTGTTTGTTTGAAATTGTGCCTAGAAACTAAATTGATGCTTGATAGATCTTGGAAGTTAAATTTATATTTAATACAAGTTTACAATGTTGAAAATCTTTTGCATGTTTAACTAGAAAAGATGTTACACGTTTAAAGTCTTTCGTAGTTGTAAATGTTTGTTTTATGTATTTATTTGGCTTATTAAATTTATAAACTTAGTTGATATGAGTTGGAAATTTAGTTGAAGTTGAAAATTGTTCTAATATATTTAACTTAGTTGTTAGATACGTGTAACACATGCTTATATTTTTAGTTAATAAGTAACATGTACATATGTTTACCAATTTATGCCATTCATGTGAATAATTAAATTGAACATTGACATCTTAAAATGTAAAAGAAGTTAGAACTTTATCTTTGTAGGCTTATTTACATGATTATAAAATGTGATATGTTTAATTTTTTAATTTAATGGGTTATCTTTTAATTACACTATTAGAACATGGTTAAAGACTATATAAGTGTAATTTTTGAAGAAGTTAGACATCCAATTGTGAAAGATTAAGCATGTAGTATGTTGATATGATTGGCCAAATTTGATAATGTTACATGTTTTATTAAATGTTAAGTTAGTATGTTTTATTTATTGACTTATGTATGTTCTTGCTGAATCAAATGTTAACTTAGTATATTTTAATTAATATGATAAAATGTTAAATCATATGATTAGTTTAAAATATTTTATATATTAATTTAACTTTTTGTAAATTTTAAAGAAGCTTATGTAATCTGTTTAATTTTTAGTTGTTAGAATATATTTATGTTATTAGGCAATTTGTTTGATATTTGTAATCGCAGATAAATATTTTTATAATTTCATGTTAAATTAATGCTAACTTAGTATGTCTTAATTATTATGATAAGATGTTAAATCACATGCATAGTTCTAAGTAATTTAAATGTTAACTTACTATTCTTTAACTTCGTTTGAATTTGTCATTGGAAATTTTGTAATTTTAATTAGTTGAAATTTAAGTTAGAAAGAAAAATTATTTACTACATGTAGGCGAACGTAAAACGGACCCAAATAAAACACAATCATTTATGCACCTACTTACTGGGGACGAGTTACAATGTGAACCTGGGAATAGTTCATACCTTCCCGCATGGCCCCCGAATTGTCAACATTACCCACTACCATATGACCCTCCACAATATTCCCAACAATACCCACCACAATACTGCCCAAATTGGCAACATTATCCACCAATACAAAACACCCCACCACAAAGTTTTAGCTATGGATCAATGCCCCCTCCATGTTACCACCCTAACCCCCTTGTACAACCTCATCAACTCCTCGTCCTCCACCTAGTAATACTCCACCAATAAGGAAGGTGTAGTGCCCCCTAAGTGGACATTAGAGGAGGATCGCTACTTAGTCAAGTCATGGATTAATGTGAGCACGAATCCCATCACCTAGGCGATTCAAAAGTGAGCGGGTTTTTGGACAAAGGTGGCCTACACCTTCAACCAGTGCGATCTCGATAGAGCTACAAAGAGAATGCGAAAGGTTTGCAATGCTCGTTGGAACCGAGCTACTCCATTAGTGTCCACATGGTGCGCTTGTGTGGCTCAGGCATACCGGGTGAACCCAAGTGGTGCAAACAAGTACGACATTATATAGAAGGCCCAAGATCTTTATGTTGCTATGGTTGGCAAAACCTTTGACCTCTTTGGTGGGTATAGCCAGATGGGAGACCTCCTGCGATCAATTTGCAGAGGCATCTTCCACACGGATAAGAATAAATGAGGTGGGGGCATACTCTAAAAGTGATACCCTAGCACCCCTGGCACCCCCGCAACTCCTACTAGTGAAGATACACTGATTGAAGAAGTTGGTGGTCTTATTCGCGCAATTGGAGGAAAAGCTGCGAAGAGAAAGGTAAAGGAGTAAGTCACAGACCCGGTGTTGGATCTAGTGACCAGAGAGATGTCAACTTTAGGGGGCAACAAATGTGAAGAATAGAACCATGTTCAAACTATATGTCCTAGCGCGAGAAAAGAAGGCGGATGCAGCTCTGAAAGCTGTTGAATTAAGAGATCAACAACAATCTTTGAAGGAAAGGGAGTAATGCCTTAAGGAGATGAAGTACAAGGGCATAATTTTGAGAATGAACATTGCTAAGATATGTCCTGAAGATCAAGCTCGATATGGCCCAATTTAAGAGGAGATTAGGAGTTGCTACCGTCAAAAATCGTCCTCTTCCGATGTTGACGTTTCTTTAGACTGAAACCTCAGTTGTAGTTTAACAAAATGGTCGTTATGTTACGTTTATGGTGTTTTCTGTTGTGTTTTAAGGAAACATTAGTTGTGTTGGAAACCTTTTTATTTGTGCAATGAAATATTTATTTCTAAGTTGATGCATTGACATATAAATTCACAATTAGTTGTTTCAAAATTTTTATTTTTAATGTTAAAAGGTTGATTTCCTAATATATGTAATTCTATATTTGCCTTATATTTATAACTTAATGTTTATATGCACACGTATTCTATAGTAAGTGATTCATCATCCTTCTCTATTTCATCATCCTCATACGATGGTTTGAGCTTTATCCTAGAGGAACCTAGTGATGATTCAACGATATTGGAAAATATCGTCAATAATTAAACAAGCCCCAAGTTATTAGAGTTGGCTTTGAAGATTAGACAAATTCGACAACAAAATAGGACTTCATCATCATTGCGAAGACCAAGATAGAAGAAAAGATTTATAAAGAGAGATTGAGAAGAAGCACATGATTGCCTCTACAAAGATTACTTTGTCGAAGACTCCATCTACAACGAAACCCATTTTCGGCATAGATTTCGTATGCAAAAGCACTTGTTACTTCACATAGTTGACACCTTGGGGAGTCGTTTTGAGTACCTTCAGTTGAGGTACAATGGTCTCGGTAGGCGTGGATTGTTGCCAATCACCTAGTGCATCGCAGCCATGCAAATGTTGGCTTATGGTATATCGGCAGATTGTATTGATGAATACTTAAACATTGGTGAAAGCACAGATATGGAGTGCATGAAAATTTTTGCCACTTGGGTAATTCAAGTGTTTGGGGAAGAGTACTTAAGAAAACCAACCCAAACTGATGTTGATCGTTTATTGCAAATAGCAGAAGCCCATGAATTTCTGGGTATGTTAGGAAGCATCGACTATATGTACTGGGAATGGAAGAATTGCACATCGGGTTGGAAAGGAGTGTTTGCAAAAGGGATATACAAAGTTTCCACCTTAATTCTTGAAGTTATTGCTTCCTATGACCTTAGGATGTGGCGTGCATTCTTTGGATGTCCAGGAAGCCTCAACGATTCAAACGTCATCCACCGATCCGATGTTTTCCAAGAGGTGTATGAGGCTCGAGCTCCAAAATGCGAATATCTTGCCAATGGTCACAAGTACAGTATTGGATCCTTTTCGTCTAACGGTATTTATCCGAGATAGGCCAACATTGTCAAGACTATCCCCCTTCCTTAAGGAACGAAGACAAAATTGTTCACCGAGCGTCAAGAGTCTGTTAGGAAAGATGTGGAGAGAGCATTTAGGTTTCTACAAGTTCGCTTCGCCATCATCCGTGACCTTGCTCGAAACATGGATAAGGTTGAATTGGGCATGGTAATGAAGGTATGTGTTATACTCCATAACATGATCGTGGTGGACGAGCGTGACTCGTATGACCTTGCTTTTGAATATGATGATGTGGAGGACAACACCCAATAACCTAATATTCGACGGGACCATCATCTGTGTTGTGTAGCCAGCCTTCCTAGAGTAGTACAAGTTCATGACCCAGAGTTACATGCACGTCTCCAATCAGACTTGGTTGAGGAAATATGGAATCGACATACAGCGCGACAAAGTTTGCAAACATAGTTGTTATGTGTTATTTGTCTCATTGTATTGTTTTAAATAGAAGAACGTTCGTGTTGAATTTTTTTAAAATGTCGAATCTTTGAATTGTAATTTGTTTTCAATATCGATCCTTCATATTGTATTGGTTTTTAATTGAATTGTACTTTCTATTCTATCTTCTTTCGCTCATTTACCCGATACAAATTAAGTGATTTGGAACTCAGGCCTGCCACGTTAGCAGGAGTTCCACTTGCATTCCATTCAAATTTCTAACCAATGAAACTCAGTGCAGGACAATTAACTTAAATATTTGTCATGGAGCCCACTCTTAAACATAATTTATTACTTATTTTTTTAATTTTGTGTTTGTATTTTAACTTTTATGATTTGTATGAATTTTTTATTTTCGAAATTAAGGCATATTGATTTTGTTGATCCTAAAGTTGATCACTTAATTTGTACTAGGCAAATGAGTGAAAGAAGATAGAATAAAAAGTGTAATTTAATTAAAAACCAATACTATATGAAGGTTTGATATTAAAAACAAATTACAATACGAAGATTCGACATTTAAAAAAAATACAACACAGACATTAGACTAGTAAAAAAAAGACAACACAAAAGGTCGACAAATAACACATAACAACTACGTTTGCGATCTTTATTATGCCATATGTTGATTCCATATTTCTTCAACCAAGTCTAATTGGAGACGTTCATGTAACTCTGGGTCATGAACTTGTACTAATCTACGAAGCAGGCTGCATAGCATGGATGATGGTCCCGTCGGACATTAGGTTGCGGGGTGTTATCCTCCACATCATCATATTCAGAAGCAAGGTCATACGAGTCACACTCGTCCTCCACGATCATGTTATAGAGTATAACACATACCTTCATTACCATGCCCAATTCAACCTTATCCATGTTTCGAGCAAGGTCATGGATGATGGCGAAGCGAACTTGTAGAAACTTAAATGCTCTCTCCACATCCTTCCTAACAAACGTTTGACGCTCAGTGAACAATTTTGCCTTCGTTGCTTAAGGAAGGGGGATAATCTTGACAATGTTGGCCCATCTCGGATAAATACCGTTAGACAAAAAGGATCCAATACTGTACTTGCAACCATTGACAACATATTCGCATTTTGGAGCCCGACCCTCATACACCTCTTGGAAAACATCGGATCGGTGGATGACGTTTGAATCGTTGAGGCTTCCCGGGCACCCAAAGAATGCTTGCCATATCCAAAGGTCATAGGAAGCGATGACTTCAATAATTAGGGTGGGAACTTTCTATATCCCTTTTGCAAACACTCCTCTTCAACCTGATGAGCAATTCTTCCATTCCCAGTGCATAAAGTCGATACTTCCTAACATACCCGGAAAGTCACGGGATTCTGCCACTTGTAATAAACGATCAACATCAGCTTGGGTTGGTTTTTTTAAGTATTCTTCCCTAAACACTTGAATGACCCCAACAACAAAATTTTTTATGCACTCTATAGTTGTGCTTTCACCAACCTTTAAGTATTTATTGACACAATCTGCCGATATACCATAGCCAACATTCGCATGACTGCTGTGCACTTGGTGAGTAGCGATAACCCACGCCTACCAAAACTATCGTACCTCAACTAAAAGTACTCAAAATGACTCTCTAAGGCTGTCTAAATACCATAGTTTGTATTAGTTTTCCAAAGCACTTTGGTATCAAACACAATATGCCAAAGGTCATAGGCTGTCTACCGATATACCATAGTTTGAATTAGTTTCCAAAGCACTTTGGTATCAAAATCAGAAGCATCCACAATCTTTAGACATTTAGTACCAAACATTACTTTGTGCATTAAAACTTGCATTCGTTTTCTCCTTGATCTACATAATTTTCCTAGTACCTAGTGCTGTTTGATCTAGCCTCACATTCTTTTTCGCTAAAATTCTGCATGACTTTCTAATTTACAAACCACCTTGACTTTTGGCAATCATAGTGTATCCCAACTCCCAAGATATAGGTTGAGCCTTCCTGTTTTTACATCAGAGTCAATAGGAAGGTTCTGCCTATTAGACTAATGCTTTGTGTAACACTTTGGACTAAGACAAATATTTGCATTCTTTTGAATTTATAATTATCAAAAATTTAAATTAAATTCAATGGCATAGGTTTCCAATCCTGACACAAAATGAGTGACGAAGGACTTGCTATGTGTCATGAATCGCAACACACATTTGTCCAATCAAAAGTAATACCCTACCTATGTTACATTATTGATGCAAAATGAACATTTCCTGACAGAGGAACTTGCTACGTGTAAGCTACCAACTGTCAACTAGGCTAACGTCGTTCAGTAGGTAGGTAGCTAATTTAAACAAAGCCTAGACAAGTGTGCGAGATTTTCGAAGTAAAATATAAAGGCCGCAAATGTACAACTGTTGATGTAGTATTTGAGGATTGTCTCTTTAGGAACGTTAGGCAAGATTAAAGTCATAAATTTTTAATTTTATTAATTCTTAAACTAACTAAAATAATAAACAACTAATTCTAAGTCATTGCCAACTATTCGCATAATTTTATGCTTATAATTATGATAAAATATCAACATCAACTATGGCTAATCTTCATTAAGCATGTCACCTAATGAGCAAATTAAACTAATTCAAACTAAATACAACAAGAAATCCTTACTATAACTAACAAAAAGGGCAAACAAAAGAAGATGACCAAATGAAACCGGGCTAACATTAATATTAACCAAGGAATAATGAAAGCAAATAAAAAAGGGATTGGAGGAGCTTACCTAACTCTTGTTTATACTTCATTGAATTTACGAAATAAGGCAAGAACACAAACCAAAAGACGTAAGATAAAATTTAAAGCCTTTTCAACCTTAATAGAGAATAGAAGAAGCGGAAATAAGAGCTCAAGAACTGAATCGAGAAGAAAAACAAAGAAAGCAGGGAAAGATGAATAGGGTGTCCCAACTTAGTGAGAACCCTCCGCTGCCTCAACCAAGGTTCAAAATGATATCCATAACTGGAGGTCCATGCTCATTTTTTTTCCACATCTGGGATGGGGAAAAGGAAGATTCACAAGCACAAGAAAATAGAGGAATGATTTGAACCCAAATGAAAGCAGAAATCGAAACATCACAACAAACCAATAAACCCAGAGTATGTGACGAATAGAGCTTAGTCAAGTCAACCCAGACCCAAGCTCAAATTAAACAGAGCAATAAGGAAAATAAACAGGGAAGGGGGATTTTATTCTCAGCCAAAAACCGAGGGAAAATGGGCTTCAACCTCGCCAAAAAAAAATAATGGCCGAATCACCATTACAATCACCACAAACACATAATCTAAACGAACGAGAAACCGGGCAAAGGGGATCGAGAGATGTAGCCAACAAAACAGCCACGAAGCTGAAATTGACCCAAGAACAAAACTAAAGTCTGCCTCGCCATTACCAAGCTCCAAGGCTCACAAAAAATGGCAAATTAGCCATTAACGTGGCTCCAAACATAGGAACAAAATAGAGGAGAAGATGCTTATGATTTAGTTCAAAGCAAAACCCAAAAGATTCAATACAAATTGAAAGTCATCATACGTACTCCACATTAACAACATGAAGTTCAATTGCATGAAATTCAAAGCTAGAATGCATCTAAAAATTCGAAAACAAGAAAGAGAAATATTGAAACACCCTAAAACTAAAACTCTAAATTAAACCCTAAAACCTAGATACCTAGCTTGCCCCACAGCCCCTTGCTTTTATAGATGCTCATGTCATTTCTTCTCCTTCGCCTTCGATCATTGATTTGAGGATGTTGTGGACGGTCGATGTTGATACAATGGTGGTGAGCTGCCGTTTGAAGAGGACGATGCTGATGGTGATGTGGAGTTGGTGATGGTGGAAAATGGTGGAAGATGATAGAGATGGTGGAGATGCTGTTGAGGTGGGAGAAAGAGGGAGAGTTGAGATAGAGAGAGGTTTCAGGATTCTCTAGGTCGATAGAGCAGCGAGATGACAGAGAGAATGAAGAAATAACAGGGGGCAGAAGGTCACGTGAGGTAACCATGAGAGGGAGGTTGGTTTTTTTGGTTTTTATTTTTTTTTATTTTTCCTTCTATTACTTTTGGGCTAGAGTAGGAAATGGGCTGAGGTTAATGGTTGGGTTCTTGACCAATTCTTCATTTTCACCATTTTTCTTCATCTTTTTCATACTTGTTCTGAATTTTTCAACACCTATTAAAAAAACAAAGTCAAATAAAAATCTACGTATAATAATTATTTCGAGCACAAATTAGATATAAAGGTATCGGAAAAAGATCGTATTTTTGGTATAAATAGCAAGTACCTTTATACTACTTTGAACTTATTGCTTTCTCCTAAGATAAGCAGAAGCACCACTCTAAATTGATTGAAGGAATAAGTTGTGATGTTATAATACTTCCATGAAAAGCACATTCCTGATGAGCTAAACAAGACCAGCTATACCCAATACAAGCCCACCTTTAAGTGAAATATTAATCTAATCAAGTGATTTTATGCCCCTTTGCTTGGCTAAAAAATTAAGCCACTTCATCAATATATACTTATTATGCTCCAGAACCCAATTTTTGCTTTTCCATGTAGAGATGTTTGTTATCATATTGTCCCTCCTCCAACCAAATGGTCCAAATCAGTACACTAAGGCAGTTAGACTTAAAATTTGCCTTTTGACTTCTAGATGTTTAATAGTCACATAGTTACAAAAATAAAAAGGACAAATAAAAATAAAAAAAAGACTAAAAAGGACAAACTTTGGACTACGTTAGTGTTTGATGTGGCTAGCTTGCCTCGGTTGCTCTCTACTCGTCAAACTCCCTTTGTTTCCAGAATTGATTCTTTTCATAAACCTTTCTCCATTCGATTCTCACTTCTCAATGTGCTTTGAAAATCCTTCAACTTAGATTCAATCGTAATCTCATAATGGTTAATTTAGACAATTATCATTTCCATGTAAAGATAAAATTGCAAAAGTATTCGATCTTTTGTGAACTTAAATGGGTGCCAATCAACCAATCCTTCTTTTTTGTCTAAGATGCTTAGCATCCAAGCCTAACCCTATAATAGAGAACATAGAAGGGGTCATTTAAAGTCTGAACCCTAGATATAGAAAGAGTACTGGGATTGTGGATGTAGTTTGTTCGTTAAGTTAAATGTTTTGTCGCCCATCAACAACCTCAACAAAGACGATGTGTTTTATTTATTCCATTGTCTAAGTTGTTGGACATGGCCTTAGTTGAACAAAATCTATTCCATATGCTTACACCTCCATGTCCTTAAGTCCTATAGAGATAAGAAACCAACCCTGGTGGATGATTTGTCATTGTATGATCAAAGCATGATTGACAACTCTTATTGGAGTGCAACCTTTTTATCAAATTATTTGCCTTTTTTCTTTGCTCTTGTTTTTTTGTTTTATTTGGTGTCATATTAATAAAGCATAGAAAACAAGTCCTTATCCATTTATTTCAATCGCCAATAGAAAACAACTTCTAGTGAAACAAACACTTCGCAGCTCATTAGAATTTAGAAGGAATTTTGACTCACATCTAGATTTAGGTATCTATACCTATTCATTTTTTGTTACATTACAAGTTTGGACACAAATCTCAATAAGGCTTGTTGCCATGGTCAAGAACCATTAGTTGTCTAAACCCTTCATTGGTGCTTTCATGTCCTGCCACTATAGGTATTTGGTAAGGCGTAATAGAATGCAAGTCAACATAGGTAATAGCATAGTGTCTTTAGTTGTAGCTATTAATTGCATTACAACGCATTAAATTTTATAAAAAAAGTAACAATAATATATGTAGTTCACAAGTTGGGATGCCCATTTTTAAGTAACAAGCTAAGAAAGTCCGTTGTGAGTTGTGACTTTGATATATGATAATGTAAAATGCTTAATCACACATTTTTTTCTCTAATGTCAACGATCCTTTGTAACCTTCATTTACAAGATTTTCTTGGTTGGATCAACACATTAGTTTATGGTGGGGAATAGGCTAGGCTACAACTCTTAACTTGACAAATGTCAAGTTATTGTTAAATGTAGATGACTATTATCAACATCAATGATTACAACCCTACAAGGCCTACTTGTAGTTGGGATATGGAGATACTTGAGTGTATCGAATTCACATTTACCTCCTCAATAAGCATGTCAAGGAAAAAAGGAAAGACACAGTAGGTTTGAACACTTTAAGCATCAAGTTGAGGAGAACTGACTTCAAACAGTAAGCTGATGGGTACTATGAGTTGCTAAGAATTCTCAAGGCTTTTTTTTTTGCATTAATAAAATGTGTTGTCCAAATGATGGCTTTGAAAGATGTATCAATATGATTTAATACATATGTTTTATTGTCATTAAAATTTGGGTTATATGCCTGAGGTATTTGAGGTTGACATGCATAATGAGCTAATGGTTGATAATTGTTAAAATTTGTATATATTTTTTGTGTTGATAAGGACTAATACTTTGATGTAGCCTGGGCAAATTTTGTTTTAAGGTCTGTTCAACATTGGATTAGGCATAAATTTTAACTTAAGATTGTTTAACTCAAATAAAGGCCATTTTGGGTTTGGTTTATATTTTGGTCCACTTTGGTGTTTCCAATAATATTGTTAACAAAAGAAATATATTATGGGTTAGACTAGTGTTGGTTTGATTCATATTGGGTAGTGGTCGTAGTTCATTTATCATTGTTTTATTCTAGATTAAGTCTGATGTTAGGATATTCTGGTTGCATAAATAAGTAACGACTCATTTCTCCTAATCCTACTTAAATGTTTTTCTTATATAAGATGCGGCTTCCTTTGATACCAAAGTCTCTTTGTGTTCCAAGGTAATAGGAAAAAGTTGTGTGCAGTTTTTGCACTAGGAGTTTAGGAAAACTAATTTCATATTTCAAGTTAGGTGTGAGTCTGACGAGGAAAGAAGACCAGAGGCCATGGTGACATTTCCTCATAGAGTCATCAGATATCTATTGGTAATTTATTGTGGATTACAAGTGCTTTGACATTAAAAATCTTATGCTAGCCTTGCCTTAACAGCACAGACTAATACTGTAGTAATGATGAGGATATACGAAGACCATGAGATTCACTTGGCTTCATTTACATGTTGATTTAGCAAAGTCGAATTGAAATCATCCAATACTCTTTACTTTTTGAAGCTTGCTAAAAATGGACTAATATTCTTGCACTTCTCTCAATCTTTACTTAGTCGTTATATGTTGTATTAGATCATTATAGTATGCAGCACCATAAGACATAAATTTATCAAACTTAAAGACTCACTTTCTTATAGCTAATTGACTTCTTTGACATCTCTAACTAAAGTACACAACCAGGGTGACATCACATGAGTAGCATTAAGTCTTAGCACATATAAGAGATCTTTTTCTTGCTTGAGTTCTTTTGTAAAATGATTGGCAGTTTTTACTAACACTGTAGTTTCACCTTTTTTGGTGTCTTTACTAATGTCCTAAATAACTCGTTATCATCTTACAACATTGTATGAACTTATTATTTCACGGTAATTCACGACGTTTGTTAGGGTTATAATTGCCTCTAATCTAGTGGTCGATTTTAATGATTGTCAATTTGTTCGATTATAAAGGCAATTAAATTTAAGAAAATAGCATTTGTCTTTTTTTTTGGGTGGCTAGGGAGGGGGGAGTTGATAGTACATACTTTGCTTCTCTATGTTGTTTGCGCTTGCTAAGTTAGTTTGACTCTCTTGAGTTTTGCAATTAATTTCTTCCATGGAGTGGACAATCATTTGTAGATCCCAACATTGTTTGCATATGGATTTTCAGGATTTAGATATAATTTTTAGTACTTAAAAGAGATGTAATTTATCTTGCATAGCTTCATGAACAAGCTCATCAACTATTCTTCAAGATCTACTAGCAAATTGATGGATGTTGATTCTATAGGTTTGAATAAATGAAATTCTGTAGAGTATGTGACCTCGTAGGAAAAAATAGTCTTATTCTACAATGAAAAGAATCAATGTGTGGACAGTGTGGTCATTTCTAAAATTTGCATGCTTCACCCCCTAATTAGATAATTTGATATTATGCTTTAAGTATGTTATGTCGTTTGAAATTGACTAACAGTAATATTGATATGGCCGCTAAAAGGGGCAATTTCTTAAGTGATCCCGGGAGCATATGTTCTCGTTGTCCACGTGTATATATTTTTTCATACGTGTATTTGTCATATATTAATTTTTTTAATATATATTTGATGATGTAGTTCGTGGGAGTATATGCTCTCAGGAGTATGATATACATATTGGCTAAAAGGCCCTAAGGATAATATTTTAATTTTCTATACTCTTTTTATTATTGCAAATGCGATGTTAGGGCTCCCAGCGTGGGTAGAACCTTTGATTATTTTCTGTTCTCTTTTGATCAGAGTGAGTCTTGTAGACCCTGTTCTCCCACATTTTAACATGTAGCAAATCGAAGGATTTCTTTATTGTGGTTTCTTCAACATCAAGCTACGTTTCAAGGGAGGCCCCATAACATGTCTATCTAGCCAAGGTTAGCATTTGGACCACCTTAAAGCTCTTGGTCGCTGCCTAAATTAAATGTGGCTAGTGCTTAGGGACTCCTATATCCTTTCACCCCTAACCATAGCAAGACTCTATCACCACGTCAGACTTAGTACTACATTGGTTTGCCTCATCCAAGTCTGCCTATGATTGGTTTCTCTTTGCCTTCCTTTGATGCCGTTGGGGTCTTTTTTAAATTCGACTTAGGCATTGCAACTTCTTAATGGATTGTTGCCATCTCAGCAGTCCTTGGGCTTCTTAACAACCATGGCCAGCCCAACACTTCAACGAGCAATCCACTTCCAAAGTTCATCCTTTGAGGTCGACTCATCTAGTTCACATCCGAAGCTCCATGTTTTTAGGGTTGTATTTATAATAATCAAAGAGTACAAAAATTACCATATCATACTTTAGGTCTGTCACCTTTTAGTTTGGAATATCATTGTTATGAAATTCCTTTTCATTTGACTTACTTTTATGTATGACAGTCAGAATAGTTTTAACTAATCTTGGATATTGTTATTATGTTTCTTCTATGAATGATTGCACGGAGATTCACGTGGATAAATATGAGGTATAAACTCATTTTATTAATTTTGCAAAATTAGTAGAAAACATATTTCTGTTAAAATTAAGATATTTCAAAGTTATGTTGGGAAAGAATTTGATAACTCTTTGCTTAAACTATATTTTGTAGACGTTGAGATACTTTTTAGTAAATGTGATACTCCCTATCAAAATGGGTTAGTTGAGCATAAGTATCAATATCTTTTAGAAATGACTCATGTCATTCTTTTAGATGCTAAGCTTCCTACCATGGGTGAATGTTGTTTACACTGCAACATATATTGTCAATTGTTTATGTACTTCTATTTTGAATTGTATTTCACCTTTTGAAATTTTTTTCAAAGAACTACTAGATTACTCTTTTTCAAGATGTTTGGTCGTGAATGCTTTCTAAGTCTAACACTAATGCTTCTTATAAATTGGCTCCAGTTCTAAAAGATGTGTACTTCTTGGATATGCTGCCAACTATAAAGGTTGTTACTGTTTGGAACCTGCCACTGGCGAAGTTTATATAAATAGGCATGTTGTCTTTTATTGAACTTTGTTTCCTTACTCGGATCTTTTTAGGACTACCTCTCTTGATCTGGCCGCATTGAATTCAATTATCTTACCTTACTTGTACTCCCCCATTGCTAGTGTTGAGCATTGTACCATGATTCTTCTACCCTAGCCCCAGTCCTCCAGCATGGGTTCCCTTTTGAGCCCTGTACATCTTTGCCTCCACCTGCCCCTAGTCCACAAGCCATGGTAAGCATGCCGTAGGCCCCAATTTGTAGTTCGACCCAATATTGTAGCATTCTCTTGTGGCTCGAGACCTGACCTTGGCCCACCATGCCATAAGCACCAAATCAATGCCTATGAGATTCTACACTAACTACATAATTGCATGTCATGTCCATTGTTGTCAGGTGATAATAATTACCTAACCCTCTGATACAAATATTTGGATTCCTAATGATCAGTCCATAAATAAAATGTTTTCCCAGTGTACAATAATTCTTAAAAAGTTTGAAAGCATTTAAAACCCAGAAAGTATTAAAAGTAATTGCAAAAAGATTAAAAATTTTGGGGTTTGCACGATTTGCTAGCGAGGGTCTTGAACTTGAGGCTTGGGCATGAATGGGTGAAATTGTAACCAATATCATAGTGCATTGTCTTGTGATACAAATCCCACAAATAATTCTCTTAAAATAGAAATAGGGATCGACTGCATGATCTGGCAAGTTTCTGCCACCCTGCTGGTTGCCGCTGGTTGCAATGCAGACTTTGATTCCTACATGACGACTCATTGTTAATCAACCAAATTCTATCCCATTTTATAAAATTTGAAGAATGAAGATGATTTAATTAATATTCTTGAATTATGATGTGCTTAGCATGGTCAGTTGGTCACCTTGCTAATATTATAAATAGAGGCATGCAGCCTGTGTTTTCATAACATAACTTACACCTAACAAAACTCTACTCTTTTCTCTTCTTAACCATAGTTCTCATCTCTCTAGCTAAACTCTAACGCCCGCTACCCTCATTAAAAAACCCCGCTTAAAGCTTAATAGTGACAATATTCTATCAAAATTTTCAATTAAAACTCTTGAAAAAGGATTTTTATTTTAAAAAAGGACTAGCCCCATCCTACTCTTACGCATTTTGGAGGAGAAGAAACAAGTAATTGTACTTATTATTGTAATATTTTGTGTGTCAAGAGAGTCGATTTTTCAAAATGGCTCCATCGTTGTTAACCTTTTTTTTATTAAGAACTAAAGCCCAACTAGCAATGCAAGCTATCCTAATTAGGGACCTGTGGATGAAACCCAACAACAAGCAGATCTATGTCGATGTTGGCCAAAATTCTACCCAAATAGCCTCAGTGAGGATACCGTTGTAACTTAGCACTCGTGCTTTTTATGATGCAAAAGATTGGGAGGAAGCCAGCGACGCAATAAAATCACGCCATTAGTCCGTGCTTCCTCTCAGCCTACCTGGGCTTTAAAGGCATTATGAGATTTTCGGTCGGTCCTTGCTAATAGCCTTGAGATTTAATTTAAGGTTCCTTTTTCTCCTCCTCGCTCACCTTTTTTTAAAAATCAAAATCTGGTGGTAATTTCCTTTTTCCGACCAAAAGAAGATTTTCTCTTTTTTAAAATCTCGAATTTTGTGGCATTTGAATGCGAAACGAGACATTGGAGAAGAGGCCATTAAGGTCACCTAGTAAGATCGTCATCAACAAGCGCCGATTTTGAGGAACAACATCAACAACAATCATCACAAAGAAGATGGTGACGCTATCGAGCGAATTGCAACCTGTATGCCTGATTTGATAGCTCCATATGAAAACCCATTTAAGGCTAAATTTTATGAGCAACAAAATTCATAAGTGACCTCGCGAAAAAGAGTACGGACTAGAGCTGAGAAAGGCTGACCCAACACAATTACCCGAACCAAACTGAATTTATTGAGAGAAATCCGAACTCAACATGAACATAATCGATTTCAACCCGAAGTCGGCACGATTTGATTGTTTAGCTTGAAAACATGCTATTTTTTAATTTTGAGCATATTTAAACTATTTGTAAGGCTAACACAAAATTGAATAGTTTATTAAATGGGTTAACCCGAACGTAAACCCATCACCTAGCTCTAGTACAAACACGAGACTGAGAATGAAAAAGAGGATGCTAGTTACTTTATTCATTGGGTCCGTGAGGAAGATCCCTCACCAATGAATTAGAGGATTAGAAGTTGGACAAGCTCTTAAAAAGCTCTCAATTGTTTGGGAATCAGTTTATAGAGCCACCCTTTATACGTTGACATCAAAGGGAAGTTGCCTGCTAAGTTTTTCCTTTCCGAAACTTGAAATTCACTAGCGTAGAGTACCTATTATCTGATTTGAGGAATCTCGTAAACATTATGAACCTAAAAGATATAGACAAAACCTTTTTTCCTTAATTATTCCCTCACTTTGGAGGAAATATGAGAAGTCGGTTCAATTCCCTCAAACCATAAAAGATCAGCACATGGAGAAATATAGCCAGGGAATTCTCATCACAATATTCCTACAATATGGAGGTGCTTACCATGCTCTATGACTTAGAATTATTAAAACAAGGAGAACATGAAATCTCCTAGACTTTCTAGTCCATTAAAGGGTAAAATTGTATTTGCTGCTAAGCCTGTAGTGAGGAGAAACAACAGGCTCCACCTGGCTATTAGAAACCTGCGACCAAATTATCAATAACATTTATGGTTTCAGCCTTTAAAAATATTCTTAGAATTGCATGATGCTGGGATATTGTATGAAGAAGAGATGTTAAAAGGCCCAAAGCGTGTTAGGGCAATAGAAATGCCTTTCAACATATAAAAGTGGCTACGTCCTCTAGAGCGACACCATTAAATGAAGTCAATGTTGTAGAATCCTCCAAACTTGATTGCCGTTGTAGGTCTTCACCCCACTTGGAATGATGTCCATATAAGACCTGAAAAGACTTGCAATTCAAGGACTCTTCAAGCCCACCGAGCCCAAGCTTGATGTACCAAAGGGAAAATGGGTGAGAAATACGACATCAATGCTTGTTGTAACCACCACTGTAAAATGGCATTCCACCAATCAATGCTTGGGATTAAAACATTTTATACAAGATCTTGTAGATCATGAAACTCTACCCATCCAAAATTCAACATAGCCTAACAATTAGAGGTGTTCATCGGTCCAAACCTGGACCGGACCGGACCAAAAAAAACCGGATCGGACCGAGTTGTTAGCCTAACAAATTTTTACAATATGAACATTTTATATTTATTTCAATATGAACAATTTCAACATATTTTCACCATGAAAAACAAATCAATATTCTTGAACGTTTGAGAAATTATAAGTTATAAAAGAAAATTAAAATTGAATAAGTAAAAAGTCGGTTTTCAATTTTTTTTATTCGTCCTCTGTCCGGACTGGACCGAAGACTGAATAAAAAAAATTTGTGGACCGTGGACCGGACCGAATTCACTCGGTTCGGTCCGGTCCGGTCCGATCTAGGCCAATCTTTGGCCTGGTCTGGGTTTGAACCGAATAATGAACACCACTACCAACAATTGGGCTAACCTACTGAGGTTTGTGCTCGAGATTTTTACAGTGGAAAAAGAAATTGACCCTTTGTCTCTCATTGGGATCGACACCAATGGAATATGAGGAGATCATCAAGAAGACACTTGGATGACTATCCTCATACCTATTGAAATCGCTCTTATGAAATGGGACGGAGAGGAAGAAATCCAACATCTAACAAGCAACATAAGATGTTTTAAACCCCAACACTTAATTCAAAAAGGGGACCAACTGAGTTTAATCATGATGCAGAAAAATATGATTTTCTTTAGAAGGCCCAAGGATACCTAATCATAGAACAGGCCTAACTAGGCACATGGGCCCAAAACGGGACCCTTGAGGCTCCCACTAGAAGCCCAAACGGAGTAGGCAGACAATAGCCCGGTTTGGGGGTTCTCCAATACAAGATTACCATCCTACCCTTTACTACAGGAGCTATAAATACTCACCTATCCACCTCGAAAAAGGGATTCAGACCCTACCACAACCCGAGGGTGCCTTTTTTGCGGGTTTATCCAAGGAGAGGAGCCCAGCAGCTGATCTGTACATGCCATCTCGTAAGCCCGAGCTCTCATCCCACATCATCATTAGAAAGGTGCGGGAAAGTCCCGAAACAAATCATAATGCAAGAATCACTGGAGGACTTTATCCTATCCATGTTTTAAAAAAAACTAAGGTTGTCATTATTATATAGAAGCTACTGGGTTTATCTATTACCTTCTTCAAGGTCCTCGCAAGGTTAGAAGTTCCAGTGCAGACTACCGCTGAAGAGGTGGTCAATTTATTTGCCACCGGAAGGTCCCTTCAACCATAGGTTTTGATGATATAGATATCCCACCCAAAGGAATAAACATAATAAGCCTGAATATCTTACTATTACTTACACATACAAATCCATACCCATGACTTAATGGATAATAGGTCATCAGTTAACATATGCTTGCTAAAAATAACAAATAAATTAGGCATAATTGAAGCACCAATTACCCCTTCAACCAAATACTTATGAGCCTATGATAGTACTCATAAGATACTTTTGGGGACTGCCACCCTCAACATAAACCGTTGGAGTGATAGAAAGGAAGGTAGCCTTGAAGATCATAGAAATTGAAGCTATCTTCAACATCCTGCTTAGACACCCCTAACTACTACGTTGGACCCTTCATCACAAAGTCAAGATGATAATATAAGGGGTTGTGATAACCGTACATGCCTATCCAATGATCAGGATCATTGAAAATAAAGTTCATGTCATACAGATCAAGCATGATGATCATCATATAGAGATTTGGGGCTTTGTCGTCGATGAATGTGCTATCATTGACACAAAAGATGAATTCCCATTTGACTGTGACCCCTTCTCAAACAAGGAGGCTAACCTTATGATAAGGAATATGGTTACCTACCCGAACCCTGGCTAGGGAAAAAGGTCAGTGATGCTCACTCCTATTCTAGAGGTGAACTTATTTGCTTACCTTTTTGACATAGGCTATGAGCCTATTCCTTAAGAGCTTAACCTAAAGATTTAAAAGGATTTATATAAAAATTGTCTACAAGATAAAGGGATCTGTTGATACAATATGCTCCCCTACCTTATAATCTTTAATGAAAATTTTATGAAGGAAGGAGAAGATGCACCCTCATATGGGTTGCCTAAACCAAAGTACATCCCACAACTTGGGGAATTCCTCGTGGGATTTGAAATCCTTTGTGATTGCACTCTTCCAAAGGAAAACGTGAACTTTACTAATATACCTAATCCAAAATAGATCGGGCATATAAGGCTAGCTAAGATCACGCTAGGTTGCTATTCGGCATAGAGAAAAGAAAGCACGAAGATCCAGGACAGGTGTTAGCGATGGGAGCCCAAGGCTTCGACACCACAGACATAATCACCGATGCTGAAGACTGGAGGGACACTAAAATGATGTGGACCACCCACAAGGGCAAGAAGCGAGTTAAGTTGACCATTGGAAAGGCCAAGGGCCTTATTGTTGAGTCTAACAAAGACTTCAGCTTTGAGCTAAGATGCTTTTCTCTCTACGGGGGAGAGGCTTCCCCTTCTATCAAATCAATTTGTGTGAAACTGATGTACTTTAAATTTTCAATAAAATGAGTTTTCTCGAATATGCTTCTTATGTTTACACTAATCAAGAATTTACCCCCCAAAAGCTTAATGAATAATGAATCAAATCATAATAAAAATTAGACCCTTGAAGAAATAAAAATAATAAAATATTGGAACTTATGAAGAACTAAAGGAGCCAAAATAGATTCATCTTTGACTTCGGAGGAGTATGAGCTATTTACTCACCTCCTAAGTGAATTTAAGGATGTTTTCCCATGGCCACAAAGATACGCTCAGAATAGATCGACAAATCATCGAGCGTACAACCCCGTTATATTTAGATGTGATGCCTTTCAGCCAGAAACTTAACAAACAAAACCCGAATGGGCCTTAAAAGAGGAAGTACCAAAACACCTAGATGCCAACTTCCTAAGGGTATCCAATTATCTAGAATGAGTGGCTAACTTCTGCTAGTACTTAAGAAAGATGAACAGGTTTGTGTCTGTGTAGACCTCCAAGATTTAAACAAAGTAAGCCCAAAGGATGACCTTGCTTTGCCTCATATTGACTTGCTGGTGGACCATACAAGGGGACATCACCCATTGTCAGTAATGGATGGTTATGTCGGGCATAGCCAAATTAAAATGGTTGAATAAGATTAAGAAAGAAAACACTTTCATCACTTAATAGGGAACCTTTTATAGCAACATTATTCCTTCCACCCTAATAAACGCCGAGTCCACTTATCAAAGAATGACCGAAAATTTGCAACATGACATGATGCACAAAGAGATGGAAGTTTATTAGGATACCATGATCATAAAATCAAAGCACGGGGAAAGAGATGCCTCAACTCTTAGGAAATTCTTCAAAAGACTACTAAAACATAACATGTGCTTAAACCCAATGGTGCACGTTTGGGATTACTTTGGGAAAGCTCTCAGGGTACATAGTTTAAGAGGAGCCAGGGCCAATCAATCCAAGATTAAAGACATCATCAAAATGCTCACTCTTGAGGAAGAAAAGCAAACCTGAGGTTTCCTTGGGCCTGTATAATTCGTGATTCATTTTATCTCAAAACTGATAATGACCTATGAACCAATCCTTTAAAAATTGAGGAAAACTTAGCAGATAGAATGGGATGAGCCTTGTCAAAAGGCTTTTAAAATAATAAAAGAATATATAAAAAATTCACCAATTCCCTCATCACCAAAGGAGCATATGTCATTATTGCTTTATTTCACAGCAACAGAAACTATGATGGGCATGATGCTAGCTTAAGAAAATGATGGAAAAGAAAATTCCATATATTAATAGAGCAAGAATTTTTTCGATTACGAAGTTTGGTATACTCAGATAGAAAAGATGTGCCTAGCTCTTGTATGGTTGCCAAACATTGGAGACACTACTGTAGACGCTAAAAAATGGCATTCCATTTTAATAGGGCCGATGACAACATTAATAGCCCAATCTTAATATTTAAGGGCTCAACAGATTGGCTGTCCAAGAATAAATAAATAAGAAAAAAAAAGGCCAAAACGTGGGGAGAACTGGCCCAATGGACAAGTCTCCACATGAAACTAGTTAGGTTCTCCAGAGATAGAGCCCGTCCAGGTTTGCTCTTTCTTTTAGCAGAAACCTACTTCTGCTATGCTGAGTCAGACAAAATATAATGCAAATTAGAATTTTGGGCCTAATTAAATTAATTACTATTAATCAATTAGAGTTCCAGTCTACCAAGGCAGTTTGAAGTTTAAACGGAGTAGGATTAGGTTTTCTTCTCCTAGTTTGATTCACATAGCCTCCTCAATAGCTATAAAAAAGGAGGCACTGGCCCCTAGGTTGAAAAAACTGTTGAGACTGGTATTGAGCTAGGAAAAAAGAGAGTTGAGACCTTTCTTCTAAAAGGGAGAGGTAGCATTAGGAGAGAGTAATCATGTTGATTCTATAAACTGCCTTTTATTGGATTCCCAAAGGATTCATGTATGGTGACCCTGAAGGCATACTTTATAACTTTATCCCCTTTTTCTCTTTACTACTTTTCATGAAATTTAGTTGAGCACAGTTTGGCAAAGATGTAATCTTCAAAATAGTTTCATCCCCGCCCGCTGTACGTAATATTTGAACAATTTTGTCTTTTTGCTTTTTTTAAATAGCATCGGGCCTTGGCTATCTGAATAATTCTGACGCTCTGCATAAATGTGTGATAGTATGATTAAGCTTTAATTTCTTGTATCAATTAGTAGCTATTACTAATGACGGGCAGTGATGGGATGTGTTCTGTCCTATCATCGTATCATTCCCCTCGATTCTAGAACCTCGGTTCCACACCAAGGAGTCATGACGGTCCCCATATTAGGGATTGCTCGGGAGCCTTTTGAAAACCCTTTTAAAACAGCTTCACTTTATTTCTTCGTGTCCTTATCTGTATTATCTGCTTCAAAAGGTGTCATGGTTTGTAAGTTTTCCTAAAAACTCATTAGCGACACTATTTAGTTAGAGTTAACTAAACAGGAGCAAAAGGAAAGCTTTTCTGACTACCTTGGAAGATGGAGGTCGAAGGCTGCTTACATGACGGATCGACCTTCAGAACTGACCAAGTGAGACTATTCATCAAAAATCTCCAACCTACATATAGGCAACATCTACCTTTCACGCCATTTGAAAACTTCACTACACTAAGGAATGTAGGCATGTTGTTAGAGGAAGAATTAGCTAAGGAGGCACCTGGCAAGACTGTTTGCAACTGAAAGAGTAAAATATCGGAATACGGATAAGGACAACGACTCCATAAGTAAGGAGGTGTGTACTCTAGATTGCTACATTAAATACATCCCTATTGGAACCACTCATGAAGGGCAACAACCCACTTGGCTTGTATGATGACATTTTAGCCATTTCATACCACCAAAGTGAAAAGTGGGTCCCATCTATTCACATAATGAGCATAGCTGAATAAAAGCTCGTAATCCCTCCACATAAGATACCTTTAATTCTATTGAATTTAGAAGTTGTGATGTGTCATGCTTAGCTTATAGTCATGTGTTGAATCTTCAAGTCATTTGCCTTTTGAATCGAAGTCTGGTGTAACCTTGATTTATTAATAAAATCATCTTCTGCATTAGTTCTTTGCATATTCGTAGATCCTTCTTTTCTAAAATGCTTCCATTCTACGATAGGCCTTGGGTAAAAAGAGAGAGAGAAAAAAGGTGAAAAAAAAGAGAGAGAGAAAAAAAGAGGAGCTAGCTCAAAAACCTCACAAAGCGAGCTAGGCAAAAGGAGAGAAAACAAAATGAAAAAAGACTAAGGATTTCAATCCATCATTTGGAAAAAGGAAAACATCACGAATTTCTTGCAATAAGTTATGTAGCTCTAAAGGATATGCCTGGGATCAGAGACCTCCTTTGGCAACCCACATTAATGCCTTTATTAAACTTGATAAATTCCCACTTGGAATCCTTTTGAGCCTAACTAAGGAGTGAGAGTGTGCCATGGGTGGTATTAATATCAAAATCAGTAATAAGAAAAGAAAAGAAGAAAAGTTTGGACCAAACTGTAACACCCTATGATGTTAGTAATTTCTAAATTTTAAAGCAAAATGGACAGGCATTCGCCTAAAAACTGACTATAACTTAGGCTTGTAGTCATATATTAGGTACTTGTAACCATAAAAATAGAAATAGTGTGTCCAAAAGGCTCAACGGCTATACACTGGAGATCATAATAGTATGTCCAATAGGCTCAATAGCCAGAAGTACACAAACTATAAAGCTCAACAATAGATAGGAAAAAGATGTGACTAAACAGATCACACATCCGGAGCACTGGGGTTTACATCCCAAAAAAAGTAACTTCAACCAAACCAAAACGACTTACTATTTATATGGTTGGCCTACACAGTCCTTCAGAGCCACTGCTATTCAATGTGCATTATGTGGACTATAGCAGTTAACTTACATATGCTCTAGAACTTACAAATACATCACATTACATCATTTAACTCATGAATCTACGTATATTTTACATATGAATCCTTTTTCAATACAAAAAGGGAGGTTTCATCGGAGGACTTCTACCTGTCTTTTTAAGAACCCAGAGAAAAAGGGGAATAAAAAGGGGATAAGCTAACACACGCTCAGCGAATGATTCTCAACCCTAAAAAAATAAAACAGTTACATACAATACTTCTAAGTAGCATTCACACACAAATTGATATTTAATATCACATGTTAAACAAACAAGGGTATCCATATTCAATAATGTCCTAATAACCCCCAGAATTCATATGGCATCCTTCCCCTCCCTAGCTAAACGAACGAAAGACTTCACGTTCATTAGCCTACAACTCTTATCTTTTAGCAATAACAACCAAACATTACACTTACTTGACATCACATAATAGGCACACACGAACCAATAGTAAGTTGACTCAAGTTAAAATCTAGGCATTGAGGATAGTAGGTCGTCAGTTGATGCATAAGGACTTAACACTAAAAGCTCAATTAGAGTTACTAGCTGGAGTTCTTTTAGTAAGAAAATGGATTTAATGTATAAAAAGGCTAAAACCCTCACTTAAACAAAATTAAGAATTTATAAAGCAACTTCTCCACAGAAAAGTCATTTGGGATTCAATGAAAGCCTTTTTAAAGAATACATGCACTTTGGCAAACATTTGCATTAGCATAGTCCTCAAATAAGGAGTTTTTAACTCTTAATAAATAAGAAATTACTTTCTGGGCATCAGATTCATGTATTAGTGGTCTTTTCAAGTGAGTTTCATAACTCACAACTCATGGTATCCCCTGGGCCTCTCATGGTCAGTGGACTTTTACCCTCATCAAGGTCTACTAGAGTTTCCACTTCTAAGTCTGCTCCATAGGAACTAGAGTTCCCACTTCTGGATCTACTCCCTAAGAGTTAGGGTTCTCGCATACCGATATTCTTCCCTACAGTGTGTCCAAACCATTAGCACTATCCTCGTAGCCCAAAACATTTCAGGTACATCTCACTTTCAACACGTTTAGTATCAAAATCCCTATTGTATCAAAACAATGGCATTTTCATTCTCAATAAGGCTAAAATGCCTTATTAACATCCAGTCGAATTTTGAAAAGCATATGATCACTCATTTTGGCAAAGCACGCTTGTAAATGAATTAGCGGCTAGGTAAGCTTCCAATTTAAAATAAAAGGGTTACTAAGACTCATTTTGGAAGACACCAACTTGCCACATACTCATAAGTATTTTCACTTAAAAGAATTTCAACAGTTTGGTTATGTAACTTAGTCACATGCTTCGGCTTTGCTAAATTCATTTCAAATTCATACAACATGAGATATTTAACGACAAGCTCACAATCATGACACGACATTTAGTTGCCTCAAGGGTTATTTTTTTGACTTTTTTTTGGTTGACGATTCGTCTTGCTTTACGATTTAGCTGAACTATTTAGTGAACCTATTTTTCGCTCTCGCTTTGAGGTATGACAACGAACTAAGACCTTAAGCCATGACCAAATAGGGTAAGAAAGTCTAGCTAGAGTTAAGCGCAATGGGTCCAGGTCGTGGATCGATTCAGGGACCCATTTCGCTGCTAAATTGAATAACTGAAACGTTTAGTAGGCTCCTGTCTCCCACTTAACTCCTATGTAAAGATAGAGTACACATGGGCTGATTATATGACCCATACCAATTCAATTCATGCTATTATATAACTATTGTGACATTTGGCTAAATCGACACCGGACTAACAAGGAGGTTTCGATATTGTAGTTAGCAAATGAGGCACATAGCAGGGCTTAATAATAAACAACATGAGTGTCACAACATAATAAGAAATTAAGTGGGCATGAAACATAACACAAATTGGACATCCAAACACAGTCTCAGCTACACAACCTCACCATTCATAGTAGCATTGACTTACCAGACACACAAACCTGATCTCGCTCTTCACAACACTACCCACAAACAACCTCAAATCAACCAAATTTTCGACCCAATTAGTCTCCTCAGCATCATTTGTCCATTTCCCTCACATAAACTCTCAATTCCACATATTTCTCATTCAGTAATGGAATGCAGGAAATACAAGATCAATCATAAATGCATTTGCAAAAATATTAATACTTTTAGGAATTAAGAATCAGCCACTCGATTCCAAGCTAAAGGGCCCGATTAATGGGTTAATGGGTGATTTTAGTTGAGTTTGAGTCTCCTCTTCCTTCCCTAGTTGTCATCGCACCTGTTCACTCTCTTTCACTATCTCTTTCTCATTCTCTACTCTTATCTCTTCCTCTCTCTAGATCAGTTGAGTGGGGCTGGTGTGGAGGTGGCGGTTTAGGGTTCTTGAGGGTCGAGCATTGTTGGGCAGATCGTCGCCGTCTCTAGCCATGGCCACCGCCGCTTGGCCTCTCTACTTGTTCACTCTTTCTTCAGTTCGAAGGCTGTTGCAAGAAATGGGCAGGAGGGCGGAACTGAAGCCACCAGCCGTCGGTGTGCCACCGCTACCTTCCATCCTCTCCTCTCTCTCTTTCTCAGTGGTTCAGGGGTACACCGATGGGCATAGCTGCATGATCTCCCCTCTATTGGGTGAACCTATAGGGTTTGGCCCCCCTTTATTTTCTCTTTTCCTCTTTTATCACTTAGCCAAATGGGTTTTAGGTCTAAATAAACCAAGCCTAAATAGTTTCCATATTAGATAGTTCCATCAGATCTTGCTCATCTTACATCGGCCTAATTTTGAACCATTTTCCTAATTTACACAACAACCTGATAATCGAGAAAATTTCAGAACTAGTTCACATAACAACATACACTTAATTAACACAATATTAGCCTAATATAGTGAATAGAATAAAACATAACTAATGGAATTACTAACCCAAGTAGTTGACTCTTAACCAAAATATCTTGGCTATTACACAAACAGTATCGCCTAAAAAAATGAGAAAAAAGGAAAAATTGAGAGAGAAAACAGAACACTTTGAAAGCAAGGAGGATAAAAAAAGAAACAAATTGCTAATTTACACTAACTTCATCACCCATGCACACTTCGGGGTTTCGTAGGAGTTGTTTGAGCCTAACACTAATTCCCTTTCTTTGGCACCCTAACCTAGAAGCTTGCATCAAAAATTCCTCCTGGAGGCATCCCTTCTTTAAGCTGCATGTCTTAATTTTGAACTACGACTGACCTGATTTCACATAGGATACGTAGGTAACCCCTTTGAGGCCAATCTATGAAGATTATTTTGCATAAAGAAACATCTTAATTGAATCATTTGGTCTCCAAAAAAACAGAATAAAGAGTGGTTGGCCTGCGAACCTGCAAAGGTAGACCAGACAAAAGTAGAATTAAAATAAAACCTTAGTTTTTAAGGACAAAGAAGCATTCCATTAACTACTCTCATCGAATCAGACTTGACAAACCATTAGTTCTCAATCATCAAAGCCTATAATCTCACCCCCATTTCAAATTTAGGACTCTTAGTCTCATCCATGATTACAAATTCAAGAGTGGATACTTATGTCGTATTCTCAGCTTTCGTAATTGGGCACTCACCCATTATGTGAGACAGGGGTCCCTTTATATTTCCCTAAACAGTTGGGGCTCCCTTCATGGTATACATTTCTCGACAAGGAGATAACCCTATTCTTTTCCCTAAATTAGTGGCTATTCTAGGTAGCACTAGCAAAAGCATCTTCCCAACATGGAAAGGATCACATTTACTCTACTGGACTAGGAGCTACACAAACCAAAACTAGCAAAAGCAACTTTGGCTATCATTATTCTCACACCTTTAGAACTTCAGTTATAATAAACAAAAATTGGAAGCTTCCTTAGAACCAAAGCACTTTAATGCAAAATTAAAGGATACTCCTTCCCTGAAAAGAAAGATTTTCTATCCTAAGTAGCTTAGATGCATGGCTTGGCCTAACCCAATAGTCACCTAACTTTCCACCCCCCATACTACACCGCATAACATCATCGTGCCAAACCCTTCACCTTATATACCTTGATTGGGCCTTATCTAATAGACCCCAAACTTACCATGAGACCTGTATGCATATGAGATTAGGTCATTACATGTCTGCACAGTCAACATAATCATGTATGCATAGTCAACACAATCGAGTCAGCATAATTATCACATCAGTATAGCCTCACTTGAGCTAGCAAGTGAACCTGCATTAATGAATAGGTCTTTAGCCTATTTATTAGACCGCCCTCTGCTGTAATCACTTAAGAACCCTGGATTGAAGAAGACTGCAATCAACCTTCACAGTGACCCTATAGAAAGGGCACACAACCATGGTTAGCCATGAATCAACATCAAAGGTTCTCAAAATGGTGTCAACGATTGTTGTAGAAGACATGTATACCCTTGCCTCAATCAGGCTCAGTGAAAGTGGGGGCTATATCCTCAAAGAAGGCCTTACACAAGCATCCTTACAGAAGGGACATCAACCCAACTTTAGTTTATTAGTTAACAAAGTCCAAGAGGATGTAACCACAAAGGACACTCTAGCCTTTTTATCTCAACAAGAAGATCAATTCCATCCCAAGTTTTAACAGGTCTCCATTCCTTTTTAATAAAGAAATCTTGTGTAAGTCTTTCTTGATGGGATTGGCAAAGCGGATAACCTCTTCTCAAACTCGTGTTGAAAAACACTTAATGGTAATGGAAGCAACAGAAAGCAAAGGAAAATGAAGGAGGAGAACGATTTAAGTATGGCTTGAGCACTCTTAAAAGTAGGCTATTTATAGGGAAATGAGGAAGGAACCTGGCTGGGCTCCCCACACCTCATATGGGCATATTCCCTTCACAAAGAGCCAAACACTCAAACAAACAAAAGAAAGCAAGCAAACAAGAGGAGTCAATGGGACCCTCCCAGGATCTCTATGTGCATCGGAACTTACAAGCATCAAAAGAACATAAGCATGTAAATAAAGAAAGAAAAGTCAAAGCAACAAAGGTGGTCAGCAAAGCCCCAATCGGGTTCCTGCTAAGATATGATCACATTTCTTTTGAAAATTAAGGCAGAAGAAGAAGCCAATGCAAAGAGGATTCGAGGGTACTCTACATCCATGGGTATCCAAGGAAAAGCATGTAATTTTAAAAAGAAAAGAATGGAAGCATTTCAAAATATTCAAAATCAAAAACCAAACAGGTAGTTCGTACATAATGGAACATTTCAATGAAATTTGCTCGACCAACAATGAGGTTCGCTACCCCGACAATATGGACAAAATAAGGAAAAAAATCACCAAGTCTGATTGATCGGCACAAAGATTCGCTACTTCCGCTGTACATGAAGATAAGTTTGCTTGACCAGCAAGAATGTCTGCTTCTCCAGCGATATAAGAAGACAAGTTCACTTGACCAGCAAGAAGGTCTGCTGCTCTAGTAATATAGGACGACAAGTTCAACTGACCAACAGGAAGGTCTGCTGCTCCAGCGACATAGGAAGACAAGTTCGCCTGACCAGCAAGAAGGTCCGCTGCTCCACCGATACATGAAGACAAGTTTACTTGACTAACAAGGTGGTATGCAACTCCAGCGATATAGGAAGATATGTTCCCCTAACTAGTAAGAAGATCCACTACTCCAACGATATAGGAAGATAAGTTCGCCTGACCAGCAAGAAGGTTCACTACTCTAGAGACAAGGAAGTTCACTAATCCATCAAGTCAAGGATAAGATGCATCAGGCACCGTCACAGCAAAAGGTAGACAGGTGACAAGCCTCAGGATCCTCTGCAGCCAGGCATGGATCTTACATCATCGCAGCAAAACGGTCAACTATAAGTGAAGACCATTACTTTGAACTTTGCCTTACCCAAGCTTAGCCAAAGTGGGGTCTAATTGTAGGTGCCTAAAAATGAGATTCTATTTTGATAGGCTCGACATGAAATTAATAGCCCAATTTGAATATCTAAGGGCCCAGCAGATTGGCAGTCCAAAAACAAATAAATAGGAAAAGCAAAACATGATAAAACGTGGGCAGAACTGGTGCAATGGGCTAGTCTTCATATGAACTGGGTCAGGTTCTCTTGAGATAGAGCCTGCCTGGGTTCTCTTCTTCTTTTGACCAAAACCTACTCCTGCTAGGCTAAGTCAAATAAAATCTAATGCAAATTAGAATTTCAGGCCTAATTAAATTAATTATTATTAATTAATTAGAGTTCTAGTCTATCAAGATAGTTTGAAGTTTAATCAGAATAGGATTAGGTTTTCTTCTCCTAGTCTGATTCACATAGCATCCTTAATAGTTATAAAATGGGGGCTAACCTCTAAGTTAGAGGTATGTCGAAAACACCAATGAGAGTGGTACTGATCTACGGAAAAAGAGACTTGAGGCTTTCTTCTAAACGAGAGAGATAACACTAGAAGAGACTAATTGCATTAATTCTATAAACCACCTTTTGCTAGGTTCCTAAAGGATTTAGGTAGGGTTATCCTAAGGGAATATTTTATTACTTTCTCCCCCTTTTCTCTTTACTACTTTTCATGAAATTTATTTGATTACAGTTTGGCAAAGATGTAATATTTAAGAGAGTTCATCCCTGCCCGTTGTAGTATTTTAAATAATTTTAATTTTTTGGTTAATTTGAATGACATTGTGCCTTGACTATGTGAATAATTCTAATTCTTTGTATGAATGTGTGTTAGTATGATTAAGCCTTAATTTTTCATATTGATTAGTAGAGGCCATCAGTAATGATGGGCAGTGATAGGATGCATTTTCATCCTATCATCGTACTACTAAAGAGTCATGATGGTCCCCATACTAGGGATTGCTTGGGGCTTTTCCAAAACTTTTTTGAAGCATTTTCACCTTGTCCCTTCAGTGCCCCTTCGATGTTTCTATTGATATGATTTGCTTCAAAAGATTCATGGTTCGTAAGTTCTAAAAACTCACTAACGACTCTATTTAGTTAAAGACTAACATTTTCTATTGTTTTATTTGGTATCTGTTCATAAATTACTCGACTAAAAAAAGTGAATTCGGACCATGGAAGTAGAATCTGTTGGACCAGAATTAGGGTATCTGATTTGACCTAGGAACCACACCCGGGTTCCCGAATCAAACCTACACCCATATTCTATAAAGGTTGCATGTTTCATAACAACCAACATCATTGATCATTATGGAGTACTACACGAACTAATAAGCGATCACGGGTCTTATTTCGAAGATGAGATCGCAAAATTACTTAAGTGATACAAAATTTAGCGCTGACAATCCACGACATATAGACCACAATCAAATATAAACTGTAGTAGCAACCAATCAAAATGTAAAAAACATCTTAAGAAAGATGACGAAAAATTACAAAGGTTAGCCCTATAAAATCCAATTTGCTTTGTGGGAATACCAGACAACTAAGAGGTTGTTTATGGGAGCAACGCCATTCTCTCTTAAGTACAAAATGGAAGTAGTACTCCTAGTAGAAATAAAATTCCATCATTACTGGTCACCCTTGATGGGCAAATTTCTGAAGTAGGTTGGATGTAGGCCTGACATGAAGAATTAGTGGGTATTGATGAAAAACGTTTGCAAGCCTTGCATCATCTATGAAAGTACCAACAATAGATGGATATGGCTTTCAATGAAAAAGTGCATCCCTAAAATGCTAGAGCGGAAAACATAACGGTAAAGGCCATTTGGGTACCCCTTACAGACCAATAAGTGAAATTCAGACCTCATTAGACTGGTCCTCACTATGTAAAAGTGATCCTTTTGTAGAGACCGTGAAATTAATAGATAAAGATTGATGTTGATTTTCTCAACTCACCAACTCAAATCTGTTGAAGAAGTTGTACTTTTAAAGGAGTCAAAAGAAAAAAGCTAAAAGGCAGATGACATAAAACCTACGACCGCAGTAGCCCAAGCAACATAAAACTGGTTGCTACCAGAGCCCAGTGGCATAAGAAGTAGTGCTGCTAGGCCCAGCGACATCAGGGGTGTACAAAAAAATCCGGTACCGAAAAACTGAAAAAAATGAACCCAAAAATCGATTAACCGAACAAATTTTAAAAAAAAAATCGATTCGGTTAACCGAACCGAATTTTTTTTGTCAGTTTTCGGTTCAGAATTCGGTTAATCGGCAGTTAACCGAAAATAAATTTATTTTTAAAAAAAATAGACATAAAAAATAAAAAAATGTAGGTAGGAAGGTGCACTTTTTTATTATTTATAAATGGTAACCAAAGTTTAATTTTTATAAAAAGAATTTAAACATAAAAAAATGAAAAATTTAGGTAATAAAGTATACGTTTTTTTATTATTTGTAAACGGTTAACTGGTAATCGAACCGAAAAATTGGTTAATCGAATCAAAAAATCGGGTAACCTAAATTTTCAGTTCGGGTTTTGGACGAACCGAAATTTTCGATTAATCGAAAAGGGGTTAGTCGAAATTTTCGGTTCGGTTACGGTTCGAAATTTTTTTGAACTGAAAAACCGGTTAACCGATTTTTGGTTAACTGAAACTCCGGTTAACCAGTTTTGCATACCGCTAGGCGACATCATCAGCTTGCCGTTGGGTCCCAATAGTGGCCCGCCATTGCAATTTTTTGAACTAAAAACAATTGAGAGGTCATGCATGGAAAATAAGGGGCATGACCCCATGACCCCATTTAGGGTCCATCTATTCCAACTTAGGGTTCATTAAAGCATCAGTTCTAAGGGATACATAAAATTAAGAAAAAACATAATGCCTAAAACTTAGGGTTGTATCACATCACACAGGAAAAAAAAGGTGGGCCATTTCCCTTCTCCTGAGGGGAAGAACTCAATGTCTCTTTATCATATTTCCTTTTTCACACCATGCTGATCAGGCAGGTAACCCATTTCTTTTGGCACTCCTAGTGCAGATAGGCCTAGTCCACTTCATTTGTAGCTATCTTCCTAGGCAAGAGTAGCCGAATGGCTAGCCTAACATCACCTTCCACGATAGAATGACCATGAAAGAAAGACAGGGGAGCAGGGGAGTAAGGGTATCAAAATGAAGTGTCGTATGTCTCTGCCCCCATTAACAAATAAACCAGGCAGTGAAAATGAATGTCACACCTTCAAACCAAGAAAGGAGTATTTCACTCCATTCTATAGAACCCACAAGGCCTAATCTTCTACCACGGAACAATCTAGTGGATCTTAAGGTTCTCCAAGAATTCAGTCTACTATACCCCCTAGTATGCCTAGTGGAGGTGTCTTACTCAGGTGCGAATCAAGTAAGTTGTAGTAGTGTATGTCTTTATTTTGATAAGTGATACCACATGCTCCAAAGGCTCCATGAGCCATACCTACAAAAAGTGGAAATGTCACAAAATGGTACAAAAAGAATAAGTAAAAAAAAGAAAAGTGAAAAAATGAGTTCTCAAAGGAGGAAAGGGTTGTCGCAACAGAGAGTGTGCTAGCGATCATTCTCTATGTCATCCAAGTTCATAATGGTCTTGACGAGCACCATAGGAATAGGAGAATTTTTGAGTAGCAACAGCCTAATAAAGGGAGCTAGGCATACTACGTCGTGCTCACTACGGATGAGAAACGGATGTAGCAAGCAAAAAACACAGGCTTCTTGGCCTCTATGCTAAAATGCTTGCCTGGGTAACCTAACATGAAACGACTCTCCACCTAGGAGAGATTGACGGCTTTACCATTAGGGACTCTGTTAGCCTCTACAGGTAACAACTTGAAGAGGGACCGCAGATCTTCCACATTGAAGTCCTTTACTTGAGGAACAATGAATTGTCCCCTCCATCTAGAGGAGCCCAATATGGTTTCAAGCTCCTCAACCATGGAACACATGTCCTCGGTTAGGAAGTGACAGACGTGATAAATACTTAACCTATTTTCACCTGCTTAAGGAAGTGCAGAGAGTTCAGTCCATAAGGCTCCAAAAAGCTAATGTGGGCCATACTCAAGTTGATGCTCTAAGTGTAAAAAAGGGTATTAAAAGAGGCATGATGAAGTAGAGTGAAAATTTGAGGGTGTTTGGAGCTTTGAGAGGATAGAAGATAATGCAGAAAACACCCTAAATTGTTTGAAATTTCAAGAACATTGAACCAAAAATGTAGCCTAGCCTAGCTGCATATGCCTTCTTGCTACTGGAAACCTAATGAATGTCACATATGCATGGATTTTATAAGTGTTCGGGAGGGATTTAGATGCTTAATTATATGATCTATGCCTCTATCTCTACTATTACGCTTGGTTTCGCTTGTTTTGAGAGTGTTTACAGATTTTGACTGTGTGAGCCAAGTTATGTGAGTAGAATGAAGATTTTTGGGGTCTTGTGGATCAAAGAAGATAGCAAAAGAGGCATAAAGATACCCAACATGGACCAACCATGGTCAACACCACGGACCTACAAGGTTCTAGCAGAAGTAGCTGAACAAAAGAGGAGAACCAGCATGATTGGTGGACACCAAGGTCTGTCTATGGTGGTGCCCATGGTCCGTGGTGGACCTATTTTCTCGGAGTCATCTTGTTTGCTTTACGGTTGTTCAACTTCCATGCGGTTTTTACGTTTTGGTTGGAGAATGTTCGGAATAAAAGGACTGTTTTCAGCCTCATTTCATCCCCGTATCCATTTCACAGTCTTGTTAGGATTTAAAATTCATTAGAGAGAGTTGAGAGCAAGTTGAAGGTCAAGATTTGTAAGGATTTTGGGCCAAGTTTGCATCTACCAATGCTAGCACGCATTAGCTAAACAATTCATCTCCCTTCTCTTCTTTTTTCTCTTTAGAATTTTATGTTTTTCATGTTAGTATTAATTTTTAATGTTACGTTTTGAATTGTTAATCTTGGAATTGAGTTGAATTCTTGTGATTGAGCCAATTCTTGTTTTGATTTAAAAGTGCTTCAGATTTGTTGGATCACCATGTGCTTACGGTCTTATCAAGTTTTTAGTACCGTTGTCAGGGCCTAGTATCGAATATTGGGTTTTCTCGATAGGTTTGACTAAGCATATTGTTTTTGTTTGAAAAAAAAAAGTGCTAAAAAATGAAAATTAGAAAGATAAAAAATTTTGACAACGACGAAGACAATAGCAATTTTCCATTTCCCTGAATTCGAGTATGAATTATTTTGGAGATATTTTACACGTTTAAATTCTTTTCTTGCTCAGTGTGGTTATTGTGTTTGTAAATGGCAAAATTTTGTACATTGTTGATGGGAGTGTGAATAGTAAAACCCATATTCTTTTAGGTGGTGTTTGGTGAGCAAAAAAGGGTTGGGGACTTGAATCCTCAGGGTTCAAGTTCCACTCCTTAATGTTTGGTGATAAATTTGGGAAAAGAAACTTGATACCTGGGGGGATCAAGTTCTCCCATAAACCCCTGGAACTTGAACCCTCTTATTATTGGGGGGTTTCAAGTTCTCATCCCCAGGGTTCAACATTATTCTTGTTGTTGCTACTACTACTACTACTACTACTACTACTACTACTACTACTACTACT
>JACYFF010019584.1:42293706-42351909 GCA_017589665.1 Selenicereus undatus
ATAATAATAATAATAATAATAATAATAATAATAATAATAATAATTATTATTATTATTATTATTATTATTGTAATTTATTATTATTATAGTAATTATTATTGTTATTATAGTAAATATTATTATTATTATTATGAATATTCATACTTGCATATAATATTTTTAAAATAAAAACAGAGTTAATTCCATTCCAAAACTACTCACCAAACAGCAAGGAGTGGGACCTGATTCCATTCCAATTTTCACCAAACAACTGGGTTCAGAATTCAAGTTCTATACCCAACCCCCCAGGATTCAAGTCCTGATTTCATTCCATTCCAGTTTTCCTCACCAAATAGGGCCTTAGAGTATTGGGGTTTTCTACCTAAAAGTGTTGATAAGACATGGTATTTGCTTGAATAGCTTGCTTGGGATTCATTTGAATTTGAGAAGGCTAGATGTGTTTTTGGATATTCACTCTCTGATCCTTGTGCTTTCTATGCTAGATTTTATTATGACACTTTTTGGTGTGACTTGTGTAATTCTTCTGATCATGATATAAATTCGTGTCCTTATCATGCATGCTATGCCCAATCTGACTTTGCATCACCTATGGACAACACTGATGTTGTTTTGACCTTGCCTGATTCATCCTTATTGTTAGCTCAGTGCACGGGGCTCGAGGTGGGTGAGCCTTTTGGGTAGTTGTTAGATTTGTTGATGCATGTTTTGAGTTGGAAGATACTTTTGATGAGGTGCATGATCTAGCTAAGACTCCTTTGGAGGGGTCACATGCTTCGTTTTTGCATAAGGACTTTCCAAGCCTTGGTGGTGATATTGTTCTCCCTAATTCCCTTGGTCATTCCCATGTTTCACCTATCAGTTCATAACCCTCTTCTTTCCCTAAGTATTACATTGATGTGCCCATTGATAATTTTATAATTTGTGATGCTAATGTTGCTTTGGGCTATGAGGATAGTGTGTTTGATGTGCTTGGTGGGAATGTTGATGACTATGTTCCCCTAGGTTGTTTTAGAAGGTATGATCCCTCCATTGACCCTTATCGTGTATGCCTAGAGGACTTGCCTAAGAAAGTCATGCGGACTACATTCTTTAATCATTCATATGATTTTTCTATAGGCTTTGATAAGGTTAAGAGGATACTTATACTTTTTGGTGTGATTTTGGCTATTGCCTCTTACTTTGTGTTTTCTAAATTGTGGTTGTTTTGAATGCATCTGATTTAAAGAGCCTTGTCTTGAAGTGGTGATGCAGTGGTTGATGCTCCATTTTCCTCATTTGTAAGGAGGCCTTAGCTTAGGTGTACCCAGCACCTAACCTGGTGAGATTGTTCTCTTTTGTTTTCCCTTTCCCTTTTCTTACTTTCTGTACTTTGAATAATAGTGCTTTAATAAGCACGGGGGAAGGGTAGTTTCGTGGTTTTACTTTTGGCTTTTAGTTTGCATACATGTTAGAGTATAAGGAACCTTGCATGACTTCTTATATGACTGTGGAGAAATGGATGAATAAACTATTAGATGGTCATGAAAAAACTTGCTTCAACATGTTTAGAATGAATCAAATTACTTTTCATTGTTTATCTGCTGATGTACAAAGTAAATATGGATTGAGGCCTTGAGATAGAATGTCAAATTTGTAGAAGGTTGGGTTGTTTGTTTATATCCTTAGCAAAGGTGCTTCAAATAGAGATGCTTATGAGCATTCCCAACATTGTGGTGAAACCATTAGTAGAGTGTTCAGAGAAGTTTTGGATGTAATACATGGCCTTTATAAAGATATGCTTAAACCCAAAGACCCTGAATTTAAGGACATCCCACAACAAATTGTCAATGATAGTTGATAGATGCCTCATTTCAAGGTAAGATTGTGTTTCATATTTATCTTTCTTATTTATAGTTAGATTCATCATATAACATTAATCTTGTAGATATTCTATGTTGGGATTATATTGGAGCTTTAGATACACATATTGATGTAACTATTCCTGAGGAGGACCAAAGGTGTTATAGAGGGAGGAAATGAAAACCAATTGTAAATGTCTTAGCCGTATGTGATTTTGATTTGCAATTTATATACGTATTAATTGGTTGGGAGGGATCAATTCATAATGCACGAATCTTGTTATCTACAATGAGTAACCCAATATCATTTATATTTTTATTATTTATATTTTTTAGTGTCATAATTTGTAGAGTTTATATTAATTATATATTTTAATGTACATTTAGCAAATATCATTTGGTTGACAAAGGTTATCCTTAATGAAAAGGATTTTTAACGCCATATACAAAGATAAGATATCATTAATCGGAGTTTTCGTGGTAAAAATCCTAGAGGTTATAAGGAAATATTTAATCGGTTTTGTTCATCTTTAAGAAGTTGCATTGAAAGGTCACTTGGTGTTCTAAAGCCTAGCTGGAAAACACTATCTTCTATGCCTCGATATTCAATCAAAGACCAAAACAAGGCGATATTGGCAACCTTTGCATTGCATAATTATATTAGAAGAAGTGCAACTCAAGATCCAGCTTTTGAATAATTGACGAAGATCCAGGTTTCATCCCTACTGAGTCACTTCTAGATGTTGTAAGTGATCCCTTAGAAGATGCCAATGATAATTCAAGAACTCAAGAAATGTCAACCGTTCCTAACAATGTTGATTCAAGCTTAGCAGCTACAAGATGACATAGAATATTCTAAATTATAATATTAATTAGTTTAATTGAGACTATGTGCTATGATTAACATGATCATGGACATTGGAGTCTTCGGTTTTAGATTTTTTAGTTCATTATTTTGGCCTTTTAGGACAAGAATTGTGCATGGTCATGATATTTCAATTAATGATTTTAATTTTAATATTTTCTTCAATTTAAGAAATAATGTAGATTAATTAGTATTTTGGAGTGTAGATTGTTCTAAATGTTATTATGCTATAAATTTCAATTATTATTAAAAACAAAATTAAGGTAAATTAAACAAAAATGTTGTGAATATAAACATCAAATTTGGGTGAAGGTATAATTGTAATTTTATGTATTTCAAAAGTCACAATCTATAATTCATAATTCATGTTGAAAAGGAAAATGAAAATGCAATAAAAAAAATTATATTATTAAAAAAGTAATGAAATTATCTCAAGGGGCATAAGTGAAATTTCACCAAATAAGCTTGTTACAAACAACTAATTTTATCAAACATTTTTTTCAGAAATAGCTAATGCAATGAACTAAGTCAAAAAGCTAATCTAATCAGCTAACATCTAATAACTGATTGTCAAATAGGGCCGAAAACTTACATGCAATTTGCCTTGTTTATGAAGGAGAAACATAGTTTCCTATGTACCAAAATCTTCTATGAGGAAATTTTGTCTTATAATCTTTAAGGAAGTTTTCTTTTGTTATCCTATTGGAAAAAAAATTTAGTTAAATGATAAGATACTTGACTGTACCTTATAAGTCTTAACTTTTTAAAAATAAGATAATCGTGTTACAACTTAAATAACATCATATAGGAACGGCATATACATCAAATATATATCAAATTACATCAAATTCGCTATATACTACATGAATAGTATACCAAGAAACATAAACAACTCATAAACAAACGAGTATAGAATTTATAGAGTTTAGAAGTAACTTGATGGTTGGGTTGAAGCATGCTAGTCACTTTCTGATGAGAAGAAACGATCTCACTCACTGGTAGCCATAAATTCTTCAAGTGTAGTCCTCTTTCAAAATATGATAATCGATCGGATTCCTTTCTATGTAGTGAGAGGAACTCATGAACCAAGTACTTGACCTAAAACCCCGAAATTGATAATTTAAAAGTAACAAAGCTTTCTAAAATAGTATCTGCTCAAACTGTCAACAAACAAATGTTGATTGATGTAAACACCAGCCTAGCCTTGGTAACAGCAAAGCTTTAAAGAAATAAAACAGTTACTGGATTCTCATTAGCAATTATTCCAACTCCACTGCCAAAGGCATGTAATTTATTGAAAGTAAAATCTCATTTACTTAGGCCACAATCGAAGCACTGAAGAGGGCTTTAAAACAAGGGATTTAGTCCTTGGAATCGCTCTCCTATTAATCAACGCATTGGAATTTTTGCTCAGCTAGTTGATCATGAAACAACCAACTATATTCGGTTGCCAAAATATAGAAAAAGATGAGAGATACACTAATGAAAAATACTAAACACCTTTCATGGAGTCAAGCCACAAAATAATCTATAAACCAAAAATCCCGGAGATTATTATATAATTTAATACAAATTAAATGATCCCAGGTTGTATGGATCCTTTGGTTACTACTAATAATATAAGTCGGTGTTGAAGGGGCATGTTCCTATAGATGGGGATGAATAGCGTGACTGTAAAAATTGAAGTAAATAAGAAATTAAAACCAAAATTTAAAGATTGATAATGCTCAATAATATTTTAACAATGTTGAACCTTAACTAGGCTTAGTCCTCCTCAATTAGAGTTCTCCAATATAAGAGTCAACACTCTCATTTAAATCAGGATGGACTTAGTTACAAAATCATAGAGCCTCCCCACTCTCAAGTTCTCAACTCTCAAATCAATGATTAGCAAGTGTAAGCTTATGTGATTTCTTAAATACTTTGGAGTATTCCCTCCAACTTTGGGTAACTTGTATTTATAGTGGGACGCCAACTAGTCGTAATCATCAAATCTTTTAAATAAGAAAGTCATTACCCACTAGATTTGATCTTGTACTTTCAACACCTTTATGTCTCATTTCAAAGCTTGCACTTTCAACACCTTTATGTCTCATTTCAAAGCCTTGAAATTGTATTCAACTTTAAACAATGAAATGTATATCCAAAAGCACAATAATAATAATTTCCAAGAATATCATCACAAGCTCAATTTTCCAACAATTATCCAATTTATTTTCTTCTGGGCCAAAAGCAGATTATCCAATTGAAAATTCAAATTCAAATATTATTCCATATGCTGAAGATTTTATCTCAAAATACTATTTAAATAATCAATCAAGGTAATAGGCCATATCAACAAATATGATAAATATTGATTCTTGTTAAGTCATAACTTATGCATGTTTCTAACAATTGTTTAGCGTATGTTGTATGAATTATTTTATCTATTTTATTTTATGTTCTTTACTTTTAGGTTAATGAATAATAGAGTAAAGAGAAGGAGAAAATTTGTTGGAAAGGGGGTTTTATTTATTGAAGGACTTTTCAAGTAGATTTATCAAGTTAGTTCAAAAATAATAATTTATAAAAAATATTTATTTTTATAATGAATTATTTGAAGCACTAGGGCTAAGAAATTACTAATCCTAATGAAGGAGACCGAAAACCTTAGAGGTGAAGAAATCTTGCGGACCGTACTTCAGTTATTCATGTTATAAAATGAAGTACACAGTCTCCCACCCAACAACACCATGCGCGCATCCTCTCCTCATCATCACACTCAACTTCCCCTCATCATCATAACTATCCTCACTTCACCACCTTAATTCTCATACACACCCATTGTTACCAGCATATTCTCAGACACGCCAGCCTCCTTTCATATGTCATATCCCATGATCATCACATAATCATCACTAGCAACATCATCAACGTTATCATCATCATCCTCATATTGTACAATTGTTTTATTTTAATAGTTAGTATTGTTATTAAACATGAAATATTGGATATTTTATATTTTTTAATTTTTAATTTGTGTAGGTAGTTTTCTGTTACTTGGCATAATCTATTTGAAACCATACAATATTAAATATTTTGAACCAAATTTTGTTCTTAATTATCTTATTGATTGATTCATGATTCTATAATAATTAATGTTTATTGATCATGATATTTATATTGGATTAATTAAAATGCATGCTAATTAGTTTGATATAAATTCATTGATAGTTTAAAAGGCTACGTGCATAGAAATTACAACCTTTTTGGATATAAGTATCACTCTAATCGATCATGGATAACTCATACATATCTCTTTAATTTTGAAAATTGTTATAGATCTCGTTGGCAATTTGGTTACAATATGCTAGATGAGATTTTTCTAATAGTTAATGCTCTAGTTTGATTAAATTCTTGTGTTGTGCTAGGTTTATCAAAACTAGTATGGTTTATATTAGGGCTGGACCTAAGTAAAATAAAAACTAAGAAAAGTTAGGGAAGATCCGCTAGTGGTTGGCTTCTATAGTCTACCTCATGGACAAATCAATTAGTGTGTTAACGATAACTATCAATTTTCAAGGTGGATAAAGATTATGCCAAGGATTGTCCATTGTATTATTGAATTTGATCATTGTTTGTTTATTTTTAGTTTATTTCATTAGTTTGTCAGATTCATTTTAAAGTTCCAATTTTGATTATTAAGGCCGTGTTCGGCAATAGCGTTTTGGGTAGCGTTTAGCGTTTTGACTAAATCAATACACTCATCACGTAATTTTTAGTATTCAGTAACATAGTGTTTTGACTAGCATTTCAAGTAGCGTTTAGCATTTTAAGTTGCGTTTTTGAAAAGCTAGTAGTATTAATGTTTTACATTCAAAAGTAGCGTTTCATATTTTTTTACCAAAAATTACCCTTTGGAAATTTTATCTTTGGAAATTATCTATATCCTTTTATGTCAATTTACATTAATCAGCTAATCCAACAACTAAATTTACCGAACACATTTTATTCAATTGCTCTTTTAAACAGTTATCTGCTAACAGCTAAATTAAAAACGCTATCCGCTACCTGAACAGCTATCCGCTACCTAAACCGCTATCCGCTATTTGAACCGCTAATTTTGCTGAACAGGGCCTAAGTTTCATTACCCCTCCCCTTAAAAGTAGTTTTTGTAGTGTGTCTAGGTAATTATAGATTGGCTAGATTTTGAGATTTAGTGTGGCTCAATTTTTAGATTAATTCTGTATTCCAGTTCCGTTAATTTTTACCGTTTTCTTAGAACTAGCTTTAAAGTGTTTTTCTTTTGAGTAATTTACACATAAGGTTCCTGTAGATTCCCAATCTATAATGATTAATTTGCAAATTTTTTGAATTTATTTCATAGTTTTTCAAAATTTATTTCTAAACTTTGTCCTAGTTTATTAGTCCATGGTTTTATTTTTTGTAAATTAAAAAATTAAGTCCCTTAAGTTTTATTTTGAGTTTTTAGGGATGGTTTGAGTCTAAAAATTAAATTTTAGTTAATTTTATCAGTAATTTTTGTATTTATTTTAATCTAGTTTACATTAATTTCAGATTTTATTTTCTATTCGAGTTTTTTTTTATAGTTGTCTCTCTTTTATTTTCTCACAATAATCAAATATAATCATCGGTATATGAATTTAATTTTTACATATTATTAGTTTAGGTGAATTTCTTTGATGTTTGATATTGATTTTGTATATGGTAGTTTCTATTTGAATTTTCAGTTTAATGTTACGTGATTGTCTTAGTTTCTGATTTGTTAAAAAATTATAGTTGAGTATTTATTGTTTTATTCTCAAAGTTTGACTTTCCATATTTTGGAATATTAGTGAGTAATTTTTTTCGATTTTTATTTGTTTAGTTAAGTTTGTTTTAGTAATTAAAAGAAAAATTAAACCTTACTATTGGAGTTGTGAATTTAATTAGATTTAAAATTGCATAATACGATAGTCTTTCCTTGTAGGGTCGATCCCTACTTGCTCATACTATAAATTTTATTTATAAAACAAAGTAGTGGTTTAATGTTTACTCTATGACAAACTTTACAAATTTTGACACAATGCATACGGGTAATAAATTAAGAGTCTTTATCTCTTTAGTTTGCTACTTTTATTATTTTGTTCTAGCTTTAGCGCTGCTTTTTGTGTAGATCTATTGTGTTTATGAGATTAGGAAGTGGTTGCATGATTGAAGATTAAAAAGGGGTATACATTTAAGGAGTTCAAAAACAAAGTGATTCTGAATCTATATGCTGTAAATTGGTAAGTTCTGAAGTTACTAAAGTTGAGATGACTAACCTTACGTAAACTTATTGCCCCTAACTTGGAAACACAACCTTTACCTATTACTTATCCTGCATTAGACCAACCAATTAAACTGAACTCTAGCTTTTTAAACTTGTTGCGTATGTTTCCTAGCTAACCTATTAAGGACCTATATCATCATATTCATAAGTTCATGTTACATGTTCGACTATGTCACCTGAGACCAAATTAGCTTAAGAACCTTGCCCTTGTCACTTTAGGATAAGGATAATGATTGGTTATATCACTTTAGGATAAGCATTCTCAGAAAAGTTTTTTTTCCTACATCTATTGGGTCCATTAGAATAGAAATTTGTGGTACTAAACCAATGAGTGGGAAAAAGTTTCATGAGCATTGGTAGGGGTGATCAAAATCGATTAACCGAAAATCAACCAAAAAGTCGGTTCGCAAAAATTGTGAACCAAAAACCGAACCAAAAATTTCGGTTAACAGAAAATAGGTTAGCCGAATTTTTCGGCTTGGCCAAAATTTGAACCTTAACTGAACCGAAAAACTCGGTTAAGCAGATTTCCGATTCGGTTACCGATTAACCGGTAATTTAAATTATTAATTTTCAATTTTCAATACTTTTTAAAATTAATTTAATTATTTGAGACACCAAATATTAACTGACATATTATTGTATATTTAGTCTTATCTTCAAAAATTATAAAATCTACACTTGACCAATATAAAATTTATAAAAGCGTAAGTTTTGGTTTCGATTAACCGTCGGTGAACCATGCTGTTAACCGAATATCAAATGGCTGAACCGAAAGCGAAAGTGAAACCACAATTTTTTTTCGGTTTGGTTAACCAAACCAAATTTTTTAGAAAAATTAAACCGGTTAACCGGTTTTTCGGTTTTGGTTTGTTTTGCTCACCCCTAAGTATTGTGAACGTTTGAATAAATTATGTGGTGGTTCTCCCCAACATCAAATCTCTGAACAATTATTGATTCAATATTTTTATGAAAGTTCATTACCTAAGATTAAAATATGGTTGATTCTACTAGTGGGAGTTGCTTTCGTTAATAAGACTCTAGCTTAGACTAGAGAAGTATTTAATAACATGGCCCAAAACACTCAACAATTTAGAACAAGAGATACCCAATTTAGAAAGTTGATCATATTAGTGTAGGCAGGTGGATTCACTGCAAATACTAGCTTGGCTCTTTATTGCCGCGATAGTGGTCCACTTCTAGACATCCACCATCCAATGCGTGCAATTATTGATAGATAGAAGAATCATGGTATGCACTTTTGTGTACTAGCTAAAGCTTTACGTCTATCGGGTGGAGATAATATTCATGCTAGGACCATAGTAGGTAAGCTTAAAGAGGAAAGAGATATCTCATTTGTTGAGACCTAACTTTGTCATATCACTAGTATGCTAAACAAACTCATCACTGGAGGACTTTAGAAAGCAATAGTTTGTGGTATTTGCTGTTCAAAGGGGAATCTTATTTATGCATATCATACACTACATAGGGGGATGTGAATGTTGTTTTCTCCAACCAATGTCAAAGGAAGTATGATCAATTCTTAAACACTTATAATGAAGGATGGAGATACCACCCAAATCTTATGTAATGACGCAGAAACAATCCTTCAAGAATTAACCAACCAATGTGTCCACCCTTTGCTCAAGATTGAATTAATTTCCTTTTAGAACAAGTCATTAAGAAAGTTGATAACTAGAAAAAGGAAATTGAAGCTAGGTTCTAGAACATGGAGATGACCCTTAAGCAGGTCCAACAGAGGTAAACTAAAACTGATACTTTAGTTAGAAACCTGCAAGCTCAAATGTGACATCGAATACCATCTCAGCCTTACCAAGATCCCAAGGAAAATGTAAGTGCCATGACACTTAGAAGTGGGAAAGAGCTAAAGGAACATAAGAAGAGATGAGATGTAGAACTTAAAATTGAGGTTAAGGAGTCTAAACCTGACAAAAACAAAGATACCACACAAGAAGTAGGTGAATAAGAAAGAACTTTAGAAGCCAATACCATCTTTTTCCTAGTAAATTGAGACCTAAAACTCCTAAGTTAGATGAGGCAAATCAAGAAATATTAGAAACATTTAGGAAGGTGGAGATCAACATTCTTCTTCTGGATGCCATTAAGCAAGTATCTCATTATGTTAAGTTCTTTAAAGAGCCATGTACTGATAGATGAAAATTAAAAGGGAATGAAAAGGCAAGTATGAGGGAAAGTATATATGTTGTTTTCCAAAAGAAGCTTTGCCTAAGAGCAAGGACCCAGGTGTGTTCTTTATACTTTGTAAAATTAGCAAACCTTTGCTTTGATAGAGCCATGCTTGATTTATGTGCACCTCTTAATGTTAAGCCTAGGTCCACTTATGAACAAACTAAACATAGAAGAGTTGAAGAAAAGTGGTATAATTATTTAGCTGGCTTATGGAAGTAATGCATACACAGATGAAGTCTTAGATGATATCTTAATCTAATTTAATGAGCTTATTGATTTTTATGTGTTGGACATGGGTGATGCATACTATGGCATTCCCATACTACTTCGTAGACCATTTCTCAAAACATCGAGGACAAAAATAGATAAGCATGGAGGAACTTTAACCACGGAATTTGATGGTGAAGTCATTAAATTAATTATTTTGATTGAATGAGATGTCATGCTGATGTTAACCATGTGCATTTCACGTAATTGATGAATTGTCTCAAAATGTTTATGAGTTATCTCATGATGATGAATTACTAACTGTGCTCACGTAACGGTTAGCTCATTTTGTCCTCGATAGTATCCCATGCCATGTTAATAATGATGTATTAGAGCTCATAGGATATTCATTGCAATTGTTAGTAATTGATAGACATAGGAATCCTAAATTACCGAAAGTCATGTCAAGTTGCTACCCTTCAAATTTCACCCCCTAAATTGGAAGTAAAACTTTTACGTGAAAATTTTAAGAATGCTTACATAGGAGACAATGAGCCTTTGCCTATTATAATCTCTAAGGCACTTGCATCTGAAATGGAAAATAAATTGGTTAGGGTTCTTAGAGAACATAGTGAAGCATTAGGATTGACATTGGTAGACCTTCAAGGACTTGGCCCTATATTATGTTCGTATTAGATCACACTAGAGTCAAATGCTAAGCCCACGAGAGATCCTCAGATGAGATTGAAAGCACTTATGATGGAGGTAGTTCAAAAAGAAAGGCTAAAGTGGTTAGATGCTTAAGTGACATAACCCATAGCTAATTCTGAGTAGGTTAGTTGCATCCATGTGGTCCCTAAAAAGGGAGGGACAATAATATTTTAGAACAAGGAAGGTGAATTAGTGCTTACTTGAGTTCAAAGTTGACGAAGAGTGTGCATTGACTATATAAAACAAAAAAAGGCCTTATTGCCGAGTCTAATAAAGACTTTAGTTTTGAGCTAAAACCTAAGGGGGAAAGGCTTCGCCTTTTATTGAATTAATTTGTGTAAAACTAATGTACTTGAAGATTTCGCTGAAATGAGCCTTTCTGAGTATGGTTCATGTGTTTACACTAATGAAAAAATTATATCCGTAAAAAGCTTAACAACTACTAAATAAAATCATAACTAAAATTGCATCCTTTAAGAAACAAAAATAATAAATGCTGGAACTAATGAAGAACCAAAGGAACTCAAATTGGATTCATCCTTGACTCCTAAGGAGGAGGAGCAATTTACTCACCTCCCAAAAGAAATTTAAGATGTTTTCCCATGGTCCTACAAAGATATGCCCACAATAGATTGAGAAATCACTAAGCATACAATCCCGTTATATCCAGATGCTAAACCTCTCAAGCAGAAACTTCACTGAATTGAAACCTGAATGGGCCTTAAAAGAGGAAGTACCAAAACAATTAGATGATAGCTTCAGAAGGGTGTCCAATTATCTCAAATGGGTGGCTAACATTGTGCCAGTGTCTAAGAAAGATAGACAGGTTTGCATCTGTGTGGACTTTCAAGATTTAACAAGGAAAGTCCAAAGGATGACCTTACTTTACCTCATATCGGCTTGCTAGTAGACAACACAGGGGGATATTGCCTATTATCATTGATGGATGGCATCGGGCATAGCCAAATTAAAATGGATGACTAAGATTAGGAAAAAACCACTTTCTTTCAATCAGTAGGGAACTTTTTGCTATAACATCATTCCTTCTGGCCTAATAACGTCGGGGCCACTTATCAAACAACGGTCCAAACTTTGCAACATGACATGATGCACAAAGAGGTAGATATTTATTTAGACAACATGATCATCAACCCAAAACACTAACAAGTACATGCCCCAATCCTCAGGAAATTCGCCAAAAGACTAAGAAAACATAACATGCCCCTAAACCGACAACAGTGTACCTTTAGGATCACTAAGGTACACTTTGGGCAAACTCTTAGGGTATGTAGTTAGTTCAAGAGTACTCAAGGCCGGTCCATCTAATATTAAAGCCATCTCCAAATGCAGGCTCCCAAGATAGAAAAGCAAACCTAAGGTTTCCTCCGGCCTCATGAGTCATTTCATCTCAAAACTAACAATGACCTATGAACCAATCCTTTAAAAATTGAGGAAAACTTTGCAAATAGAATGGGACGAGCTTTGTCAAAAGGTTTTGACACAATAAGAAAATATCTAACAAATCCACCATTTCTGTAATCACCAAAGAAGGATCTATCATTGTTCCTTTATTTCACAGTAACAAAAACTACAATGGGTGCGACGTTAGCCTAGGAAAATGATGTTAAGGAAAACGTCGTATATCACTTGAGCAAGGGAATTTTTCGATGTTGAAGTTAGGTATATTCTGATCGAAAATATGTTCCTAGCCCTTGTATAGATGCTAAAAATTTAAGGCACTATATGCTCAATAACAAAGATAGGTCATAGAAAAAGTAGATACATTGATGTATGATATGCCTTAACCTATGCTATATGGGGGGATCTCAAGATGGATGATTACGCTCTCTGAATTCCATTTGGAGTTACCAGCAAAATTTATAAAAGGAAGAAAATTACGATATTCCCGATGAAGATATCCTCCTAGTTGAAAGTGGAACTTGGCCAATGTATTTTGATGGTGCATCTAACTGCAAGGGCTATGGGATTGGTACCTTTGTAGTATCACTACAGGGGTTGTATATCCCGATCTCCACTAAATTAGACTTCAGGGTAATAAATAATATAGATGAGTATGAAGCTTGCATCATATCAAAACTCCAAATGTGCATGGGGACTTGAGATTGATTATAAATCAGATCACTGGTAGTGGGAAGCGAAAAAGCAAGAGTTTGGATCTTTACCAAGCATACATAAAAAAAATAACATCCTATTTTAAGGACTTAAGGTTGACTTACCTCTCAAGGAAGAGAAACCTATTTGAAGACACAGTGGCAAATTAGCATCCATGATTGGCACACTAGACAAATAATGTCATATGACTATCATAATTAATCGAAGAGGCGAGCCACCTTATTACTTGGAAATGGAGAATGAATAAGTATTCCCATGGTATACAGACATACTAAATCACCACTAGAAAGGGAGCATCCTTTTCATTCCTTGAAAGGAGCCCAAAGGCCACTCCGTCATCTAGCCTAGCAATTTATTGAGGATAATGACATACTTTACAAGAAGGCCACTTAAGGCATTGACCTGTGATGTGTAAACACTAAGGAGGCAAAGCTCCTTATGGAGTGGGGGATTGTGTAACCCCCATGAACTGATTTCTCTTATCTGAGAAGATATAAAGACAGGGCCACTACTGGACCATAATGCAACAAGGTGTTTTTACTTTGCTTAGAAGTGTGAAAAATACCAAAAGTATGCCCCAATTCAGCACATGCCTCCATCGTAACTATGCATGCTTACCTCATCATGAACATTCTCCATATGGAGATTGACATAATCAATAAGCTCACACCTAAGGGGACCAATGGCTGCAAATACATTATGACGGCCATTGGTTATTTCACTAAGTGGGTCGAAGCGACATCATATGCCACCCTTGCTTCTAAACAGGTTGAATGTTTCGTAACAACCAACATCATTCTTCATTATGAAGTGTTACACGGACTAACAAGCAATTGGAGTCTTATTTCAAAGATGAGACAACAGAATTGCTTGAGCGATACAAAATGCAGTACCGGAAGTCCACTACCTATAGACCACAAGCAAATAGAGTTATAGTGGCAATGAAAATATCAAAAACATCTTAAGAAAGACGTCAGAAAATTATAAAGATTGACCCAATACAATCCTATTTACTTATGGGGGATACTAGATAACTATGAAGTTGTCTACGAGAGCAGCACCGTTCTCTCTTATGTAAGAAATGGAAATAGTACTCCTAGTAGAAATAAAAATCTCATCATTACAGGTCGCCTTTTGAGGGGCAAATGTTAGAAATAGATTGGATATGGGGTCTTTAGTAGGTGTTGATGATAAAAGGTTCAAGCCTTGCATAATCTATAAAAATACCAACAAAAGATGGATATTGCTTTCAATGTAAAACTCAATCCCTGAAACATTATAGTGGAAGTCGCAATGGCAAAGGCCATTTAGGTAACTATCACAAATCCAACGATTGAAATTCAGGCCTCATTGGACTGATCCTTACTATATAAAAGACATCCTTTCGACAGGGATTGTGAAATTAATGGATATAGATGGATGCCAATTTTCACAACTCGCCAACTTAGATCGCTTGAAGAAGTTCTACTTTTAAGGGAGTTAAAAAAGAGCTGAAAGGGAGGTGGTATAAAACCTACTGTTATAGCAACCAGAGGCATAAAACTGGTTGTTGTCGAGCCTGGCGGCACGAAAAGTACTGTTGCTGAGGCCCATCAGCAATGTCAGCCTACTGCTTGCTCTCAGCAGTGTCTTATCATTATCGTTCTTCGAACCAAAGAGAAAAAAGAATTGAGAGATCATGCATGTAAAAAAAGAGGCCATGACTCCTTGATTCTACTTACGGTCCATCCAATCCAACATTGTCAAAAATTAAAAAAATAAGGATAGCATAATTCATTCATTTCATTAAGCATAAGTTCTAGGGATAAACAAAATGAAGAAAAAAAAATGCCTAAAACTTAGGGGCTCATCACATCATATAAGAATTAAAAAAGGAGAATCATTTGCTCTTCTCATTGAGGTTGAACTTAATGTCTCTTTGTCATATTTTCTTTTCCACACCATGCTCTTTAGGTGGGTAACCTAGTTTTTTTGGCACTTTTGCTTCTTTTTCCCTTTTTTGGCCAACTTACCCTATACCTCATAAGTCATTAGGCTAGTCCAGATAAGCGTTGTCCACTTCTTCTATTGCTAGCTTCCTAGGCACGAGCAGCCAAAGGGCTTTCGCCCATATGAACCTAAAAAAATGATAGTGGAGTAGGGGAGCAAGGGTATCAAAGTGAAGTGCCCTCTATTTCTACCTTCAATTGATGAATAATCCGAGCAATGAAAATGAATGTCGTATCTTTAAACTAAGAATGGACAAGCATTTCACTCCCTTCTACGGAACCCTAAATGCCATGATCTTCCACCATGGAATAATCTAGCAGATCTCAGGGTTCTCCAAGAATTTACTCTGCTTTGAGCCTTAGGGCACCTGGTTGAGGTCTCCTACTCGGGCGTAAATTGAGCAAGCCACTACAGTGTATGTCTTTATTTTGACTGGTGGCACCACATGCTTCAGACGCTCCATGAGCCATATCTACAAAAAATGGAGATGTTAGGAAATGATACAAAGAAGAACTAAAAAAAGGAAGTGAAAAAAAAAGAGAGCACAATACCTGAAGCAGGAATGGCCAGCCCCTGTAGTGAGTACATTGGTGATCATTTTCCATGTCATACAGGCTCATAATGGTCTCCACCAGCACCATGGGAATGGGAGACTTTTTGAGTAGCAACAACCCCATAGGGAGAGCTAGGCATACTAGCCTTGCTCTCTATGGACGAGAAATCGATGTAGCAAGCAAAAATTATATGCCTATTAGGCTCTACACTAAAATACTCACCTCGGTGACCTAGCATGAAATGGCGCACCACGAGAAATTGATGGTCTTACCATTAGAGACTCTGCTAGCCTCTGAAGGTAACAACCTGATGAGGGACTGCAGATCTTCTACATAGGAGTGCTTCAGTTGAGGGATAACGGATTGTTCCTTCCCTCCAGAAAGGCCCAATATGGCTTCAAACTCCTTGACCATGGTACATATGTCTCCAGTTAGGAAGTGAAAGATGTGGCAACTACTTAAACTATTTTCACCTGGTTAAGGAAGTGGAGGGTGTTCAGTCCATAAGGCTCCAACAAGCTAATATAGACCATACTGAAGCTATAGCTCTAAGAGTTAAAAAGGGCATTAAAAGACACCATGATGAATTAGAGTGAAATTTTGAGGGTGTTTGGTGCTTTGAGAGGCTAGAAGATAATGCAGAAAACACCCCAAATTGTTTGAATTTGAATGAACATTGAACCGAAAATGCAGCCTAACCAAGAGGCACAAATCAAGGGCCAGCAGATGCCACCGAGCCCCAAATGCTGCTGAGTCACTGGATCTCTAACTAATGCAGTCCTCTTTCCTTTTTCTTTCTAGCTGCAATATTTCGAGAGATTAACTTCCTAAATCTGAATTTCCACCCAAATGTTATAAACATTCACATCTAAGTAATAAAGATTTCACATGTTTTCTATTTTCTTCCTTCCTTTCGAATTTTCCTCCAAAATAATCCTTATTTTAAAAGAATTCCTACGTTAAAAACAAAAACTATGGGGGAAGCAGGTGCATGGAAATTTTAAAATTTTTCTCTTTTCTCTTTCTTTTTCTCACTTGTTTTTTCTCATGGAGTTTAAAAAAAAATAAAATCCTAGACTCTCTTCTTGGTCTATTCGACCTTACACATACTACCAATGCTCCAACATTGAGCAAAATTTGAATAATAAGTGAAACACTTAAAGTATAAATGCTCCAACATCGAACATGGCCATAACAATGTGAAAAAAAAATAATTAGTCAAAAATGAGAAGAATCAAAGTCACAAAATATGCAGATAAGATAAAAGCTATCCCAAAAATGAAAAGGGGAAAGCATAAACTGTGAAATGTTCAAATAAGACATCCATAGAAAAGAAAAAAGGGAATCTTCCCATTGATCTGCGCCCTCATCCTCAGGAGATTCTTTTATAATTTGGACCGTAGGTGGTGTATGAAAGTTGGAGAAATGGAACCTAGCAAGTGAGGGTGCATCAAGTGCCATAGAGGCCAAAACCTGAATGTAGGATGTTCCGAAATGCCTATGTATGAGTGCCGTGGGATCTCGAAGTGGCCGACAAAAGATGGACAGCCAGGTCCCTGCCAAAACCACTAGCCATAACATGGGTAGCCACGATAGCTCGACGATGGTGGAGATCGAGAAGAGGAGCCTTCCTAACTTGGCATTACCTAGGGGAATGCACCCATACCCAGGGTAGAGGTGATCCTAACTGCCCGCCCATGGGAGAAACCTAACCTTGTTAGTTGTTACCATATAACATAAAGAAGTGGGCGCCACATCGAAAGATGTAGGCTTCTTAATGGAGATCCTTAGAGCTTGAGAAAAAGGGGTATAGCTCGTCACCTACCTCAAAGAGGGAGGAGGTTGTTATGATCCTGGGAAGGGTAAGCCTCCTAATGATGGTGTCAAGATGCCCCCTACGAGATACATTGAATTAGCACCAAAAAAGAAAAGAAATCTTGACAAATTTAGAGGAAAAGCTAAGATAAGCTAATTTTACCTCAACCACATCATCCCCTAAGGATAACTGCACCACTGTATGATTTGACGAATAGAAGCTTTGAGTCTAGTGACTACTTAAATCATGACTATGTTATTATCCTGATTAAATCTGCAAGGAAAATAGGAGCTAGTAAGGAGACAAATAAGCAAAAGAGAGAGCTAATATTGAGGGAAAAGGATTGACCTCTACCAATCTCGTGGACTATTATGAATTCAGAGATAGTGGCAACCCTTTCATCTTCAATCCTCTCAAACCCCTTCACCTTGAAGGTGTCGATATATCTCACCTTGGTGCTCATCATTGGAAAATCTTCGAGTACTGCAAAATATAAGCCAACACATTTAACAAGGTAGGAATAGTGAAAAAGCATGAGAATAAGCAAATTGGGGGATTAAATTGCGAGTGGTGGGAGACATTAGGTGCTCTCGAATGAACTTGTTATAGTCCCCCTCCTCTTTGTGGTAAATAAAATCCTCCCATTAAGCACTCATCAATTGTTTTTAGGGTAAGGGGGGGGAGTGCATATAGTCCACAACTGTTTAGGCTTAGCCCTTTAAGGTGTCACTAACCTAGGGATCACTTGGTGGCTCATTTGCCCTCTAAGGTACTAAACACACCCAAAAGGTCCCTCAATAAGAACTTTTTAGTGAGAGAGAGCTCGAGCCATCCCAATGCAAGCAGGGACACCCCCAGCATCCACCTAAGAATCCCAGGTCACTTGAAGCAAATAAGAAGGTGAGCACTTCAAGGATTCATAAGTAAGGATATCAAGCAATAAAGCAAAGGGAAATGTACTTGCATCTACAACGATTTGGCTATTCGAGGCCATCGTGAAACTGTCAGTATCCTTAAGGGATGGAGCCTTACTGATACGATTCCTTTGAGTCCACTACATCATAAAAGGCACTCACCTCTTGCATTTAGTATTAGGAGAAATATTAAGTACTCCATGAACCAAAGTTATTGTGGAAAAATAGCAAGAATCAAAATGGTAGACTAAAATACCTCAATACATAAATAAAACAAGCAAGTGAAGCTACCTTGAGCACTTTCAAAAAGCATCCTAAGGTTACTATGAGTTATGTAGTTCTTCTCATCCCACTTGCAAGCAACCTTCATGTACTTATCAAGGGTAGAAAAATTTGTAGTGTTCCAACTAAGGTCGCTCACTGTGGCAACATACTCTAAGTTCACTATTTAGTGCAAGTGAAAACAATTTCCCTTATCGGCAAAAATGGTGCAACCCAAAAGGCATGACATGAAAAGGCATAGATCTCCTCATAGGAGAGGTTACCTGTAACACCCCGAGTGTGGTTTAAAAGGGATCGAAGTGACTACTTATATCACCAAAGGTGCATATTTCTTTTCGGGAAGCCCACTCTAGAACTCCATAATTAAGCGTGCTTGTTGGGGAGCAATCTTGGGATGGCTCACCTCCTGGGAAGTTTCCCACGTAGCGTGTGAGCGAGGACGAGGCACGCTGGAAAGACCTGTGGTGATTTGTGGGACTAGTCAACGATCCTTGAAACTGTTATTGGTAAGACCCGCGACCGACAGGGGTCGGGGTATTACAGATGGTATCAGAGCCGACCCGTGACCGTGAGTTGCACCAGTGGATGGAGAGCCCATGGGCAATCACCTAGCGGGGCAAAGATACTAGGTATGGACCGTCGGTCAAGAGGACTCGTAGGTCGATCGGTTAGTGAGGCACAACGAGGACGTTGTGCGCTTCAAGTGGAGGTGATTGTAACACCCCGAGTGTGGTTTAAAAGGGATCGAAGTGACTACTTATATCACCAAAGGTGCACATTTCTTTTCGGAAAGCCCACTCTTAAGAACTCCACAGTTAAGCGTGCTTGCTGGGGAGCAATCTTGGGATGGGTGACCTCCTAGGAAGTTTTTCAGGTAGCGTGTGAGCGAGCACAAAGCACGCCGAAAAGACCTGTGGTGATTTATGGGGCCAGTCAATGATCCTTGAAGCTGTTATTGGTAAGACCCGCGACGGAGAGGGGTCGGGGCATTACATTATCCAAAGAGCCGTTCAAAATCTACTTGATCAAGGAGAGATTAAGAAAGTTGGATTTGATGGGCCACCCCTTAGCTGAAGACTTGAAGAGGTCAATATGCCTCTTCCTTCCCTCACCTGAAGTTGAGATCGTGCCTTAAGGGGTTCAATCTAAAAGGGTTCCCAGTTGGCATACAGAAATCCATAGGAGTGATCATCATCTCACACAAAGGAAAGTCAAAGGTCCAAGTAGTGTTTCAAAATCTCTGTATCAAACCCTTGAAGTGGTAACATGATGTTTGCTGAGCTGCAAGCTTGGAGATGAACCAAACCTAGCAACTCAACATAGAAGATATGTCCTGGAATAAAGGAGAACAGTTCCACTAACCAAGACTAAAAGATCCACCACCAACCCTCCTAAAGTCTGAGCACCAGAAGATTAGCTAAAGGACTGACCCCCTAAACACCACCAAGTATAGGATAAAGTTTATAGAGATTTGAGAGAGTTTGCTTTGAACCAGCAATTGAGGTCTTTCATATATCATCAACTACTGCTTACAATAAAAAACAAGGCTTACATACTCAACCTTACTTACATAATCAACGGCTAAAATAGAATACGACTAAACCAGCAAAATAGTTTGAATCAAAAAAACATCAGGTGACCCTTGATCTTTGACACCTAATGCCCTTGCAAATCTCCATTACTGAGGTGTCAAGCTCAAACCAATTCTAAGGACTACTTTTGCTAAAAGTCAAGCAACCTTTATCATTTAGTAGGTAATTTAAGTGCTAACAAATGAGCTAGGTTACTATCCAAAAAGGGTGATGCTCCTTGACTAAAAATGATTCACCAGTAGCTGTTGGAGCAACCAAAATGCACTGAGCTTCGGGCAATCCTTATTGAAACTGAATTAAGCTAAGGTTGTTGGTATGCCTCAAAATGACCTTGTCTACTTGTAAGAGGACCTAGGATATCTAGAAAAGCAAGGACCTCCCTAAACAAGCATCAAAATTGTAGTGTTTCCCTTCACAGAATTGATCCTTAAGAGGATAAGTGAACAATGGCTCATTTCACTCTGGCTAAATAGCTTGAAGTTGCCCTTGGTCTCCATCATCCTCCCCTCTTTTGAAATGATTTTCCCTCAAATCCCCATAATCAATATCATCCTCCACATAGGGACTTAAATCATCGACATTAAAGGTGGCTGACACAGCCATATCTCCAGGGAGCTCTAACTTGTAAGCATTGGTGCCTACCTTAGCCAACACTCTGAAGGGACCATCTCCTCTGGCCATCAACTTGCTCTTTCTTCTTGTGGGGAATCTCTCCTTCTTGAGGTAGAGCCAAACAAGGTCTCCATGCTGATACTCAACCTCCTTTCTATTTTTGTGTGGCCTTGATCTTGTATGCCTCATTGACCTTCTCAATATGAGTTCTAATATGCTCATGCGTCTTCTTCATGTCCTTGGCTCTTTGCTTAGCTTCAAAACTAGCCTTGAAATTAGTAGGTAGGGGGATGAGATCAATGCGAGTAAGTGGATTGATCCCATATAAGGCTTCAAATAGAGAGCATCCAGTAGCTCTAGTTGGGGTTCTGTTGTAGGAAAATTCATTATGTGGAAGATTGAGATCCCAATCTTTTAGGTTCTTTTGGACCAATGTTCTAAGGAAGGTAGCTAAGGTCCTATTGGTGACTTCAATTTCGCCATCAGTCTAGGGATGACGGGTAGTGCTGTAAAGCAGCTTGGTTCCCAACAGATGCCAATGACTCCCCCAAAAGTGAGACAAGAACTTGGTGTCTCTATCACTCATAATGGTCCTTGGTACCCCATGAAGTCTGATTATCTCCTTGAAGTACAAATATGCAACATAAAAGGCATCATCTGTCTTGTGGCGGGCTATAAAGTGTGCCATCTTTGAAAACCTATCAACAACCACCTAGATAATAAGCTTGTATGGCTTGCAATCCTAAGAGCTTTGTTCCCAGAATTGAGATAAGCGCATACCTTCTGGGAAGGGCATCAGCTACCATATTTTCAGTGCCCTTCTTGTGGTTGATAGAGAACATGAAAGCTTATAGAAACTCAACCCAATTAGCATGTCTGGCATTGCGTTTGGGTTGACCATTGAGGAACTTTAAGGCTTGATGAACAGAATGGAATACAAAAGCCTTAGGCTTGAGATAATGACTCCAGTGACTCAATGCTCTCAATATTGCATAGAATTCCTTATCATATGTTGAGTTGTTGAGTTTGGGGCCATTGAGTTTCTCACTGAAATAGGCCAATGGTTTCTTAAGTTGAATCAGAATAGCCCCATTGCCCAATCCACTGGCAACACACTCTACCTCAAACAATTCCCCAAAATTGGGTAATGCTAGGATAGGTGCCTCACAAACCCTTTGTTTCATGGTCTCAAAGACCTTCCAAGTTGTGGGAGGCCAAGAGAAGCTGCCTTTCTTCATGCATTCTGTGATTGAAGCCATGATTGAGCTAAAATATCTGATTAACCTTCTCTAAAATGAAGCAAGCCATGAAAACTCCTCACTGTTGTGACTGAACTTGAGACATGCCATGATCTGATTGCTTCAACCTTGGTCTCATCTACCTGAATGCTATCATAGGAGACCACATATCCAACGAAAACAACCCTTGGAATAAAGAACTCACATCTTCCATGCTCACTATAGAGCTTCTGACCCTTGACTGTAGAGAAGAGTTGCCTCAAATGATGGATGTCATCTAGTTTAGTCTTGCTATACACAAGAATATCATCAAGGTACACTACTACAAACAAACCAATGTAGGGTATGAGCACCTCATCCATCAGCCTCACGAAGGTGCTTGGGGCAATAGACAATCCAAATGGCATAACAAGCCACTCATATAACCCTTAAATGGTTTTGAATGCAGTTTCCCACTCATTCCTTTTCCTTATTCTGATATGATGATATCCACTTTTGAGATCAATCTTGGAGAAAACTTTAGAATCATGGAACTCATCTAACATATCATTAGGCCTAGGAATAGGATACCTATACTTGATTATCATATTATTGATGGCCCTACTATCCACACACATTCTCTGACTGCCATCTTTATTTGACACCAAAAGAGCTAGAATTGAGCATGGACTCAGCTCTCCCTCACATATCCTCTGTCAATCAACTCCTGAACCTGCCTCTGTAACTCCTTGATCTCAATTAGGTTGCATCTATAAGCAGGCTTGTTGGATAAGGGGCCTCTAGGAATCAAGTCTATTTAGTGTTTAATTTCCCTCTTGAGAGGAAGGCCATGGGGTAGCTCCTGAGGAAATAAATACTCAAACTCATGGAGTAAATGCTAAACTGAGGGATGAAAAGATGTGGCATCTGTACTGGGGGTGGATTCCACTATCAAGATGGAAAATATGGGTTTCCCCTTAGAAATAGCCCTCTCCACTCTTCCCCCATTGATAAGTAAAGCACTCTCCTTGTGTTTTTCCCTCCCAGCTTCAGCTTTGTGTATCTAGCTAGGAGCTAAAGGGGTCAAAGTCATCTTTCTGCCTTTCAATTTAAAGGAATAGGTGTTGGATTGACCATGATGAATAAAATATCTATCATACTGTCAGGGTCTACCAAGAAGTAGATGACCAACATCCATAGGCAGCACATCATACACAACCTCATCCTTGTATTCTCCAATTGAAAAGGCAACCAAAGCTTGTTTTGAAACTATTACCTCATTCCCTTTCTTAAGCCACTATAAGGTATAAGGCCTGAGTGTTCAATGGTGGTCAAATTAAGCTTGCTGATCATTTTAGTGGAGGCCATATTGGTATAGCTCCCCCCATCTATAATCAGGCTGCATGTTTTACCAACTGCCTTGCATATAGAGTGAAAGATTTGCTCTCGTTGACTGACTTTTGCTGGGGCTTCAGTGGCATGAAGCACTCTCTTGATCATTAGCATTTCACCTTTTTCAAGTGGTAGATAGGAGGTCTCTCCTTCATTAGAAGCTTTCTCATCTTCCTCTACCTCCATGTGATCTAAGTCTTCAATCTCTCTAAGTGTAAGGACTCTTCTATTAGGATTGTCAGCTTGAAAATGTCCACAATTATGGCATTTGAAACATTTCTTCTGGTTTTTAGGGGCTTCTTTGGCTAACTCCTTACCCTTCCCTTTGTCTTTGACTTCCTTGGGAGTAGGGTCTAGTTTGTAGCAGTTGAGGGCCCTAACTGGAATAGCTGGCTTGGCATGGGTAGAAGGGTAAGCCCTCCTTGAGTTAAGCTATTTCTCAACCTTAACAGCTAGCTTGCAAGCATCTTCAAAAGGTCTAGAAAGGCTGAAGCTCAACCTTATCCAAAATGACAGGGTTAACACCCTTGAGAAATCTAGCAATAGTTTTCTCTGGCTCTTCCCTCAAACGACATTGGATTTGGAGTTGCCTGAACTCCCTTATATATTCCTCGACCTTCATGCTTCCTTGAAAAAGAGAAGTACCTCTGAGATAAAGTTCTTGCTTGTATGTAGCTGGTAGAACCTCTTGTCTATGTATTTCTTCAAATTGACATAGGTTTTGATCTTGGATTTACCTTCCAAGGCCTTGGTTCTTTTCAGATTTTCATACTTAAGAGAAGCATATTGTTTTAGTTTCAAAATAGCAAGCTTAAAAGCCTTTTCCCCAAAGTGTCCTTTGATCTCTATAATCCTTTCCCTAGCTTGTACCCATTCAAGGTAATCTTCAGGTTTAAGGCTACCATCTAACTCAGGTGCCTCCATTCTGAAGTCCTTAAGATTATCTTGTGCACTCTCTTTCTCCCACGCCTAACTTCTCCATTCAAAGAACTACTGCCATAATGGGAGTCTAAGGAAGGGTCAGAACCATTAGGAAGGTCCTGAGAAGGTTCTCTATCCCTACCCCTAGTTTGAGTCATAGGCTGTTGTATTTGAGCAGTAAGGGTTCTAATGCTTTCTTGTATTTTTAGGATAGCCCTATGCCTTCCAAGTTCATGAGCCTGTTCCGGAGAAAGGCCTCTAAGAACTCTAACAAGCTGTTGAGGAGGGGGAGAAGTAGTACCCTTCTCAGCCATGGTGTTTAGGTTAGGAAAAAAAGGTGTGTTGTGGTTGTTTTAAGGAGCTAGGTACTTTGTAGCTGGATTGTGGTTGGGGTTTTAGGGTTCTTTGTGGCTAGAACAACAAATTCCAGATTGTACAAAAGGGAGTTGAGCTGAGAATAAAGCAATAAGAGTAGGAAACAGAAGAGAACTCACCAAGAATTACAATAACCCAAACCTAAATTATGTTTCTTTATTTAATTACCTCATGCTAATGATTTTCTCATATTTATTTATCACATTTAATCATCCCGGTCGAGAAAATTTTATTAAGGCCCTCACTTTGCAATTCGATTTTTATTAATGAAAGGAAAATTCGAAAAAAATTCTATTAAGCCCTAATAATTATAGTCTAATTGATTAAATTATTTTTCCGTAACTTCACAAAAGTTAAATTTTGAGTTACGCAAAAACTTTATTGTTACAGAGTGTTTTATTTCCGAACCCAACTTATGTCGGCCCAATTGGAAGCCCAACAAGCTTGCATTATTAACTTAGCTAATTATCATGATTTAAGCTTAATCATGGTTAGAAAAAGTTATTTTTGGGGGAAAAACATTCATCCAAGTCAAATTTTTTTTACTCATTCCTAGCCAAGGAAACCTAAACTACACACATCTCTCCCCTTTCTCTCTCTAACCCCCCATCTGCTACTTTCCTGGTGTTTTCTGGCCAAGCTTGGCTGCCTCTGACCCCCCCCTGACACCCTAGTACCACTAGCCACCATCCCCAATCCTCAAAACCACCAAATATAACCTCCATCTTTACTTTTTTCAAGCTCAAAGTGAGTAATCCGAAGCTTGTTTCTTTGGATTTTTGATTTTGATTCTTGTTTATGTTGATTTGAGTTTTAATCATGTTCTTTGGATGGAAACAAAAGTTATTTTGATGTTTTTAATTGTTGATTGAGTTTGGAGCATGCTAGGGTTTAGGGCTATTCATGATCATGCAAGCTTAAGGTTACAAGTATGTTTTTCTTGGATTGTTTGTATTTGATTTAGTGGTTTTAATCTCTAATAATGTTTATAAGGGCGTTTTGGTAATTTTGGATGAGATGAAGAGGAAGACAGTTGGTTACAAGCTAGGGTTTTGGCAATTAAAGCATGGTTTGAATTATTTTAGCATTAAGCATGTTGATTGATTTTATTTTGATGCAAAATGAATCTTGGATGTGTTCTTTGACTTGAAAAAATAATTTGGTGTGATTTTTTACAAAGGGGTAGATTATGGAAACTTCTCCAGTTGATTATAAAGGATCATTTTGCTCATTTATGCAACAAAATAAGATCATGGATGTATTTTAGGTGGGTTTGAGAAAGAGAAGAATTGAAAATTTGACGTATATGATTATGGAGTGAAATTGAGTATTATGGCTTTGTACAGTGATAGGAAGGACAAAAGCTTTGTTGCGTGATTTTAAGGAGTGATTTTAGATGAGCATTTGTCTGAAAAGAGAGAAGGAAGCAGGGCAGTGTGGCTGTGAACTAACATAACACAAGGGACTCTTTGCCAATAAACTAGTAATTATCAACCCAGCTAAAAATTATGATTTTTGGTGGGTAGCTATATCAGTGTGTTAGCTTTCAAATTCATTTTAAATCGCATTAATCTGAGTTCTGTAGAGAAAGTTATGGCCATTTTTCTAGAACTATGCAGGTTCAACCAAAATTGGTACACTTGTGTTCTAACCCCATTTTGGAACCCTATTGTGGGAATTATGTTTTGTGTTGCAAATGAAATTTTTTCGAGACTTCTTAAGCTTTCTATATGGAGGAATTAGGTCTCAAATAGAGGTCAGGAGGCTTGGTTACGAGTCATTTATTCTAGCCCCTATTACTTCTTTACTTTTTTTCTAAAATTATCGACTATGAAAATAAAAACATTTGCTAACTATATGTTCCTCTAACGATATTTTTGTATAGAATTAGGGCCTAATATATCATTTCCTCCCCTTTTATGCATAATCATACTCAGTGAAATTTCATTAAAAGCCACAGGTACGTTCATTGCATGTATCTTTAGAAATCAGCACTTATTTATTAAAATTATAATGTTTTAGTAAGTACATCAACAAATTCATTTAATCAATGATTTATCACAAAATTAGTGACATCATCAGTTATCAGTTATAGGGCATTGCCCTTCAATTATCTGCGCGGCTTCAGGTTAGGTCCCTTGATCGTCTTGGCATGTGTACACCTATCTTCATATCGTAACAATTACTAGGGGTTCACTATCAGAAAATAATTGACAATGTAGTTTCATACTCATTTGATTCCCTGTTTTAAATCAAAATGAATTGCAATGCGGATCTAACCAGTTTTTCAGTGAACTTTTAACAATAAAGGGATGCATGTGCTGAGCTTCAACTCATAGTTCAAAATGTTTTCATGTTTTGTTTTAGGCATATGTTCAGTGAATCACCCTCAGGTTGGCAAGCCGACTGAAGGTGATAAGTGAGCAAGGAAGTCTGAATGGAACGATGGTGTGTTAGTGATTAGATCCTTTTAGCATTGTATTATGAAATATTTTGATGTTAGAATTGTATACTCTACAAGAGTTACTATATTTTGATGTAAACCTTGGGATAGTTGAATGGTTTGATGTTAGAACTGTTCATATATGGGTTTGAGGGGTTGTGATGGTAAACGTTGTTTAACGTTGCTATATTTATTATGTACAAGTGAAGCATCATCCTTTTCGGAAGGTGATAACGTCCTGATCATTTGAGATATTACTTCTAATTGGTGAAACTAATTAAGAGGACACAAACGATGAATTATGTACATTTGGGGTGTTAAAAGAATCAATGTTGGGCTCTGATACCAAATGATGTATGCTGAACTGCAAGCTTGGAGATAAACCCAACCTAGCAACTCGACATGGAAGATGTGTCTTGGAATAAAGGAGAACAGCTTCACCAACCAAGACTGAAAGATCCACCACCGACCCTCCTAAAGCCTCAGCACCATAAGATCAGATAAAGGATATACCCACTAAACACCACCAAGTATAGGATAAAGTTTGTGGAGATTTGAGAGAGTTTGCTTTGAACCAATAGCTGAGGTCTTTCATATATCATTAACTGCTACTTACAATGAAAAACAAGGCTTATATACTCAGCCATACTTCCATAATCAATGGCTAAACAGAATATGCTAAGGGACTAAACCAGCAAAATAGTTTAAATCAAAACAGCCTAAAAGCAGTAGGTGACCCTTGATCTTTAACACCTAATGCCCTTGCTAATCTCCATTACTAAGGTGTCAAGCTAAAACTAGTTCCAAGGACTGCTAATGATGGCTTTGGAGGTGATTTGTAGCTATTTGCATCGGGATTATGCTGGTTGGTCATCAAAGTTAGCAGCTCGAAATCCATTGGATCAAAGGGTATTTCTAAGGTACATGCGCTGGTTAAAAGCAAATGCTGAATGATCTAATTTTACAACTTTAGCACCTTAAATGATAAATATTTAGACATATTTTCAAGTCCTTAAACACGCTAAACGAGCTGTTAAGTTGGAGGCAAAATACCCTATTGAAACTGCTGCTGCTGGAATTGATCTGCTACTACTGCTGGACTGTTTTTCCTGAAAGTCAAGCAACCTTTTATCATTTAGTAGCTTATTTAAGTGCTAACAAATGATCTAGGTTACTATCCAAAAACAGTCATGCACTTTGACAAAAATGATTCACCAGTAGCTGTTGGAGCAACCAAAATGCACTGAGCCTCGGCCAATCCTTATTAGAACGGAATTGAGCTAAGGCTACTAGTAAGCCTCAAAATGACCTTGTCTACTTGTAAGAGGACCTAGGGTATCTAGCAAGGCAAGGATCTCCCTAAACAAGTATCAAAATTGCATTGTTTCCCTTCACATAATTGATCCTTAAGAGGAGCAATGAGCAATGACTACTTTCCCTCAGGCTAAATAGCTTGAACTTGCCCTTGGTCCGCATCAGGCAACAGTTGATTGCCTTCCAGGCCCTGCCATCTTCATCAAATGGTTGAGTTGGCACGAATCCCTTTTGTCTTGCCAACGCTGGGAAGCCTCCCATGAAGATACTTAATATCTTTCAAATTCACATGCATTTTCAAGAATTCTGGTTATAGAAAAAAAAAGCCAAATTGCCAAATTGACTCAAGAAGATTCAGGAATTGTCGAGGGGAAAGAGCATTAACTAGCTAGAAAAAGAACATACTAGGCCCTACCAAGCAATGGTGGAAATGTTGTGGTTCTTATCTTCTGAGTACAACAAGTTGAAGGTATTAATCCAAATACTGAGAGTCCAGGACCTAATCCTATAGTTATCCAAAAACCTATTGTTGCCCTGACGACGAAAGAAGGAGGTTGTGCACTAGCCATAATCTACATGTAAAACATCAAGATTTAATTTTCAAGTTAATAGGGTTGATTTCCAACCCTTACAACAACCAAAAGCTACATGATAGAATTTCAATAGCATTTCTGCTGGAACTCAAAAAAATTGAAAGTTAAAGCCTGAGGAGCAAAAACTAAACCGAAGTTTCACTCATAATATCTTTCTACACTCTACACTGTCCCAAATACACAAAATTTATCCATCAACTCCGTAAAATGAAGGTTCACAACCAAACCAAAGAAACCCTCAAATCCTCCAAAATGGGTATAAAATTCAAAATTTCAACTTAAAATGCCAAAACTTGAGTGAATAATGCGAAAGCAAACTAGAAATGAGCAATTAGCTTGTGATTTGGAGCAAAAGGAGGCCTTGAAGAGCTTGAGGGTGCCGACAATCACATTTTTAGAGTAAGTGTAAAGTTGGGAGCAAAATGGAGAAAGAAAGTCACAACAACTTTTATGATTTTGAGCATAGGCCCAGCTAACGTGTGAAACACTCCACTTGAGGGGTACCTCACAAGACTGAAACTTAAAGGAATTAACGAGGGCTTGCACAAGTGGTGGAGCATGTGGTTTAATTCGATATTATGCGCAAAACTTGACCAGCCCTTGACATATGGACCACAAAACCTATCCTTAACGGAATGATTTTACATATAAACAATTACTCAATATCTTGTTCATTCATAATGAAATATTTTCTGTTTGTGGGTAAAAAAACATGCTTCTTTGGAGGGAGATATTATTTCACCAATCGAGTGACAGATATATAACATATTCATACCTAATGATTTTCCAATTTGATCCAATCTATTCATTCGTACCAAGTATCATGGGGAATGGCCTAGTTGCTAGTGCTATATGTCAAATCATGTCGCTGAGGCTAGGCATTTGGCACAGCTATGCTTCCAGCACAGCTTCTGACTCAGTGCTAGTCCTTGTCATGCCACTAGAATCTGATTTCAAAAAAAGGATGATTTGTTTGCCCATAAGCAAGTAATGTCCAACACATGCATTAAACTCAACCTCACAACCAAGGGTTAATTCGCCATATGTTCCTCACAATTTGATGCTAGATAATACAACTATTCTAGAGAATACATTAACATTATTTTTCCTTTGAGATGAACTAACATATTACAAATAAAGAAAGGGGCTATGGGAAAGATACCAAACCCTCCCAAAAACTAATGATTTCATTAGTGATAAAATTCACGCAAACTCCATGGTGGGCTACATTTGACGTGCCAACCTTTAGTCGTTCCTAATTTGGATTAAAATTACAACTAGGCTTGATCCCATGCTTCATACGGTCATGAGTTAATATGCATTTTGAAAATTTATTAAAAATATCAGTTAAAAACTTTGTTTAATTGAAGTCATTTAGTCATTTTTTAAAAAATTGACAAAATGTAAGTAAAATATTGGAATATGATAACTTAACAAACAAAGGAGCAAAAAAAATTTAGTTCCATTACTTAATTAGAAATAATAATCAGTTAAAATTTTATGAAAGAGCAATAGAGATATTTGTTCCATTTTTAAAATATAAGAAAAATGTTTTCTTTTTTTTAATTCAGAATAAAATTACTTTACATATGATTCAATATGTACATTTCAATTCAACATTGTTAATAACCTTTCAATGCACTGTATTAGATTAAAAGTCATATACTAATTAGTAACCCATGAATTAAGAATTAACTTTATTGCATAAAAGAGAACCAATGATAGTTGAATGATTTAGTATATCATATTGATGAATAAATATTGAATTTAATAATATGGCTAAGATCATTTATTAGGTGTCACAAAATCATATTTTTTATTTAAAAATTAAGCAACCAATGATAACATGACAGATGTCATCACCATGTTAACTCATTTAGTTTTATACTACATATATGATATGATGTATAGGTGTTCTGCTGTTTCGTCCGTATAGGACTGCATAGCTTATGCACTTAGAATTGGCAATTCTATCCAATTTCATAGTTGAAATTGGCAACAATTTGTTAATTTTTCTAACCAAAATTCTCCATTTGCAAAATATTCGATGATTACTTATGTAGTTTTAGTGAGTGACAATTGAAAAATAGCATAAATGTAAGTTTTAAAGCTATTAACAATAGAGTAAAAAAAGGAAAAATGGGGAAGAAAATTTAAGAATAATGTTAGAGTTGGACAAAATGTTAAGAGTTTGTTATTAATTTTATTTCTATAAAATATAACTAGCTGGCTCATATTGCATTTGATATTTCCATAATAGTTTGTAATATGGAGACTTTTATATGAAAATGTGATGATATTTTGAAATATTTATTCATGGCTCAAAAATTTCTTATATTTTTCTTTGAAATGTAAATTGGGGGGGGGGTTTCACCAACTCTCCTTATAAACATATGTATTTCGTTTGCTTAGAAAACAAAACCCTCACAATTCTACAAAAACTTGGTGCCTTGAATTGCTATTCAATGCCTCAAGTTTCACAACCTAAATCAAGAAAGAATAATAAAAGACACATATTCATTTAATTTGTATCCTAAATAAATTATTTTAAGAAAATTCATTAATCACTTGGCTGCAATACGGTTATTTTTAAAACGTAATTATTCATTTAAAAAAATGGGCTCAAGTGTTCCACTTTTATAGTTTTATGAACTTTAAAAGGCTAATGTATTACTATAAGATACTTTTTAAGTGTCTTGTTTGGACTTAAAAGTCATATTATCATATATTAAATTTTACAAAAATGGTATGATTGAATATCGAAAAGGTGTTACTACTTATAAATTATGAAAAATTATCTTTTTATGTATTTTTTTCACAATTGGAAAAATACGCATATGATATATATTCGTGGATGGGGTTTATCCAATTAAGGTGTCGTTTTGTATCCATCGGTATAACTGACAAATATTAAAGCTTTACCATTTATAATTAATTTTAATAATTGAAAAATTGGTGATATTAAAACATTTAACATGTTACTTTTGATCAAAATAAGACACTTAAGAGGTTCTTACTCCAAGACATATATCATCATTCGTATGTTACACCTTTAAATTATCATTAAACAAAAGGTGGAAAAAAGCTCTAAAATTGACAAACTAGACAGCAACAAAAGCATTAGGGAGAGGGTACATATTAACTAGTTAAAGATTCTTAAGCCCACTTTTCTGCTAGCTAACCAATATGTGCCACAAGCCCCTAAACTCTGGCCATAGCTCGTGAACGTTGGCTATAGTTCCTAAATGCTGGTCAAGTCCTGTGAACGCTGGCCAACACCTATGAACGCTAGCCACTACCCGTCAGTGCTGGACGTTGTCCCTGAATGCTAGCCGCAGCCCGTGAACATTGTCCGCTGTCCCTGAAAGCTGGCCTAACAGGGCCCTTCGCTTATTGGAGATAGTTATCTAACCATAAGAAAGTGCGTTTCGAATTTCTTTCCTGATGAGGAACCAATCTGCATTTTGACTGCATGGTGTTAGGAAAGTTTTAATATTTACAAACGCCAAATGCAAGGTGCATCGTTGAGTACTTGGGGTGTCCTCCGCAAAGAGTTGTGTTTTCAAGTACCAGAACCAACTAAAGCATCTCAAGATAGGCAAAACAAAAGGAGGATAGAAAATAATACTAAACTGCTAAAACAAACAAAAGACTTTTATTATGATTAAACCTAAGATAAACCAACTAATCAAGTCAAACCCTAACCTTTCCAAGTTATGCTGGTATTCATAGATGATCGGTTGCATCATTAAAGGCCAGCCAAGCCCTCTCTCAAGGGTCATGAGCTAGTCTAATTGTTCTAAATTTCTATTTTCGTGGGATTAGCTCAATTAAACTACAAGATTGACAACTCTTGACCTTGCTAGCAACCGAGACTATTTTCATGTTTGAATCCCAGCTATTCTCTCAACCCACACTAGACGATCAACCTCACCTCTCAGCATAAGTCGAATGCCCAAAAACACAAATGATGGTTGTTTCAAGCATTTCATTAAACATTTGGCGGGAATGAAAGAAAACTCTAAATTCAAACATAAACAAGGTGTGTCAAGGCCTAAACAAGAATTAATCGGCCATCTCAAGAACAAATCATAACCAAAGATCAAGGCTTTAATTCACAAACAAACATTGAAACCAAAGCAAAACAATAATCTATTGAACTAGCAAACAAAATCAAAAGCATGAAATTAAAAAGAGAGAGAAAAGAACTTAGCATTAAATTTTGAAATCAATCCGTCTTATCCAAATTATACACAAAACTAACCTAATCTAATCCCCCTAAAGGGGATTGTGGAGGCTAAGAATCAACCCTAATTGGCCCTCTAAAGAATCCAGGCAAAAAAAAGGCCTCTAGCCAGAAGCCCGACAATGGCTTTTATTGCGAAAATTGGCAGGTGCACGGTCGTGCAAATTTTCTCAGTAGGATGCACAGTCGTGCAAAAGCGCACGACCAACTGTGCAACTCTGTAGGAATTTTCTGTCTTATGTGCACGGCCATGCAAAAGTGCACGGCTAGCTGTGCAACTCTGCAACTCTTAATTCTTGATTCCTTAGACTTTTTGCCAGCTCCTCGAACCTTTTATTTGTCCAAAACTTCACTCCTTGCTCATATTCCTTCGAATTATGATCAAAATAACTACAAAAAGGGAAATTAGTCTAAACAAGACGATTACGAGTAAAGGTGGGAAAATATTATCACATTCCTAAATAAATCAAAGGGATATGTACGGGAAAGCGATGAAATCAAGGGCCCAAAAATAGCAAAATTTGAGGTTTATCAACTCCCTCACACCTAGCTTTTGCTCGTCCTCAAGCAAAATAAAATAAAGAAAAACTAACCTAAGGACCTAACACACGTTCGTAAGAATCACAGTTGCATTTAGCATATGTAACACGCCTTTTAAACCCCTTGGTTCCCCTAAGTAGATGAGTGAGATCTCGTGAGGATTTGCAAAACATATACTCACAAAATCTAGAAGAAGAAAAAAAGAAACAGAAAGGAAAATAGAAAATGCTTTTCGGTTTGCAAACAAAACACAAACATATATACAAGAGAGAGCTGTACAAATTTAGCTAACCAAATCACCCTTGTAACAAAGATATTAGACCACATATAGACATAATGTATACATCAAGAGTCTTTAGCCCCATGGATGACATCGAAACACCAACTTTTCACCCCACTGTACATCAAAACTTTGAATTCATCCTAATGCTTAATGTGCTAGTGTATCATCATCCTAGGACTTAGGCTTACCATAATTAAACTTAATCCCGCTTTACTAACACGAACTACATTATTGACTTAGTAAAACAGAAAGCAAGCTTTCTCGTAGCAGTATTGCCTCAAAGGTAACACCCAATAGCAGTATTGGCTCAAAGGGATACTTGTCATTCTTGATTTTTTATTTTTTTCTCTTTTTTTCTTTTTTTTTTTTGAAATGCAAACAAAAACCAAAGTAACCGTGTATAAGACAAGTGGGAGAGCCAATCGTAGAAGACTAAGACCCTAAGACAACAATGATGGTATAAATAAGGATTGGATTATACATCGATAGTGAACAATTGGGGTTAGAATTAGGGCCTATAATAACACACTGAGGACGAAGATCGATCATACACATCATGCTTACGTACAAGCTAATAGTCAAAGCACATGAGATTTAAGCTTATCATAATAGCACGAAGCTTCTCCAAAGCCAATAAGAAAAACTATACAAAACCCCAAAAATTTCACAAAAATATGCACAAAAGGATGTATGACTTCCCACCCCCACACCTAAATCTCACAATGTCCTCATTGGGAGTTAAGGGGTCACCACCACTAAAAAAACACACAAAAACAAAGAAAACAAAATCACAAACACAAGACACACAAAACAAAACACAGTTAAGACACAAAAAGAAAACAAAGCAAAAAGGTGATCATAGCTATCAATTGGCTCAACAACATCCCAAATTTCACCTTAAAGTTGATCACCAATAAAAACACAACCTGATATCTACAACTAAACATAAAGAAAAAGAAATAAAATAAAAAGGAGGGCAAAGATTTAAAATGAGTATGCCAGGTCGGGCACTGAATGTACCTAAATTATGCCTCTCTAAGATGGTGCTGTGGAGGCATGAGGAGCACCAACCACTCCTCATTATCGCTTAGGACTCACGGCGGTGACTCCGATGCCGTCAAAGCTCATAAGAGCTTATCAAATGCACGAGCAAGCAACTCAGATGAATGCAAGTAAGAGCACCCAAACATGAATCTAGGAATGATAGCAAGTGCTCTCCTAAACTTATCAAATGCCTTGGAAAAATCAGAAGAATAATCAAACGTAATAGTTAACATGATTTTTCTAGGCACGTCCTCTAAGTGCATACTATAAGGATCAAGGGAGGGGTCATACCCTCTAAAGGTACCCGGGGACTCAAAACAGTTCACCTCATTCCCTTCAAGTGTCGAATGAGAATCGATAAGTACACATCACAACACTCAGGGAAAGGGGAGGGTGGTGGACATGAAGAAGAAGCATGGAATGTATCAAGAGGGTTGGGGGATATATTATCAACAAGATACGGACTAGCTGGCCCAACAACGACAACATCCACACATGAAGTCCCTGTGGGAGTCTCATGAAAATCATGCACCTCAATAAAAACATCGCCTGACTCATAACAAGTATCATCCTCATCAACACTAGCGCTAATACCAAAGGTCTCACCTACCTCGAACTCCATCAACTTAGCAAAAGGGGGAGGTGTATTAAGAAAAGTCATGATGAACGCAGTGTTGTTCCTAAAAGTGCTAGGTGAGAATGGAGCAACAATGGGTAAAGTAGTCAATGGAGGGTCAAGTACTTCCTCTATTCCGGAGTCTAGAGGAGGGAAATACACACCATTATCACACATATTAACATCAAGTCTAGGAGAACTAAACCTAATATCAATGTCATGTGATAGGTCATACTCTTGCATTTTATTAGCAAACTCAATTTGTTGCTCATTCATTGTCTCTATCATACTGCTAAGTCTAGCAAAACCCTCATCAGAAATATAACAGGGATAAGAATTACTTTCATGATCAGAACAATGGTAAATTTCACACACAAGATGGGATAATTAGGGATGCAAGGGGGTGGGAGGTAAGAATCAGAACAACTATTTTCAAATTCATACGTATCCTAAGCCAACCAATCAAGGAAATCACATGCTTCATTAACATCTTTAGCACAAAAATCTCAATACTCTAAAATAGCATGGGTCTCACAGTTCACACGCTCGTAGACTGTGTTTAAAATTTCCCACTTCTCCAAACAATAACCACAATGAGCAAAAAAAGCGTATAATCTATCATAATATCTCCAAAACAATTCATGCTCCTACTAAGGGAAGTACGAAGTGGACATTTTTTAAAAATTTTTGTGGATTTTTTTTTTCCAAATAAAAGCCTAGTCTAGAATCCCCAAGCAAGCTCTAATATTGGAAAACGCCAACTCCCGGCAACGGTGCCAAAAACATGTGAGGAAAGTTGAAATATTTATAAACCCCAAGTGCAAGGTGCATCGTTGAGTACTAGGGGTGTCGTCCGCAGGGAGTTAGTGTTTCCAAGTACCAAAGCTAACTAAAGCGTCTCAAGCTAGGCAAAACAAAAGGAGGATAGAAAATAGTGATGCACTACTAAAACAAACAAAAGACTTCGATTATGATTAAACCTAAGATAAACCAGTAAATCAAGTAAAACCCTAACCTTTCCTAGATATGCTATTACTCCGAGATGATTGGTTGCATTATTAAAGACCGCACAAGCCCTCTCTCAAGGGTCATGAGCTAGTGTAATTGTTCCAACCTCCTATTTTCATGAGATTAGCTTAATTAAACTACAAGATTGATAACTCTTGACCTAGCTAGTGACCGAGACTATTTTCATGTCCAATTCCCAACTATTCTCTCTACCCACACTAGACAATCAACCTCACCTCTCAGCATAAGTCGAATGCCCCAAAATACGGATGAAATATCTTTCAAGCGTTTCATCGAATACTTGGCGGGCATGAAAGAAAACTCTAAATTCAAACATAAACAATATAGGTCAAGGCCTAAACAAGAATTAATCAACCATCTCAAGAACAAATCACAACCAAAGATCAAGGCTTTAATTCATAAACAAACATTGAAGCCAAAGCAAAACAAGAATCTATTGAACTAGCAAATAAACTCAAAAGCATGAAATTAAACACAGAGAGAGAGAAAAGAAGAACTTAGCATTAAATTCTAAAATCGATCTGTCTTCTCCAAATTATACACAAAACTAGCCTAATCTAATCCCCCTAAAGGGGTTTGTGGAGGCTAAGAATCAACCCTAATTGGCCCTCCAAAGAACCCAGAAAAAAAAGGCCTCTAACTAGAAGCCCAATAGCGGCTTTTATCGCAAAAATTGGCAAGAGCACGGCCTTGTAAAAGTGCATATTCGGTCGTGCAAAATTTCTAGGTAGGACACACGGTCGTGCAAAAGTACACGGCCAGCCGTGCAACTCTACAAGAATTTTCTGCCTCATGTGCATGGCTGTGCAAAAGTGCATAGCTAGCTGTGCAACTCTATAACTCTTAATTCTTGATTCCTTGGACTTCCTGCTACCTCCTTGAACCTTTTCTTTGTCTAAAACTTCACTCCTCGCTCATATTCCTTCCAATTATGATCAAAATAACTACAAAAAGGGAAATTAGTCTAAACAAGATGATTATGAGCAAAGGAGCGCTAATATGATCACATTCCTAAATAATTCGAGGGATATGTATGGAAAAGTGATGAAATCAAGGGCCTAAAATAGCAAAATTTGAGGTTTATCACATGGATTCATATCCCAAGGATTAGAATTAGGTACTTCAATGAAGATTTCTTAGACAAAATAGGAGAGAAGGTGGGACACGTGTAGGGTGTAGACAAAACCACAACCAATGTTGAAAGAGGTCAATTTACACGACTGATTATTGAAACAAACCTTTCGAAACCCCTTCTATCTAAATTTAGAATGAATTGAAGGGTTCAGAGCATACGATATGAGGGGCTGACGCTGATATGTTTTCATTGTGGGAAGGTGGAATATAAAGAGGATTGTTATCCTCTATATGCTATGAGAGCAATACTGGCAATACCCAAGTGGTGGAACATCAACAGTTTGATCCTACGGGCACTAAGCCTCATCCAAGACCGAAATGTAGTGTAAGACTTTTGTTCCTGTATGTTAGTTAAAAAGCCTCTGAGAAGGGAAAATTCAAAGAATGTGAGGATACTGAAGGAGCCAGAGGGGGATCTAGGGGAGTTAATCTTCTAATTGGTGACAGAGGAAAGTCTGCAAGGCCTAGTCGTTCTATTTCAGATACTGACGGTGCAAGAGTTCACAAGAATGCTAGTATTCAACAAATTAAGTCTGGGGAGCACCGTGTTCATAATGGGGAGCAGGGGTCACAGTTTGGGATTTTGGTTGACCTTTCTATTGAAAATGAAGTTGGCACCATCAACAGAAGCACAGTTATCCCATCGATCGAGCCGGAAAGCTAGAATAATGCTACCAAGTTCAATGCTCCAACTAAGTCGAGAACACATAAAAACATATTGCTGAAAAACAAAACCAGGTTTGTTTCGAGGACCCCTTCTTGTGCCTATCAATGTTGTGGTTAATTCATTGGATGCCCCACCTATGCCGGTTTTCCAAGCTTCACCCATGAAGTCTAGTAGGGATAAGGAGAATCAATTGCCAACTACTGCTAAAAATGGTCGGGTTAGATGAGATAATCTTCCTAAACAGTGGGATACACCATTTAAGGTTCTCCCCCTGGGATTTAATAATGTTGGGATTTCTCTTGTTAATGAAACCCCTCCTAGTGCTACTACTTAGGAGTAGCAAGATATGCAAGTATCTAATTCCCCAGCTCTTGTAGGGAACCCCCCTAATAATAATATGGTAGACATACATAAGGTGGGGAATGATGGCTAGGATGACGATGTGGTTGATTTGGCACATGGGACCATGGGTTTGCAAGGAGAAGACAATTCAGTTTTTGGCTCAGGCCATGATGTTGATATGTTGGCCTAGTAGTCTTTGCGTATCCCCACTTTTTGACCTTTTATTTAATGATTATGACCAACATAATCACTTGGAATGTGCAAGGGGCCAAAAGTTTGGAATTCTTACGGATTTTGAAGGAAGTGATTAGTATGCACGAGCCTAAAATCATTGTTTTGTTTCAAACTAACACCAGTGGGCAACAGGCTAAGGATGTTTGCAATAAAATTGAATTCCAGGGCTGAACCAGAGTCAAAGCACAAGGATTTAGAGGTGGGATTTGGATTTTTCGAAGGAACATGAGGTTGATATTAATGTTTTGATCTTGATGACCAGGCTATTGTAGTTGAGGTTTGCAAATTAGGCACCTCTCCTTGGATCTTTTCGGCTATATATGGTACATAGTCCAAATGACAATTTGTGTTACCAACTTTGGGAGAAAATCTCTAGGTTTGACGCTTCTTTTGATAAACCTTGGCTTCTTGTGGGGGACTTCAATGATATTATTTCAATGGGGGAGAGGCAAGGATGTATTTGCCAGTTAAAGAGAAGATGTTCCCATTTTAGTAACTGGATTCAAAACAATGGGTTCATTTGTTGAATGAATGTTTCAAAGTAGTGGATAAATATTTCCTTGTTTTTAGGACTAGGTAACAGCATTTTGTTATTGTTTAGTTTACATAGTCAATGATTCTTCTGTCAAAGTTTGTTTCCAGTTGAGCAATATTTTTGGTTAGTGGTTGAGAAGTATTTCGGATAAGTTTTTTAGTTGCTTGATTTTAGGTATTTAGTTGTCAGAGTACTCCTATAAAGTAGGCCCTAATTTAATGAAGAGTGTGCAGCAGAATTTTCTTTTCCCAGTTTACACCTAAACTCTTCTATCTCTCCAACCTTACTGTTATTATTCCTAACAAATATGGTATTAGAGCAATTCTTTGAGTGGGGAATAGGCACATGCATCCCTTGAAAACCAAAACAAGAAAACTCAAAGAAAGCCAAGTGAGGCCTAAACTGGGAGAAAGTAAAGTAAGAGAGACAGAGAGAAAACACAGTGAGGAAAACATAGTGAGCAAAAAACCAAAATTGTGAGGCAGCTATGTCAAGCAACGACACAATCCCTTCATCTCAGCCCCTAATACCTATGTTTAAAGGGGAAAAATATCACCTTTGAAGTCTAAAAATGAAGACAATGTTCAAGTCTCATCCATTATGGGACTTGGTGAAGAGTGGGTATGAAGAGCCAAGCCCTGCACGGGCTCAACCTAGCCAGCAGTTGCGCGAGACTCACAAGAGAGATGCGAAGGCTCTATTTCTCATCCAATTAGCCATGGATGATGAAATTTTCCCCCGAATTGCAGCATCAACAACTTCTCATGAAGCATGGGAGACATTGAAGAAAGAATTTTTAGGCGAATAGAAGGTGATTACTATTAAGCTACAAACACTTAGGCATGAATTTGAAACTTTGGCCATGAAAGAGAAAGAACCTCTGCAAGAATTCCTCTCTCGAGTGTCTGGAATTGTTAGTCATATGAAGACATATGGTGAAAATGTCAGCAGTGAAATTGTTGTTTGTAAGATGTTGAGAAGTCTAAAAAAAGATTTTGATCATGTTGTTGCTGCAATAGAAGAATCAAAAGATCTGTCTAAGTATACCTTTGATTCATTAATGGGTTCCTTATTAGCCCATGATGCTAGGATCAATAGGTGTTATGAGAAAGTGGAGGAGAAGGCATTTCAAATAAAGGGGGAGTTTAGTAAGGGCAAGTTAGAAATTTTAGCAGGCAAAATTCAGGGCAGGGGAGGCTACCATGGTCAGGGTTGAGGCCGTGAGAGAGGAAGAGGTCAGTTTGGTGGTAGGAGCACCATCTAGTGCCACTATTGCAAAAAATTCGGGCACAAGGAATATGAATGTTGAACTAAACAGAAGAATCCACAGAAAGGTGTAAACTTCACCGAGACATCGCAAGAGGATAGTAGCTTATTCATGGCTTATTCGTTGACTGGTTTATTGATAGTGGTTGCTCCAACCACATAACTGGCACAAGGTCATTATTTAAGGAGCTTGATGAATCAAAAAAATCAGAAGTTCAACTCCCAAATGACAAGTTAATCAAAGTAGAAGGCCGAGGTACAATTCCTATCAACACTTTAAATGGTAATGTTAAGCTTCTTCATGATGTGTAGTATGCTCCTTGCCTTGCCTATAATCTTTTGTGTGTTGGACAATTGATGAAGGGTGGATATTATGTTTTGTTTGATGATGATTCTTGTATCATGTATGATAAAAGGTCTGGTAAAAAGCTTTTTTGTGTTCAAATGACCAAAAATAGCATGTTTCCCCTTGATGTGTATGTAAAAAATGGAAATTGTGCATTAGTTGCCATAAACAGAGTAATAGAAAACTTATGGCACTTGTGGTACGGCCATTTGACCATTAAAGGGTTGAAGTTATTAGGCAAGAAAAACATGATTGTTGGGATGCCTAAGATTAATGCACTTGTTGCTTGTGAAGGTTGTGTCTATGTCAAACATTGTAGAGCATCATTTCCCGTAGGCAACACCTGGAGAGCTACTAGTCATCTAGAGTTGGGCCATGCTAATTTGTGTGGTCCCATATCAGTAGAGTTCTTAGGAGGGAGTCGATATTTTTTGCTCTTTACCGATGACTATAGTCATGTGAGCTGGGTATATTTCTTGAAATTTAAATAAGAAGCTTTTAAAAATTTCAAGAAATTTAAAGCTTTTGTAGAATAACAAAATGTTGTTTACTAGTCCTAAAAACAAGGAAATATTTATCCACTACTTTGAAGCATTCATTCAACATCATTGACCTTGGATTTTCTGGCCCTCCAGTCACTTGGACAGGGGGAAAACTATGCCAACAAGGAAGCAACTAAGGTTAGATAGGGGTCTGTGCTCCCCTAGTTGGAGAATTCTTTTCAAGGAGGCCTAGGTGCGACACCTTCTTTAGCATTGCTCTTATCACAACCCAGTTATTACATCCGTTTTCAAAGGTGCAGAGTCAAAACTAGGAAGCAAACTATTAGAGTATAAACCTATTCTTGGACTTTCAACAATCAGCCTAAGCTTTGGTTGAGTTGGTTCTTGAACATGGTATTAGAGTCTTTCTAAGCAAGAGGTCTCAAGTTCGAATCTCAGTAGCCCTCATAGTTATTGCGCAAGGTATGGAGGGGCATTTGCAGCATCCACATTTTAAACCCAAAGGGCATTCACGTGAGGGGGCATTTGCAACATCCACATTTCAAGCCTTAGACTTTCAACCATCAACTTAAACTTTTGGTTAAGTAGGTTCTTAAACATTAACCTTTCTACTTCCAAGTTGCTTGGCTCACACATGAGGGCATGAATAAGGTCGTTCAAGATGCCTGGAATCCAAAAGCGCCACTTTATCCTCTACTAGGTCCGGTAGCGGATCCTTTGAATAAGTGAAATCGAGAGGTTTTGGGCAGTTTTGTTTATAGGAAACGGACCCTATGGGCAAGGATCGAGGGTATTCAATGCAATCTTGCTGAGAGACCCCTATTGGATTTTCTTAAACTGGAATCCAAGCTTATAAATGAGTTGGATGAAGTTCTAAATCAATTGGAAATTTATTAGTGGCAAAAATCTCGAACTGAGGCTATTTGCGAGAAGGATAGAAATACCAGATATTACCATCTCAACACTATTATTTGGATGTGCTCTAATAAAATTGCTACTTTTAAGGATAGAGTGGGAAATTGGCTTTATGACGAAGATGGCGTTAAATGTATGTGTAAACACAAATTTCGAGCCTAAAATAAATTAGACAAGAAATTGAGAAACAAATTGAATCTTTGTATTGATGTAGTATGTGTAGGTGCAATCTTTGAATTTAATACAATGAAGTAGTCATCTGATTCGATCTCTTAGTAACTTAAGTCTTCCAAAAGCATGATGCTTGATCTCGGTTGATGTTGAATCAGCTAAAGAATTCTGAAATTGTTCTTGATCTTGATTTTGCAGCTGGTTGATTGCTGACTCTGAAGATTGCAAGTTTGGATCTTTCTCGCTTGGTAGCTAGATACCACTTGCAGTCTGAGCTTCTAAATTCTACGATGCTGAAATATTGAATGAAGTTGGCCAGATTAATCGATGCGAGAGCGAGGTTGCTTGATCTCGATCGATTAACTGGATGAAGAACTCTAAAGTAATCTTCAATCTGAGGTTACAGAAGTTGTTGAACTAGTTGACTTTGATCCTTGTTACTTGCTAGTTGGATGTCTTCGGTAGTCTGAGCTTTGGAGTTGGTAAAGGATGTGAAATGCTGAGCTCCCCTTTAGAATAAGGGGGGAGGAACCCTATTTTACACGTGGCATCACCTAATTTGTCGTTAAATTTTTACCTCCTACAGTGTGCTTTGTAATTTTTTTATGGATTTATATCATGGTCGTGACCCTATTTCCACTTTTATTGATGTCCCTATGGGTAGCTTCCCTACTCTTTTCAACAAAGAAATTAAGACCCTCTCTGTACCGTTTCGAGGGACAGAATTGAAGCAAGGGTTGTTTGACATGAGACCTTTCAAAGCTCCTGGGCCTGATGGTTTTCATGCTGATTTTTGTTAGCATTTCTAGAGCATAAAAAGTAACAATTTTATTACTTGGATCTTAGTGCTCTTAATCACAAGGTTTTTCCTACAAGGCTCAGTGAAACTCTTCTTGCTCTAATCCAGAAGTGGAGAATCCTAAAATTATGGCACAATTGTGGCCAATTAGTTTATTCAATGTGACTTAAAAAGTGATTTCTAAGGCCATTTTCAACTAATTGAAACCTCATCTTCCTACTTTAGTTGCCCCCACTCAAGGTATCTTTGTTCTGGGCAGGCAAATCACAGACAATGTGATAATTGTCCAAGAGCCTTTACATAGCATGAGTAGAAAGAAGGTGACTAAAGGCACTATGGTTATCAAATTTGATTTTGAAAAGGCTTACGACCACCTAAAGTAGAGTTTTATTAGGGACACCTTGGCGGATATGCAACTGCCAACCCATCTTGTGGATGTTATCATCCGTTGTGTCTCCTCCATGACTATGAGCACGGTTTGGAATGGGTCGAGAACATACTCTTTTTTGCCTAGTTGTGGAATCCAACAAGGAGATCCCCTTTCTCCCTACCTATTCATTATGTGTATTAAGAGGTTGAATCATATTAGGATGTTGTTAATCAAAACAAGTGAAAACTAGTTAAATTGTGTCGTAATGGACCTAAAATTTCTAGCTTGTTTTTTTGCATATGACATTATTTTATTTGCAGAAGTTTTTGTTGAGCAGGCTTCCATTATTCAGGACTACCTAGATCATTTTTGTAAAAGCTCGGGGCGGAAGGTGAGCCTGGAAAAATCCCATGTTTTTTTTCTCTGCTAACACATACGAGTCTATTGTTGCCCAGGTTAGTGCCACTCTTGGCGTGCCCATTGCACAAGATTTAGGTAAATATCTCGGCATGTGACTATTAATGGTCGTGTTAAAAGTTTCAACATATCATTGATCGGGTTAATACGAGACTTAGTAGGTGGAAAGCTTGTATCCTATCTACACTGAGGAGAGTAACGCTTGCTCATTCCATGCTCTGCTCTATTCCTTGTTACACAATGCAATTAACAAAGTTACCAAGATCTATTTATGATGAGGTAAACAAGAAAACTTGATTGTTTATTTAGGGGGGAGATGAGGACAAAAGAAAGGTGTATCTGGTCTCTTGGGACATTTTGACTAAACCTGGAGGTAAGGGAAGATTGGGTTTCAGACAAATGCGGCTAGTTAATTCTGTATTTCTTGCAAAGCTGGTTGGAGGATGATGCGAGAACCTGAAAGCCTTTGGGCCAGATCCTTCACAGTAAATATTTTGTAATAATATATGTGATCTCGATATGTTTGAAGCTCGGGCTCATGCTTCTAATGCTTTGAGAGGCATTATGGAGAACAAACAGTGGATTCTCAAGGGGTTCTTGGATGGTAATTGGGAATGAAAAAGAAGAAAACTCTTTTTTGGTCAGAGGTGGTGGTCACAATAGCCATTGTGTGAACTTATGACTTCACCAATTCCTAAAGAATTTAATAACACAAATTTTCTGTGGAATATTGAGGGTTCTCGGTGAAGCCCTCTGTTTCTGTTCTCCCTTGTTTTATTCCACGGCTCTCATCCATATATATACATTCATCAAGAAAATATATCCTAAGCTAGCCCTAACTTACATGCTAAGCAACCGTAGTGGACAAGAATTAGGAAACTATGTGTTTTGGGTACAACCAAATTCTGCAAATAATTACAATATTTATGGAAGATATATGTATAAAATATTTATTTGCCCAATACTCCCTCTCAAGTTGGAGCATACAAATCTATCATGCCCAACTTGCTCTTGAGGTATTGAAACTGACGCTTCCCGAGAGCTTTCGTAAATATATCGGCCGGTTGCTCTTTTGTCCCGACATGGGAAAGGGTGAGAATGCCCGCTTCTAACTTGTCACGAAGAAAATGGCAGTCAATTTCGATATGTTTTGTGAGTTCATGAAAAACAGGATTTTTAGCTATAAGCAGCGCAGCCTGACTGTCACAAAATAACTTCATGGGTTGCTTGAGAAAAACCCCTAACAATGCAAAAAAGGTCCACAACCATACTAGCTCACTAGTAGCAACCACCATGGATCTGTATTCAGCTTCAGCTGATGATATGGAAACTGTAGCTTGCTTTTTAGTCTTCCACGAAATAGGTGACCCTCCCAGACGGACAAAGTACCCGGTTAGAGACCGTCGAGAAAGGGGACACGCAACCCAGTCGGAGTCACAAAAACCATAGATACGAAGATCGGTGTCAGCTTGGAGAAGGATACCCAACCTAGCACTACCCTTTAGGTAGTGTAAAACTCTTCGAGTAGCTTCCATATGCTCTTCTCTAGGAGCCTACATAAACTGAGACAATATGTGGACAACATAGAGTAGGTCAGGTCGTGTAATTGTAAGATAAATCAATCTACCAACCAACCGACGATATTTGGTAGCATCTTGTAGCAACCGCCCATCTGCCAATGCCAGTTTATGGTTTTCTTTAATGGGAAACTCCGCTGGTTTAGCTCCCAAGAGACCACACTCATCGACGATCTCCAGAGCATACTTAAGTTGACATAGAAATAGACCTTGTGGACCGCGGGCCACCTCAATTCCCAAAAAATATTTTAATGGTCCTAAATACTTAATACTCAAACATGTATGCAAGTAAGATTTAAATGCTCTACATGCTTCAGCATTATTGCCTGCCAAAACAATATCATCGACATGCACCAACAACGCCATAAACATGTCTTTTCGTCGTTAAATAAATAGTGAATAGTCCACGTAGGAACGAACAAATCCATACTCACACAGTTTGGAGGAGAGTTTGGCAAACCACTGTCGGGGGGCCTAGCGAAGTCCATATAGAGACTTTTTCAGTTTTCACACCTTGTTCGTGCTTCTAGAGGTAAAGCCAGGAGGCATGCGCATATAAACATCTTCTTCGAGATCTCCATGTAAGAAAGCATTGTTTACATCCATTTGATGCAAGTCCCATCCTTTTGCCACTGCTACTGTCAAGAAGCATCGCACACTAGTCATCTTGGCTACAGGAGCGAATGTTTCATTGAAGTGAAAGCCTTCAATTTGGTGATCTCCTCGTGTGACCAACTGAGCCTTATAACGTTGAATGGAACCATCTGAGTTATACTTAGCTCGATATACCCACTTGCAACTAATGGCTTTCTTACCAGGCGAAAGGTCCATAATGTCCCATGTCTCATTTGCTTCCAATGCGTATATCTCTTCCGCCATCGCTTTTCTCCACTGAGGATCTTTTGCAGCTTCATGATAAAATTTGGGCTCAACGACCTTAGTAATTACTGCTACAAATTTTTGAGAAGCAGAAAAATTAGCACAAGTGACATATTGGGTTATAGGATAACACATACCTGAGGACCCTTTTTGGAGAGGCATAGCAACTGAGATGGGTTCTTCAGTCCCAGCACCATAGCATACAAAGTCATCCAAATGGGCAGGCGGTTTTCGAGCTCGTTCTCCACGCCTGACATCTTGGATCCTCGATGGTTCACTGTTTTCCACTTCTATGGGCAGCCTAGCAAATGACAATTCTAAGCCTGCTGGACTCTGCCCATTGTGACTTGCTTCTCCCACAGCCCGCTCAAGTTCTGGGCTTGAGCTCTCTTCACCTAAGTGGTCCACTTGTGCTTCACCCTGCTGCGCTGGACTCCCTCTATTTGCGGACTGAACCACAGTGTTTTCCATGCCTACGTCATGATCTGAATGGTTTAGGTCCTCAAGATCATCAAGAATGTTGCCTACCTCTAAAACGTCACTGTGCCTGCCAGTAAGTTCTGCAACATTGGATTTATTTGCAAATGGAAATAATTCCTCATGAAATACCACATCTCTACTAACAAAAATCTCATGAGTATTTAGGTCAAACACTTTCCACCCTTTCTTCCCAAAAGAATATCCTACAAAAATACATTTTCTACTCCGTGATGCAAATGTATCTTTTGTCTTTAATCGACTATGAGCAAAGCATAAACATCCGAAGACTCGAAGATGATCACAAGATGGTGGTTTATGGTGGAGAATTTCATAAGGACTTTTCCCTTGCAACACGTTATTAGGATTTCGATTTATTAAATGCGCAGTAGTTAACACACATTCTCCCCAAAACTTCAGAGGCAACCCAGCTTGAAAACGTAGAGCTCTAGCTACGTTTAAGATATGGCGATGTTTTCGTTCCACTCGGGCATTTTGTTGTGGGGTATCAACACAACTGGTTTGATGAATTATGCCTTTCTCAAAATAAAAACTTTTCATGGGTCCCGATGTAAACTCAAGTCCATTGTCACTTCTAACCACCTTAACTCCTTTGTCAAATTTGTTTCTTGCCATAGCCACAAATCCTTTTAACAACATTCCTACTTCACCTTTTTCTTTCATCAAATACACCCATGTTGCTCAACTGGCATCATCCACGATAGTAAGTAAATAGCTTGCACCACAAGAGGCTTTTGTTCTATACGGTCCCCAAATATCAGAATGAATAAGCTCAAATAATTCAGTTGCTTTGCTTTTACTAATAGGAAAACGACTTCTAGTTTGCTTAGCACGGAAGCATACATCACACACATCAACCCTTTTATTGCTTTTCATCTCACCAATAATTTCTAAACTTTTAAGAAAATTAGACATAACTTCTTGTGACGAGTGCCCAAGACGATTGTGCCACAAGCTTCTAGGTGTAATTGCATTGGCTTGATTCTTGACTTTTGGTGCTCCCAAGTAGTAGTACACCCCATCTCGTTGCTCACCCACTCCAATCAAAGTCCTCGAAGTGCGGTCCTGCAACACACAAGATTCACTAAAAAATGTCATTGCACATTTTAAATCCTTGCATAATTTGGCCACTGATAACAAATTACAATTAAGTTCAGGAACATAAAGAACTTCTTTCAAGGACACATTTTCTCCCAAGGCAAGCGTGCCTTGCTTCTCGGCCAGGGTATGAGCACCATTTGGAAGGCATATTGGGGTGGGTCGTATGGACTTAAATTCTTTAATTTGCTCTAGAGCATATGTCATATGACATGACGCTCCGCTATCGATCAACCATGAGGGCTTACCTGACAATTTTTCGTGCCCTTCTTTCGGAATATCAATGAGGCTTAATAGCCTCTGTACCTGTTCAGCTGTTAATCCTGGTATGTTGACCTGTGATGTGTCTGTTGTGCTGTTCTAGGCCATTGTTGTCTTATCGGCGTGTGCTGTAGCAGCGTGTGCAACCTCACGACTTTCTCCTCGTCCCCTACCTCCAGCAGACCGACCACGTCCACCTCTGCAACCCCGACTACCTCGCCCTCGTCCACGAGATCCCCAGTTAGGCGGGTACCTGATAATCTCGTAACAGTTCGACTCGTCATGGCCATAACGACCACAGTGTCTACACGATCCCTTTTTTGCAACGTTTGGCTTTTCTCTTGTAGCGAAGGCAATGGCAGTTTTGGTTCGATTATCTCTTCTCAACATCATACTCTTATGATGCTCCGATCCTGTTGGATCATGTTAAAGATTCTATCAAGGGATGGCAGAGGATCCATTGCTAGCACTTGACTCTGGACTGTTGCATAACACTCGTCCTCCAGACCCATCAGGAATTGATGTGTATGCTCCTCTTCCATTAGTCCGGTAACCTCGTCTCCAACGTCACACTCGCACTTTCCACAAGTGCATCGAGGAATTTTGACATAATTGTTCAACTCACTCCACATCCCCATCAATTTGGAGTAAAATTCAACTACCTCAAGGCCTCCTTGTTTACAAGCTGCAATGTCAGTTTTAAGTTGATGTATCTTGGGCGTATTTGGTACAGCATACCTCTTACGTAAATTCTTCCACATCACCGCAACTATCTCTATGTATGCAATGCTGCTGTGGAGCTTAGGATCAATAACATTAATAATCCAAGAGCATACCATTGAGTTCACCATATCCCACGCATTATATTCAGTGGGATCATCTCCTTCTTTCAATTTAGGTCTTTTTAAGGTTTCTTCAATGAACCCTAATTTATTTTTTTGATCTTAAAGCAGTCCTAACTGTTTGTTGCCATAAATCATAATTTTTTCCACTGAATATGACAGACGTGATCGTCATTCCTGGCCCCTCTTATGGATGTAGACAAAAGGGTGAATGATTATCGATCACCATCTTTTTACTCATGGCTCTGATACCATAAAGAATTTAATAACACAAATTTTATGTGGAATATTGAGGGTTCTCGGTGAAGCCCTCAGTTTCTGTTCTCCCTTGTTTTATTCCACGTCTCTCATCCATATATATACATTCGTCAAGAAAATATATCCTAAGCTAGCCCTAACTTACATGCTAAGCAACCGTAGTGGACAAGAATTAGGAAACTATGTGTTTTGGGTACAACCAAATTCTGCGAATAATTACAATATTTGTGGAAGATATATGTATAAAATATTTATTTGCCCAATAATTCCCAAGAGTTGCATGATGTTGCAGTTAACGAAATGTGGAGACAGAATGAAGGGTGGTGGTGGGAATGTTTTGAGAGCCTCCTTCTTGTTGATGTTGTTAAGTTGATACGCCCTATTTTTGTTACCGAGAATAGCAAAGCTGATGATGTTGTTGGCTGGGTGGGAGACATGGATAGATTCTCTGTCAAGGAAGCTATCAAAGTACTCTGTGATGATGTTGCTCCTAGCAAGGACCCAATTCAGGATCATGTTTGGCATGCCGAAGTACAGCAAATAGTCTGGCTTTTTCTTTGGCTTGTGACTGACGATCGCGTTCTGTGTAACACTGACATAGTAAAGAGAGGGTTGGCGTTAGAGCCCCATTTGGATGGTGAGGAAACAATACTCCGCCTTCTGAGAGATTGTGCTATGGCCGAATATATTTGGAGTCAGATTGGAGGAAGAAGTCTGCAACATGAGTTCTTTGTAGCTCCTCTTAAAAACTAGATTTGGATTAACATATTTGTTCATTGTTAGGGGCTGAGTTGCTTGCATTGCTAAATGGGCTGAAGGTTGCTCGCAATCAAGGTTTTCGTAAGATCTTGGTGCATATGGATTCGGAATTGGCTATTAACATGATCTGTGGAAAGTTTAATTGTCCCTCTTCACATGGTCATCTACAGTGGACTTGTTGTGAATTATTAGAGAGCAATCAATAGGAGACAAAGATCTATTACCATTACAGGGAGGCCAATCAAGTTGCAAATCGTCTTGCTAATCTTGGGATCGCTATATTTGAAAATTGTATCTTATTTAAATCTCCACCTCCAATGCTGCAAAATTAGTCGTAGATAATATTGTAGGGTTTGTTTGGTCTTGTTTGATTAGACATGCCTAACAAATTTTATTCATGCCTTTGGCCCCGCTTCTGATCCCAAAAAAAAAAGAAAAACTTATTTTCCTTGTCATTTAATGTCAATTGTCAAACGTTCCCGTTCTCGTTGCCCAGCGTTGCCACTTAATGCAATCGTAGCACCAAAATTATGACATTCTTAACTCTCGGGCAGTAAAGAAAAATGATATTCTATACTTTTGGTTAGACAAACGTAATCGACGCATCACAAAGCTAGGAGAATCACTGGGTAATGATAATTCCCCGGATCAATTCATCGGTTCCACGGACAATTGGCTTAATGGACAGAATTGCCCTCAAGTAGCCAAACCTCAAAAGGCCAAGCGCTCAGCCCGATAAGGAAATCAACAATCATCATGCATGTGCCAATTGAGAATCTTAATTTGCGGTAGTATTTCCCTTTAAAAATTACATTGCATTATTAGACTCAGTGCTTTTAAAAAAAAAAGAATAATCAACAATTCAACTAAACTATAAATCAGATTAGTCAAAAGAAATTTAAACTGTAAGGGGCAAAATTTTATCCATTTAAACTACAAAGGGTAATATTCCTTTTTTTTTTTCTAGAAAAAGAAAAAAAATCTCTATCTAGGTTCGTATTTCTTGATTCTCCCACAGCCTATCTCTATTGCACTTATTAGACTTGACACTATGAACAAAGTGTATACTAATATAGTATGGACCAATTATATGTATTTTGTATTTGACTAAACACAACAACAACAACTCTCATGTGGATCCTGAATTAGATGTTAACGATCTTACCCTTGTCAGTATCACTACTCGTAAAGAGATATATTCTAATAGACCCATAAAAATTTTGGAAAAGAAATTTTAAAATGGAAAATCTTTAGAAATTAAAATCTAAGGCAAATAAAATACTCAAATAATAGTAAATTTAAATAGTAGATTTCAACCCTCATGTTTTAACAATGATCAATCTAACTATTGATTTTAAAAAATTATATCTGTTCCAAAACCATTATAAACGTCTGAGAATTTGTATCAAGAAAAAAACTTTGATCATAACTTCTTTTAGTGGGCAATTACTTTTGTTTGCTATGGAAAAATTTGGGTACAATGTAACATTTTTTGCCCTAACTTAAACTGATATATGATTTAAAGGGTAGATGGATAAACTTTTTCCCCATTCTTCTTTCAAGTCGAGAATTTATTCTAATTTGACTGTAAGGTATGTCAATATAAAATTTAGGATAATTTTTAAATTTATTTACTTTTAAATGCTATTTTTAAAAATATTACCAAGTGGTTAAATTTATCAGTTTTTAACAGTTAAATCTAATTTAAAGCAAGAGAAAATAAATAAATAGTTTAGACAGTTTTCTTATTCATCTTGTTTAATGATCGATTAGGAAAAGATAACCAAAAAAATAGTAGATGAGATCAAGAAAATGAGCTAAAAAACAAAGAATTAAAAAGCAGCAAATATTTGGGAAGTGGCCACGTGATGTTATATTCCAAAAGTGGGTTTTTTAACGCATCATTTCATGAATGGAGCTATTGGTGGGATCCAAGAGCACTTTTGTCAAGCAAACAATGTTTGCAAGGATTGGTAAATGGGAGACATGGGAAAACCAGCTCCCGAATCAGCCAGTAAAAAAATTAATTTAGGGCATAAAGAACTAATAATGCAACTCTTTGCTGCCCAACCAAGACAGGCCCAGCCCAGGACATGAAATTTGAACGTACTGAAAACCAAAAAGAAAGAAAAGCACTGAGTCTTAGTTGGAGTGCTAACTGCTCCAGCGGGTACCAGTCAAAACTGGGTAGCACGCTGCAGTGAACCAGCTACTCCTCATTCCTGCTTCCCTCTTGTTATCAGTTTCTCTCTCTGAATTTGGACATCGATCCATCAGCTCTGTGTCGACAGTATAATGGCGGCAGGAGCAGCGAACAGGAAGATATCAGCTGCATCTGCCAGAGCCCACACTCGCAAATCCAACCAATCTTCTTCCTTTTCAGGTCTCTCTGTTTCTCTCCCCATCTATTTTAATTAGTTGCTTTACATTTGAAACTTTGTGTTGTTAGACGTTCATTTTCGATCATTTATCGTCATATATGGCTTCTGCCTTACGATCTATAGTCAGCGTTGTACCTACTCCTACGGTGTATAGTTTGGTGTTGGAGCGCTCAAATCGGTGAGAACTGTGGTCCTGAAGATGTCTTTTCAATTGAACAACGACAGGCTGGAGTTGAGACGCACCTTTCATCCAATCATTTGACTTCAAGTTCCTCCAATGGGAATAAGATTCGATTTCCCTTGCTTTGTGTGAAACTATCTCATCAGAAAAATACATAATGACTCTGGAAATATTGGAGATGGTTTTTTATACTTCTTAAGGTGATTATAGTTTATTTAAGGTGATTTTTATTCAAGTTTAATAGGTATCTCAAATTATTTGTTGTTTTCTTAATAAAAAATTTGAACTAAAATAGCTAATTTATCGTAGTTGAAGGTATAGAAAATTACCCCCTAAAGGCATACGCGCCGACAATTTATCACTTGCGCGAGAAGTCGCAGAAAGATTAAAATTGAATAATTCTGTGGGAAAAATTGGGAGTTAGCTGATGATTGTGGACAAAATACTCGATGGCTTTGTCTACTTTAAACTTAGAATCCAAAACCAAAACCATTGTCTAATTGTGATTCTTTTGGCTTTGTTGAAGTGATTCTAATCCTCGTTTGACCAATCATGCAAAGAATAATGACATCCTAGTTTTGCATGTGCTTTGAAGAACAGTTCTCTGATCTTGATTTATTGACAAGAAATAAAAATTTCCAGGCTTGTATAAGAAGCTCGTTTTAGTCACCTCGGTGGGACTTGTAGCATTAGCTTATCAGGCCATCCGTCCACCTCCCCCAAAAACTTGTGGAACTCCAGAAGGTCCCCCAGTTACAGCTCCGAGAATCAAGCTCAGGGATGGAAGGCATTTGGCCTACAAGGAGCACGGCATGCTTAAAGACAGAGCAATTTACAAATTTGTCTATGTTCATGGCTTTGACTCTTGCAGACATCATGCGGCTGTTGCCAATTTACTCTCTCCTGTAAGACTATTGCTTCACTTTGCTAGCACTTTTTGTTTCTGTCAACCGATGTTTTGCTGTAAGATGCTAAGATTTCGATCTTCCATTGTTATACTCTCTAGGAAACAATTGAAAGATTGGGAATATATATCGTGTCATTTGATCGACCTGGGTATGGAGAAAGTGACCCTCACCCAAATCGAACTGTTAAAAGCATCGCAATAGACATAGAAGAGTTTGCCGACAAGTTGGGACTAGGACAAAAATTTTATGTAATTGGCTTCTCGTTGGGTGGTCAAGTGGTTTGGAGCTGTCTCAAGTATATCCCACACAGGTACTACTTCAGTTTCAGTTATGTGCATATGAAGCTGATTTTTGCTCCTGATAAAGGTTCCCTTATTCAATGCATTAATCTAAGTAGGGATGTCTATAATGTTTCTAGGCTAGCAGGAGCGACATTAATAGCTCCAGTTGTCAACTACTGGTGGTCGAGTTTACCTGTAAACCTATCCACCCAAGCATTCAACAGCCAACCACTTGTTCGGGATATGTGGGCGTTGCGTGTGGCTCACTATGCTCCTTGGTTAACTTATTGGTGGAATACCCAGAAACTTTTCCCGTCATTAAGTGTGATTGAGCACCTTCCTCAAATCTTCTCTCGCCAGGACAAAGAACTTGTTGCACAATTTGCCGGGAAGGAAGATGGGGTACATCTCTTTACTCTGATAAGTTTCCGACTTCATTGCGTTTCCATCACAACATGTTTCAGAAGTATTAAAAGACCAGGGAAACTAAAACCACTAAAGAAAGGACTAGAACAAGAAGTTGCACAATTAAGAAATCTTTTTGAGTGAATATGAACATTTACTCTTTCAGGGTTCAGGAGTGAGCATGCCACGGACTAATCGGTCTGTATGAATCGGACACTACACAAACCCACGGGTGGAAGGAGCGTGGTGTCAGTTGTCAACTGACACCCTTCCCCCGGCAGAAAATAAAAAAATAGTACGCTAACATAAATCAGATATAAATAATAGTTATTAAAAGTATGTTTACTGATGAGTTGTTTAGCCCGGTGGTTTGAGCACTGAAGAGTTGGCTCTATAATAGAGGATAGTACTGGTTTGAATCTTGTTGGCCCTGTTTGTTCAACTTTTTCTTTGTTTTCATCGGTCAGAACCTTCTCCTTTTTTGTTTTTTTGGGATCAATAGCATCCTTTCAATTTAAAGTGCATAGTCTATTAATTATAGTTTTACTTTAATTGAATTCAATTTATTATTTAATCCTTAATTTCCAAATTAATTTCTTTAAGTGTATTTATGAGTTTAATTTGTGAATTTCAATTCTAAATTTGTTTAATTTGTGGGTTTAATTTTAATTTTGGATCGAAGTATATAAATATTTGATAAAGATAGCACTTTATTAATATCAATAGTTCAACTTGTTGATTAATCCTTTAAGTTGAGGTTAATTTACTTTTTCAATTTTAATTTATGAGGTTAATTTGCCAATTTTAATTCTAAAGTTATTTAAGTTGTGGGTTAATTTAAATTCTAACTCAAAATACATAGATATTTCAAAATGATAACTGGATAATCATCATTCTTTTCAAATTTTAAATTCAAAAAACTCACTATTGAATGAAAAAAGTGGAAACGATATCGCTAAACCACAATTATCATTTTATCTTCAACCCCTACTCAAATTCCTGCCTTCGCCACTGACAAACCCATACTAGACATATGTAGCCTGGGTCAGAATCATAGCTCTGCAGCATTTGGAATCCTCTTGACCGATTCACGCACATGCATAATTGTCATCTGCATTAGACGTAATGTTTTGATCGACCCATTGAAGAACAGGAAAACTGAGACATCTTTGTGAACCATGTTTATTATTCGAAGTCCTAACTATTGTCTTCATTGGTTTAGGCTCCAGTGAGACAACAAGGGGAGTTCGAGTCACTCCACCGTGACTTGATCATTGGTTTTGGGAAATGGGAATTTGATCCTACTGAACTGGAAAACCCATTCCTGAACAATGATCATGTGACAGTTCACCTCTGGCAAGGTGATGAAGATATACTGGTGCCTGTCACATTGCAGCGATACATAGCTCAGAAGCTCCCTTGGGTTCACTACCATGAACTAACTGGCGCTGGGCACATGTTTCCATATGCCAGGGGAATAAGCGAGGCCATCATCAAGGCGCAGCTATCGATTGAGATTTGAGTTCGATGTGTGGTCAGTCATCCTTGGTTCCTCATTGTCTTCTGGTCAAGTTGACACTAACAGTGGGCTCCACTCTGCTTAGCAACGGTATTTGCTATGTTGCAGAGTTTGCAGTGACTTCTACACAGCTTATTGATCTGCTGTATCTTGAGGGAACTTTTGACATCTGGATCTTTGCTTTTTAGTTCTTGCAATGCTACTAAGCAGTGGTTTGCAGTTAGCCCGTTTGTTTCTCTTTTCCTTTTTCCGGGAAATTATTTGTGTTCTGCTATTTATGAGGTAGTTGGTTAGTTTTCAATTTAAAAAAAAAATTGAACAGTTGGAGACGCGCGGGTGTACATTAGTCGTCGGAGTTGATGTGGTCCATCAAATTATTACAAAAAGTTATATTCCAAAAATTTTATCAAATGCAATCAAAACTACTATCAAACCCATGGGCCATGGCCTGCCTATTACCACTTAATGAGTGTTTTTGATGAGTTAATTTTTTAACTAATATCTCTGTAATTTTTCAACCAAACTAAACTAGTCTATATTCAAAGTTAGAAAATGTAAAACCAAGCTAATAAGCAGGTCGGGTCAAGTCTCACATAGGCGGCCAACTTTGGGTCTGTTTAAAAAGGAACAAACTTGCGCAAAAAAAAAAAAAAAACGGTTTAGAATAATTATTATTATGTATAAAGTATTGGTAATAAACTTAACTAATTAGAATATGTAAATTAGTGTGTTAATTACATTAAAAAAAAATTGATCACTAAACGGGCAATTAATGGGTCATCTTGATCCGGCCCGTTAATATACCTTAATGGATTAGCTCAATATTAACCCAATCCATTATTAACATGCCCCTTTTATTAATCCTGTTTTAAATGGACCCACCACTTAATTCAATAAATATTCGATCCATTCTCTATCCCTAATCCTAATCTAATCATTTCTTTAAATGTCTTGAGATGGCACCCAACTTAGACCTAAGATAGGGTCAACGAGTTTGATATAAGCTGAATTAGTATGGGGTGAAGATTCAAATGGACCGCTATTTGCAAGCTACATTTAATGATAGGTGATGATATACGTCATGTGGCTAGATATTTTTTAAGTGTCCTTTGATTATCAAAACCAATACGTTATATTATTTAAAGTTGCTAAATTTTCATAATAATTAGTTATTACTTATGAGGCTTGAATGTTCATTAGTTATGCCTAAGAATGACCCTAGGTTTCGGATCTGACTCAAACTTGTTAGACCCAACTTAAATTAAAGAGTTTGTATCCAACTAAATGGGACCCAATGAGTCTTCAACGGTTTTGTGTCCAAGTGGCCCCAAGTGCGGTTTAGGCTCGGGTCTAAAAAATTGAGACCCAAACCCAACCTGAGACACACTTAAGGCCTGTTAATATTTTTTAAGTTTTTGTCAAATGTGAAAATTGACTAAACTGTAAGTTTATGTGATTAAATTCTTCTGAGTTTAGCTATCTTCGATTACGCCACTTCCTCACACTCATGGATACTGTTCCACGCCCTTAATCTCTCTTTACTGTCTTTAGTCGCAACTCTCACTTTCTTAGAACCACTTGGCCCAAATCTCCCACTTTCAAGGAATAT
>JACYFF010019584.1:42417391-42435996 GCA_017589665.1 Selenicereus undatus
TCACTACTTCTAGTGCTAATAAAGTGAATGATTTTGCTTACATGCTTGTTCATTCTATTTCTCCTCTATCGCATAATTGTCTTGGACATTTGAATTTTAAAAGATTAAAAGAGTTGTCTAGACCTGAGTTAATTCCCCACTTTGATGCAAACATTAAGTAAAATCACTAGAAGCTCTTTTTCTTAATGTTGAAAGGATCACCAAAATGCTTGAATTAATTCATAATGATTTAGGTGACTTTCATGGCACTCCTCCTTTTAGAGGAAAGAAATACTTATCACATTCATTGATTCAAGATATTGCCTAGTGCAACTTTTGCACGCTAAATATGAAGCTTTAAATAAGTTTAGGGTATTTAGGAATGAATTTGAGTTGCATTGTGAAACCTTCAATAAAAGACTAAGATCGAATAGGGGTGGTGAATATTATGATCCAAGTTATTTCCAATCTACCCATATAATTCAAACGTTACAGTAACATACACACAACAACATACTGGAGTGGTGAAAAGGAAAACTGGAACATGAATAGGCATGATAAATTCTATGCTTTCTAATTCTGGTGTAAGCAAAGGTTTTCGTGGTGAAGCAACGCTCACAACATGGTATACCCTAAATAGAGTTCCTAATAAGCGGAGTTCTATTACCCCATATGAGTTATGGAATAAGAGGCAATTGAATTTGAGTTATCTCAGACTTTGGGGGTAGCAGGGCTATTGTAAGAGTACCAGAACCCAATAAAATGAAGTTTGGAGAAAGTATAATTGAGTGCATGTTCATAGGCTATGCAAAACATAGCAAAACATATAGGTTTATGGTCATTGAACCAATTGCTTGAATTAGGGTAAACACTATGTTGTAATCAATCAATGTAATTTTTGATGAAAACATTTTTTTTTAATTCCTAAGCCCACTTATCTTATTCCAAATACTATGAATCCAAGTAATAGTTAAGAACAAGGAAACATAGTTGAAGTAAAATAGCATAAGCAGATTAGGAAGGAGAAATCCTTTGGATCGGATTTCTTTGTCTACCAAGTAGAAGGAACTAGGTATTTCATTGAAAAAGAGATCCCCTATCACTACAAGAAAAAGACCAAATAAAGACGGAATCAGCGACAGAAAGCGATTAATCAGTGACAAAATTTTAACATCAGCGACGGAATTGACGACGGAATACGGCTGTCGGATTTTCGCTCGTCGCTAAGTACTCGTTGACAGAATTTCAAAATTCCGTTGTCAGTGGCGACGGATTCAACGACGAAAATTGCGACATACTTTTTTTGGCGGGGGAAATTGGCGGGGTCGGGGGCGACGGAATTAAGCATCCCTCGCCATCAGCGACAGAATCAGCGATGGAATTTCCGTCGCTAATGGCTATGGATTCTTCATTCCGTCGCCCCCCTGTCCAAAAAATCTTTTTCCTCCCAATCCGTCGCCATTTCGCCGCTAGGTTTTTTTTTTATAAATAAAATCGCTTGTTTTTTATCATATCCGTACATACAAATCGATCCCTGCAAGAAATTTACAAGATCCTTGCACTCAATCAACATCCAATGACTTCGAATATGACTTCATTCGAAGCGTTCTCAACAATTTCAAGTCACACAAAGGTGGAATTTCATATCCAATACAACACTTCCAACCAAGGGTTTTCAATTCACAAACTACAAGTTCCAAACAAACTCTCTACATATCACAAACTACAAGTTCCAAACAAAGTCTGTACATATCACAAACCACAAATCCAAATAAACCAGAAGTTGCCAGTAATTGAGAATGAAGTTATATATATGTTTGCAGAAGAGGGAAAAGTAAGTGAAAAATGGAAGAGGAGTGAAATAAGCGCCAGGGGGAGAGGAGTAAAATAAGCAGAAAGGGGAGGGGAAGCAGAAGAGAGGTACTTCGTGAAGAATCAAGCAGAAGAGCCACCAGCTAAAGGAAAACTGCAACCAACTCAATCACCAAAGTCTTCCTCTTCCTCTGCCTCACCATGTTCCTCATTATGTTGCGAGTGATGAGTAAATGGTGGCTGAGATCCCGAGCCAGACGCCTGTTGCATTTGAAAGAAAGCTTAAAGGCGCTGATCGATGCTCATCATTTGTTGGCTCAGTTGTTGGTTGCTTTGGGTGAGCAATCTATTGGATTCCTCCAGTTGCTTACATTTCTCCATAACCAATTTGTAGCTTTTAGCTTGTGAAGTTAGCTCACTCCCCAAGTTGGTTACTACACCCCTTAAGTCATTGAGCTCTTGTTGCGATGGCATAGAATCGATACCTGATGACAGGCATTTCAGTGAAGTACGCATTAGTATTGCAATTAAGTAAATTCAATGTATAACCATGGTCATTGAAACTTTAATATGAAAACTGTACTAGATCTTTGAGTGGGAGTGAAGTAACCGAATTCCCCCATATTGACAGTCTCGTCACTAATGCCACAAATACGACCCTTCTTGTTCTTGAAAGTCTTCACCCACAACTCATTCGAGTTTGGAAATGATTGGTTTGGATCTTGAAAAGTGTCATCCCCCATCCCTTGAGAGTTGATAACATTTTGAAAATCACGTTCAAACGATTCCTACAATACCGGAACATGCGCACGAAATCATGCATACTACAATTACTTAAAATAAAGTATACAAGTTTATGTTGAACTACCAATGATGATTGAGAATAGCTAATTGCTTACATATGTTTGTTGTGATTTCTTGTCAACCCAAGGGGCATCTTCTTTGCCCTGGAGTTTGTGAGTGCAATTGAATAATTCAACAATAGTGGGCTTTGTCCCAAGTTGTTCCCTCTATGTACGTGTCAGAAAGAATGATGTCAAGCACAACACAAAATACAGTATTAAACTTAAACGAATACGTAGCAAACATTAATTCATTTACCAGGCGTCGCCTATGCTCATTCATAGGGATCGAGCCATAGATGTAGAGAGATGGGCCACCACTTTTTGGAGTTCTCAGTCGGTTCTTTTGGGCTGTTTCACGCAACTTCTTGTAATGTTCATTCGCCCAGTGCTATTGGAGTCCCTCCCATTGGGCATCACTGAGCCAAACAGGCTTCTTGTTATGCTTCCTTGCTTTGACAAAGAAGTCTCTCAAGCGTGCACTGCCTCGGTTTTCAAAATTCCTTCTTATACGGTCCTCATGGATCGGATCCCAAGTAAACCACTTCTATAATCATGAAAACAAAAAACACATCAAATAATTCAATAGTAATATATCACGTTCACAGAAATTGTTAATTCGAAGTCATTGTAGTCACCTTAAACTCTCCAAACCACAAATCTCATACTGGTTTGGGCACTTTGCTCCAAGTAGGCCAAGCTCCGTTAAATTTACTTTGAAATATGAGCGAAATCCTACTCACAACACCATCATTGGGGAGAAACCTAATTGAACATAACACATCAAATTGATTACTTGTTATGCAAAATTCATGTATTACTTCATAAGATATAACAAATGAAGATTTACCTGTTACCATCTGGCTCAATCCAAGTCTTCTCTCGAGTGCTCCCATGACTGCATTGCGCTTCACTTTCACCACTTCGAATGTTCTCTTGGGGCTGGTTTGTGTTAGGGTGAGCAGGTTGGGGAGTGGGCTGCACAGTGTGAACAACATGGGGGTTTGGAGGAATGTTGTAGGCAAATTGGCCGTACATGATTCTTTGGTTGGGAATGTATGAGGTCTGATGATGGAAAGCCCCAAATGGGGGCGGTAGTGGTTCTGAAATACCTGGTATGTAAGCAGTTATTATGGCTCCTGGCTGCACTGGTATATGAGGTACCTGGGGGGAAGATGGATCAATGTCTATTGCGGTCGGATCTGCGGCAGAGCTCCTACGCCCTCGTCCTCTACCTCGAGGGGAGGACTTACCTCGACGAGAACTTGAATCCATACCTGAAATAAGTGACAACAAAGCCAAGTGCAAATATATAATGATTGCACATATAAACCGTTTTCCTCATACATCATAATAGGTACATAGGTTACACATATTTTGCAAAGCTCATTCGTACAATATAAGTAAAGTCACAACCAATTGTTTGACATGCAAAGTACTCAAATACATAAGAATTCATAACCACTCAATCATCTGCATCCTCATCATCATTATAATCATACAAATGCAAATTTTCTTCAGCTTCATCTGTTTCATTACCGTCATCCCACTCCCCCTCTTCATCATCCTCATCATTCTCTACCTTATCTATCTCGTCATTACCCTGAATGAATGAAAACCCTATTTCATCATTAACCTCTTCCAGTGGTTCACTTTCATCCACTAATGATGCAAGGATGGCGTCATTCGCAGGTTCGACGATAGTCGTCATGTCTGCTTGTTGGTACGCAGTAGGTAGAGTGTACTGTTGATCCACTCTCACCCTTGGTTTGGGTAGTATGACAACAAGCCAATTGGCCCTATCCCTTGAGCGATCTACATGTGGCATGAAGTATACTTCTGATGCAGTGTTTGGGGAGATAAATGGGCCGTACTTTCAGTACCTTCTTGTACGGTGGACCTCAATAAGGTTACTTAGTTTATGATATCGTGTACCATGATTCAATGTGGGGTCGAATCCCTCACAATTGAAGAGCACACATCGTTTAAGTGGTTCACCTACGTACTCAATTTAGACAATATCCTTTAGTACACCATAATAATCATTCTCAATATCACCTACCCCAGTGCCACAAACACCAACACCACAATTATATGTTCTCTTCCCGACACTTCGAGCTTCTGTGTGGAATTTGAATCCATTTACTCTATATGCCGTCCACGTCGACACATACCGCTTTGGCTTCACAACCAATTGGCTCCAGTAATAATGTTTGTCGGTCTCGAATAGTTGAATATAATGCACCTAAGGTGATATAACATGTGGTTTTAATTAATACAATGCACCTAATTAACTATTATGTTAAAATTATGAATAAATGAGTTATAATACTTACATTCTCACTAAACCAATCTGCGAAATGAGTTTTGATGATGGTGTCGACATTTGCGTCGCTGATATTGGGACGTGCAGTTCTGACGTGTTCTGTTAAAATTCTATCACATTTTATGAAGCCTATTAATATACTTGCGCTATGAATGATAAACTCAATTGGAAGTGAAAATACCACTCACCATATATAAGGTTTAACTTCATCACAATTTAACAGCATGTGAAGATGGGCAGCAACATATTCGGCATCTGTGAGATACCTTGATCTTTCCCTACCAATAGCGGTCCCTTGTGGTGCAAACACGGACAGAGTTGGAAAATGATTAATATGTTCATCGTCATCCTCATTTCTCCTGCACCTAGTGCGCATGGAGGGTACATTAGAGCCGAAGTAATAGGAGGCGAAGAATGTCGTCTCTGCCTTTAGGTATGCTTCTGTGATTGAACCTTCAGGACACGCTTGTTGCTTTATCTTTTTCTTCAATCGGCCAAAGAACCTACCAAATTCACAATTGCATTTACTTCTAAGTGATTCCACATATAAGAATTCATATAAGGTTTCATCGATTATAATATAATTTACCTCTCAAATGGATACATCCATCGGTATTGTACTGGATCACCTAGTTGAGCCTCTTCTGCCAAATGTACTAGCAGGTGCTCCATTACATTGAAAAAGCCAGGAGGGAAAATGGTCTCCAACTTACACAAAGTGATGACAATGTTGCGATGTAGTTCCTCAAGCATATCCTCCCGCAATGTTGTTGAGCATAAGTTCTTGAAGAACTGACTTATCTCAATAAGACATCATCTGGGAGCTCACTAAATGCAATTGGTAAAGAGTCTCCATGAAGACATGACAATCATGACTTTTCATGTTGTTGAACTTAGCCTCATTAAGGTCCATGATATTCCTTAAATTAGAGCAATATCCATCAGGCATTTGGAGCTCCTTCACCCATTCACACAACTCTCTTCGTTTATCCACAGGAAGTACGAACTTGGCTTTTGGTTTAACCGGCTTACCACTTGGGCCTGAATGTAAATGTAATTATGGTCTATCACATATTTCTGCAACATCCATTCTTGATTTGGCATTGTCATTTATTTTCCCATGAACATCCATAACAGTGTTGATAATGTTGTCAAAGAAGTTCTTCTCAATGTGCATCACATCCAAATTATGGATGAGCAGTTGGTGTTGCCAATAAGGCAACTCCCCGAATATGCTCTTCTTCATCCATTTGTGCTCATTCTCCTTAAATCCTGGTATGACAAAGTCACCATTTGTGGTTACAATTGGGTAATATTCCACCTCGGCATAAAGTTCTTCCCCGAACAATCAACGAGGAGGACCCCCTATAACAATTCTGCCTTTCCTAATTGCAATTCTATTTCTTCTGAACGCATGATTCCTTGGCAAAAAAAACCGATGACAGTCAAACCATGAGAATTTACCTCCATTTCGCAATCTCAAAGCCTTTTGCTGTTTCATACATATGGAACATACCAAGTGACCATTAGTACTCCACCCAGATAACATTCTATATGCGGGAAAATCATTAATGGTCCACATAAGTGCAGCCTTCATCTGAAATGTATGCCCCGTAGAAATATCATAAGTCTCAACTTCAACATCTCATAACTCTTTCAACTCATCAACAAGAGGTTATAAATATACATCTATCTTGTTCTTAGGATTTTTGGGCCCGGGGATTACACAAGTCAAGAACATAAATGGTGTAGTCATACACATTTCAGAGGGGAGGTTATAAGGTATAACGACCACCGGCCAAATGGAGTATGATCTTGAAGACAATGTGTAAGGATTAAATCCATCAACACATAAGCCAAGCCTCACATTCCGAGGCTCTGCAGCAAATTCAAGGTACTTGATATCGAAATATTTCCATGCTACCCCATCTGATGGATGATATAAAACACCGTCCTCACGTCGATGTTCATAATGCCATCTCATGTGCTCTGCACACCTCTTGATGTGTACAACCTTTGCAGTCGAGGTTTTAACGACAAGTAATGCATCCTTGAGTATAGCAATGGATTTTGATTCCTCTGTTGTGACCTTTGCCTCTTCCATCTTAAATGCACACAAAACTTGCACGCATCCAGGTTTGCGTCCTCCTTATTGAATAACATGCAACCTTTCCGGCAACAATCAATTTGGACCACATCGTTGCCGAGATCTTTAATAACCTTTTTCATTTGCCCATAGTTGTTTGGCACGCGGTTGTTAGGGGGACACATCTCTTTCATTAATTGAACAACTTCATTGAAATAATTTTGAGGCATATTATAATCAGATTTAATACTTAACAGTCTCATCGCTGCAGATAGCTCACTGTGGGTGGAGCAACCATCATATAAGGGTTGCTGAGCAACTTGAACCATATTATAAAATAGTTCTCGGCAAGTGCTTGACTCCTCTTCACTTATATTTTGATTTGCTATTATAGCATCATCAACCATGTCCTCAATCCGATCTATGTAGAATTCAGAATAATCATTATTAACACGACTTGAAGCTCCAACTTCGAAAATTTCACTATTTAAATACCTAGAACCATATTCCTGAGGTTCTATTTCCCCATGACTTATCCGAAACCAATACCCTTGCACAAAAGCCTTATACATAATGTGCATCTTGACCTCATTAGGTGTTAAGTACATCCTATTTCTGCATTTCGTACAAGGACATCTATACTTTCTCCCATTCAGAAACTCTATCTATGTACGTGCAAATTGATCGAATTGATTTACTCCATCTAGAAATTCTTATGTATAACCACTACGATCAGGCAGTAATCTATCATACACCCACCTACGATGTGGAGGACCATTCATATTCTGCTCAAATAACAATAACCACATAAGGTATTTGGTAAGAATTAATTTTAATCAAAATTATAATAATTACATAAACTACGCAATTATATATTATATATGATTACTTTGAAATTTCCACATGCACAAAAAAAAAACTTCTAAATTTCAACAAAAATACTTATATTCTCACGAATATCACAAAACTAATAATTCATACATATCTAGTTCACCACTTTATTCCACCAATATATCAAATTTAAACTTAAAATTACCAAATCTGAGTGTACATTGCATTGGGCGAAATCTTTAAACAAATATGAGCTACAACTTTATACGAACTAACATATGAACAAAATTATAAACTAAAGCATCTTAATCCACCAACATATCAACTTTCAAACCTAATCCCTAAATTGCATTTAGCAAAATCTCCAACCAAATTAGATCAATAACCTCACATGAACACCACATTTCAGCAATATTATCAATTACAACATTTTATTCTACCAACATATGAAATTTCAACTTCAAACTACCAAACCTCAACCCTAAATCGCATTTACCAAATTCTTGTAACGAATTAGAGCAATAGCCTCACACAAATAGCATATTTTAACAACATTATCAATTAAACCATTTCATTCCACCAATGTGTCAAACTTTAACTTCAAACTACCAAACCTAAGCCCTAAATCGCATTTCCCCCAATCTTGAACCAAATTAAAGCAATAACCTCACAAAAACACCACATTTCAACATAAATATGAACTAACTATGCAATTCTAACAATGTAATACAAAAATTTGTAGAAATTACAAGTAGTTTAGTTGAAAAAAAACCTGTAAGTGCTCCAAAAATCGGTGGTTGAAGGGAAGGGCCGACGGCAGGGGGCGGGGGGCGGTCGACGGTGGGGACGGGGGACGGCTGGCAGTGGCCTGGCTGGGCGGGGGACGGCATCGAGCTGGCTTTGTGAACCCGTTTGGTTCTCGCTCTCTCTCTCTCTCTCTCTCTCTTCGAATGGCTGCAAATGAAACCAGAAAAATTCTAGTTTCATTTAACTTGGCTAGCGACGGAATTTCCGTTGCCAGTGTAACGCCCCCAAAATACTAATGACATGATTACTGATAATTGCAGTGAAAGACTCAGTAACCGAAGGCGCTACCGCCGTCCTGATAAGGACAAGGCTCACTGAAACCATTTAATCTCACAACTCGTGCTTATAATCACAAAATCTAGTAAACTGAAACACTTCAAGCCCGAAGTTCATAATAGTTTAACCATACCACATAAGTACTTGACCCAAAGGTCGGTTCTAATATTCAAGCTATGCTGAATCCACTGTGAGCATCTGATGACCTTCAAAAAGGCTTGCTAAAAGGAGGAATATGTGACACTTTATCACCTAAAATGGAAAACATGAAAACAATTCGAAAACATGAGCAAAAACTCAGTACATACATCCCGGTATTTGTAAAATGACCATAGAAACACTGGTGATGGGTACCCGACTTTGCAATTCATTTAGTTGGCAATAAAAATGAAAATGAAAGTAATATGAAATTGAATTGCTCATTATTATCTGGATGTGAACCCGTTGCACTGATATGATCTATACATAGGTGTACACCTGCCAATCCGATCAAGAGTTGGCCTAAAGCCGCGCGGGTAAATGATGGGCTGACGCCCTATAGATGATAACTGACGGGGTCACAAGTTAAATGGCAAATCACTGTATAATCTGATTCATTGATAAACTCATTAAGAGTTGTAACTTGATAAACATGATCTGCTTTCTGAAGATACAGGCAATGGACGTACCTTGAGTCTTTAAAACAAAATGTTATCTAACTTGATACAGGTCAGCTATTTCATAAATGTCATATGACTTGAGACATATGCATAATGGGGAACGATAACTAGGCCTCAAATCTATTTCATAAATGTCATTGAAAGTGTTAGATTTATGAGTCTACTTCCACAAGAGGGGGGGTGAATTGTGGTGTCTGATTTTCGCGTTATAAGTAATAAACACCCTGACTGAGGTTGTTCTCAGATGACGAACACCCTGTTGACTTGTTTGCAGGGGGTGTTTTCAGATATTGCAAATACGAAAATCACCAAGATAAATGCGGAATTAAAGCACACACAAGTTTTACGTGGAAAACACCTCTAGCCCAACTGAGGTGTGAAAAACCACGACCTACCTCGTGTAGGCTTTTAACCACTTCACTATAACCGGGCTTAACTCGTTACAAATATAACACACCTTGTTACAACTTGCAACCACGTAATCTCCTTCTCAAGGCAGATCACACCACGTCCAAATCTCACCAGATTGGACACGTCCAAAGTCCACACAACTAGGACACACTCACTCACTTTTGACTGAACTGAGATCAAGGTCAAAAACACCTTACTGGGGTGCTTCTCACTAAGCAGATGTAAGGTACAAATGAAGATCCTATTATGCCAATATATTGAAAGCTTGCTTTAAACACAACTTGAACTGGTTTTTCTTTTCTCAAGTGAAGCTCAAAAATTCTTTTCACTAGAAAAACCTCTTTTGAAATTTTGCCTTTTGGGAATGTTGTGTTTCAAGATTTCCTTTTTGCTTTCTTCTCTCTATAGCTCAGTATGTGTCTGTCTCCTTTTCAGTGAAAAGGGAGCTGTTTTTAACCATAAATTCCAACGGTCAAAAACCAAGGAGAGGAAAGGAAATCACCTAAGTTTGGAAGGTGATTTTTCAAGAGAAAAAACTCCCAACGGCTAGTGATAAAACATTTCCCAAAATCTAAGGGATTTGTTATCTTAAGAGATAACCTTTATCTCCTTATAGCCGTGGGTAAGCTTTAAGTAAGGCAACCAGAAATCTTTAGCATTTTAAAAACTTTATCACATCCGAAGATATGGGCAGAGAAAATCTTCCAATTTTGGCAAATCTCCCAAAATCTATTTTCCCAAATCTCCTATAATATATTCAAGAAATATATTTTCCAGAAGAATAACATTTGAAAATATTCTGGAGATTTTGGCCAACCGAAATAATAATTTCAAGGATAATCGGGTATGGCCACTTCAGGTCAGAAACACCCTAGGCACCCTGTTTGCAGGGTTGTTCGCAGTCTGGTGTTCTGAAGCACTTAGCGCAAATACCGATTCAAGAGATATTTAAAAAACTTTTTCAATATTGGCATATTAACAAGAGTCTAAATAAATAAAGCCTATATACCCAAGACTTCTAGTTTGAATCTTGTCCAAGATTCGTGGAGCTGCTGTGAACATCAAGGCTACCTTGTTTGCTGGGGTTGTTCTTTGCATCGCTAGAGAAGCTGCTGGGAACATCAAGGCTACCTTGTTTGTTGGAGTTGTTCTTTGCATTGCTAGAAGAGTTGCTGTGAACATGCCTTACAACCAACTGTAAGATGGCGTTCTTGACTTAATGTAGAATCACCAATTTAAAACCTGTTTTAAGGACTTGTTCTCACATGTAGCAAACCAGTTAACACAGTAAAGATTACAAACACCAGTTAGGCCTGTTTGCAGATCATGTTTGGAGCAACACTACTTGGACACATTTTTACACTTGGATTTGTTATCATCAAAACTTGAATATAATAACTCAACAGAAAGTATGTGTAGTTAGTAAATGATCCTTACTCGCACAATTGAGTAAGTAAAAGTATGCGTAACAAAAATTGAGTAATTAAATGGTACACATAACTCATGTATTTTAATATAACTTCAAAACTGAATTGATGAAAGTAAAAACAGTCCACAATGAGATAAATGGTATTACAAAGGAAAAGGCCTTGATGGCGATAATCGAGAGAATAGTTACGGCCTTTTCTGAAATAAGTTGCTGATACAAGTTTAAGGCTCGCCGATGTATAGTTTGGTTCAAGATAACAGCGAGTACACTAGACTGGCTTGATAAATACATTTTGTACAATCTGAATTGAGTAAGTAATAGAGGTCTGAGGCCAAGAGAGGTATATCTTGGTTTAGTGGCACAAACTGCAATAACTTGGTCTAATATGGTCTGATAAGTCACAACATCCCACCTCTCATATTTCATTCATAAATCCATTAGATAAAGAATTCCACCTCAAATGGGTCATTGAATTCATTAGAAGCTATTAAGCTCACCAAGCATGGTATTTTCTTTGTAAAATCCACAACTGAATCAAAGCTCAAAAACAAGCTAAAAGCTCCATAAAAGTCCATGAATATTTATTTCCCCCTATAAATGACTTGGCCCAAAATACACAAAATGAGTGCATGATCAATCTCACTTGATCTTTTTTTATTGCTCTTTATACAGTTACTCAAAATACTTCCAACAATCACCAAACTCAAAACATGATTAATGAAATAAATAAAGATGATTTAAAAAAAATAAATATGAGTTAGGGTTGGGTTATAACAGCCAGCCCGGTTTTTTAAAAAGAATTTTTTTTTGGGCGACAGAAATTCAATCTCCCATTTTTACAATTTTTTTTTAATTTTTTGGCGTTGGAAATTCCGTCGCCCACTGTCAATTATAGTGACGGAATTTTTCATCCGTTGCCATATATGTCGCACAATATGAGTTTTTTCTAAAATTGTTCTTCAGTCGCCATTTCCATTGCCAAATCTGTCATTAATTTTTTCCGTCGCTGAATTCTGCCGTTAATTTGAACTTTTTTAGTAGTGTATGTTATTAGCATTGACTCGGATCGTAACTCATTTAAAGAGGCTATGGAATCTAAAGATGCTCATTTCTAGAGAGAAGCAGTCTAAGATAAAATGGACTCAATAATGGAAAATAATACTTGGGTTTTCCCTTGGATGTAAACCTATTATGTCAAAATGAATCTTTAAAAGGAAAAGGATAGTTAGATCGTACTGTAGAAAGGTTTAAAGCCCAGTTAATAATAAGGGTTTTAACAAAAAACATGCTGTTAACTACTTTGATACCTATGTACTGATGGCTTGGATTATAACTATTAGAGTACTCGTCACTCCTGCTGCAATTTAAAAGCTGGTGATTCACCAAATGGATGTAAAAATCACATTCTTGAATGGTGTGTTAGATGAAGAGGGGTATATGAGACAACGTAAAGCTTTTGTAGTTCTTGGCTAAGAAAAGAAAGTATGCAAACTCACAAGACCCTTGGATAGCCTAAAGCAAGCACTTAAGCAATGGAAAAGGTGCGATAATGAATCTAACAAATGTGTTTACTCCAAGTTTGAGCATGAAAAGGTGTGATTATTTGTCTCTATGTTGATGACATGCTGATATTTGGAACTGATTTAAGGAAGTGAAAAAAACTAAAGGTTTTCTATCTTCCAAGTTCTCTATGAAAGACATGGGGCAAATTGATGTTATACTTGGCAATAAGATCATCAGAGATAATGATAGCATTTACTTGACTCAATCACATCGCATTGAGAAAGTACTTGGGAGGTTCAAATACCTAGATTGCTCCCCAGTAGCCACTCCTTTAGATCTAACTTATAAGTTGATCCAAAATAATGAAAGATCTATCTGCACAGCTTGAGCATGCAAAGGTCACAAGGTGCTTTATGTATGCCATGACAAGCACAAGGTCAGATATTGTATTTGACGTCGGGAAATTAAGTCGATACACTAGAAATCCTAGTAAGATTCATTGGCATACAATATGTCGAGTTTTGAAATACTTGATGAAAACCCAAGGCTATAACCTATTTTATTCAAGTTATACTTCAGTCTTAGAAGGATACTTAGATGTAAGTTGGGTAACTAACATAGAGAATTATGCTTCGATGTCAGGTTGGATATATTTGCTTGGTAGTGGGGCAGTATCTTGGGCATCAAAGAAGCAAACATGCATTATATATTCGACCGGGTTGGATTTTGTAAAGTTAGGTTGCGAATTGAGTCATCATTTAGTCGCTTGAGTCGTTTGCCTTTATTTTCAAACTTGTTGGTTTTTATTTTTTTGTTTGAGTATTTGCTAGTTTTAGTTGTTTTACTTTAGTTTAGATTTCCTTCGTGTTTGAATTTTTATTAGAGTTTGTATTTTGATTTCTATCTTGGTTAATTTAATTTTGGTTTTTAGCGAATATTTTTTGCTAGGAAAAAAAATTAGAACTAACAATTTAGCTGTGGCAAGTGTAGGGATAGAACTGAAATTTGCACAATAGCACTGTGCAGGTTTTTTTGGATTGCTAGATTCTGCTTGGATTTTTATATATTAATCTATTGCTAATTTTTCTATAATGATATTTTTAGTAGATTAGTAGGATTTGTCTTCATTGTTCTATGACATAAACATTTGTAAAAATATATACATATTCATGCTCTCTATGATTGTGCTGAATTTTCTATATACAGCGTTATGAATTTGTGGTTTTGTTTTCTATTTAGTGTTATTTTTTAGAGTTCGTGTTTGTTTTAGGTGTTATAATTTATTTTTATGTGTGAAAAACACCCAAAAATAAGAAAAAAGAATATGGTGTACGTGCTACATGTGTGCTTTTTTTTGGTTTTTTGTGTTAGGTTACTTTTTGTTATTTATGGCTTTGGTCTTCTTTTCTTTAGGTAATTTAGTTTTATTTTTGTTAGTTTATTTTGTTTTGTTAACTTAATTATTTAAGCATCTTGTTTTTGGTTTTATTTATTAGTTTGTAATTACTCTGTTAGAGTGATTGATTTATATTTTTCCTTTAAAAAAACCCCAAAAAGAAAAATAGAAAAGCCTAAAAAAATTGGAAAATTCTTAAAATTGAAAAAAAAAAGAGTTCGAAGCTTGCTTGTTTTTAATTTCTCACGATTTGAGCATGAATCTTTTTGAATTTATTTATCAAGATTTAATAATTACCGTGCTGAATTGAATCAAAGTTTTGAAAACTATAAAACTTGTGAGGTCATTGTTATAGGTTTGAATGCTGAATTTCGAGGTTATGCTGAGTCTATTTGTCTTGAGGTTTATTAGGATTATTGTCTAAGACTCAAGATGAGGTAAGTAGTTCTTCGAAAAATTAGCTTGGAACACTATGAGTTTGATCAACTTAGAAGGACCTTAGGATACATTACTCATGGTGAGTATGTTTTTCGTGTCAATCCTCACCAACAGGATCATTTTAGAGATTCATATGACCCATCTTACTTTTTTTGCCTACTATTTGGGCGATTATGGTGATTCTTTTGATCATGATGTTTTAATTGTCCTTATTGTGATTATGTTGTTGCTACATATGCGAGTCTTGGAAAGACAATGTATGACGTGACTGATAAAATGTTAGAGACTATGAAAGAGAGCATTGCTGAATATTTTCATTGTTTTAATCAGAGTAGCGATGAACATGATTTGCATGAGCTGAACTCTGAATTAGGATCTCTTGAACCTGAAGTTATAGGAATCATGTGAAGGGGTGGGTGGCGCCCACTAATTTGAAATTCGATGACGATATTCTTTTGTGGATCATATGAATTTTTTTAATGTGGGTTAAATGAAAATGAAGGCCTTGATCTGTTTTCCGTGTTGAATATAAGTCATTTTCTTTCGAAACCATCATTACTAACTATATTTTTGAGCCCACTATGTCTACCTGTACTGAGTCTGAGGCAACTGTACCTATGACTACTGATTTAGACCAGACTCTTGAGCATATTGAAAGAAAAGGACTTGTGGACTTAGGATCCACTGTTTTGCCTATACAGCTGATTGTTGATGACAAAATTTATAGGCCGGTGACCTACTTGCTGGCTGAGTTTAAGTATATCTCTCTGTTTGATATCAACAATTTGGAAAGTTAAAGGGATACCTTATTTATGTTGCATTGATGTTATGGATGTACTCTATTTGACATCAATTCTTTAATTTTCATTGTCGTAATTTGATTGAGAGTTGTTCTTGGCCGTTTGATAAGCTAACTACTTCGTGCTCTAATGGGTTTTGACTTGAGTAGTAATTTCTAGCTTGAAATGGAGTGGTTGATGCTCTAGAGGCCTCTATTTGAGTCGATTTCAAGAGGCAATAGCTTAGGTATAATTCAACACTTAACTGGCTACAATCATTCCTTTCTTTATTCTCCTTTGTAGGTTGTTTTCTTTTGTATATATTTGTTGTTTTATTTTATTTTTATTGTTTTCTTTTGTAGTTTTACATTCTTGTCATTTTTGTTTCCTTGTGAGTCTTATTTTCCTTTGTATGTTGTTTTTATTTTTAGTTTTTATCATTCCTTTCCCTCCCAATGAGGACCTTGTGCGATTTAGGTGTGAGAATGGGAAACTAGGTTTCGAAAAGATTGGAGTGAGGAAAAATGAAAAAAATAAAAATGAAAATTTTGAAAATTCTAAGAGATTGTTGTTTTGGGGGAATATAGACTATTTTGATTGATTATGTTCTCTTATGTCTTAGCTATTAGGTTGTATATAGATATAGTGTCCTTGATAGAACATAGTCCAAGGTATGATATTTATGCTCAGTCATAACCCTCGACATTTTCTAAAGCAAACTTGACTTTGGTAGATGAGTCTGTGAGATTTTAAACCTCAAAGACTAACTCATCATTTTTGGTGTCATTTTTTCCTTTAATATTTGACTCTTCCATGATCACATTTCTAGAACTAGCTTGATTTTACTTGAAGTCACATTTACCATTTGCATTAGGGTAATACGATAGAGACAATCATTTGTTTTATGAACCACATAGCCAAATTTCCACCCTGATTTGACTATTTTTCCTCTTTGTTATCTCCCTTTGGGCCTTGACTGTTTTTATTCTGAAACCTTCATTTTAACTTTCGCCTAAACACATTTCGTATACCTAAGCTGAGACTAGTGGAGGGATACTTCAATTTTTGGTGGGTAGCTTTTGGATGATTTATGCAATTTACAGTTAATCTTGGTTATATGAGGGGATGTATCATTGTAACCTTTTGGAAGTTGAGTTGTTTTCATACATGCCATTCTTTCGTTTCCTCAATTAAAAAAAATAAATAAAAGCAAAGGAAAAGAAATAAATTAAAAAATTTGAGAAAAAAAAGGAAAAAATCCATGAAAAAATAAGAAGAGAAAAAGTCTTGTGAAAGAGGGTGTTTGGCTTGGTTGTTCATACATGATTTTCATTTTACCTCATTTCCAATGGTTAAGGGTGTGTTCTTATTTGGTGTAGGAGAAGGTGTGGTTATTATATTATCGGAAGGATTTGATTGCTCGTTAGGTTCTTGGCTTTTAACTCCTCATTTTCCACATCGATTGTCCCTCTCCTAACCCTTTACCTTTATCCCCATTACAACCCTAAAAATCTCTCTTGATTACCATATCGCATATTGCAACTTAGTGGTGGAGAATTGAGAATCTTAGCAAGCCTATGGTAGTTTGTATGGCTAAAAGATGAATTGAGTAAGCCTAGTTGTATTTTAAACATATGAGTGGAGTGTTCTACATGGCACTAAAGTAAGGTTTTATCAATTGGGCTTGTACATATTTTCTAAGTGGGGTGAAAGATTGTGTACAGATATCATCGGTGAGGATTGAGAATTTCTTGATGTGTACATTGTTTTTATATGTGATCAGATGCTTAGTTACCTAAGTGATGTGGTTGATTAGAATGTGTATATTTTTTCGGTTCTTGTATATATGAGTTTTGAAAAATATAAAAATATTTTATTTTTTTTTTATAGATTTTGAGGCTAAATCTTCTATAAACGCTCATGAGACCTTACTCGTCCACTAGGGATAACTTTGGGGTTTAAAAGGCTTATTGCACATGCTAAGTGCAATCGTAATTCCTACAAAAGTGACTTAGAATTTTATTTTATTTTTCTAAGTTTTTCTTTTAGTTTCATTTTACTCAAGAACGAGCAAAATTTAGATGTGGAGGTATTGTTCAACTTGAAATTATCATATTTCACACCCTGTATCATCTAATATTTGATCAAAAATAAATGATTAAATTAGGATTCTAACATGCTTTTTTGTTTATTTTGTGGGCATCGTGAAATGTTGAAAAATAAACAAACTTGGCCAAATAAGATTAAATGTTGATTAATTTGGACACAAGGAAAAGAAGGAAGAGAAGAAAAGAAGATTAGGTTGATTTCGCGATCCAGAAACATCCCCCCTCTTGTTTTTCTTCTCTTGTAGCCTAAAGGCTGCCTAGAGCCCAATCGCTTCCCCGGTTTCATTGTGTACGTAGCCTACATGTGATTGGAGCGCCCCACCTTGCTTCATCTCCTTTTTCTTTCCACACTAAACCAGAAGCCTAAAACCCCTATGCTGCTTCATCTTCTTCATGTGACAGCAATAACCAAAGCTTCTTCTCGTTCTCTCACCTCCTTCATTGATCACATTAATCCGACCATCTATTACTTTCAACTGTAATGACCCAAACCTAAAATTTTGTTAATTACTTTGGATTATCTTAGTTAAAATTTAATTAAGTTGGGTGCCGCATTTCAATTTAGTATTCTTTTTTTTGGTCTTAGATCATCCATTTCACTAGAGTCAAACTACTGTTGACCCAATAAGGGATCGAGATTTTTTCCGTTCACAAGACTCAAATCTAAGGCCTTACCTAAGGAGACCAAGTGCCAAATCACTTTAACCTACCTGTGTTCGTTTCAATTTAGTATTCTATATACATGTGAATATATATTTATGCAATTGCAGGTTCAATCGACAGAGTGCCGTCAAAGTAAATTGCATTATGGTCCCGAATAATCCAGTCAAATATTAATAAATACTTGAATGATAGTCAAATAAAAGTGACCCAGTTATTATTAAAGGGGTGATTTTGGAAAGTAAATGATATACATACATACA
>JACYFF010019584.1:42444949-42459593 GCA_017589665.1 Selenicereus undatus
ATTATTATTATTATTATTATTATTATTATTATTATTATTATTATTATCATTACTATTATTATTTCCACTATTGTGATGATTCATATTAGAGATATTGTAAAGCCTGTCGAGGGCTACAAATTTAACCACTACTTCGGTTATTATATATTTTTTATAGCGTAGGGAAGTAGGGATCGATCCACGAGGAAAGATTGCTTTAAATGGCTAGTTTGCTTCTAAGTAATTTTATTAATCAACTTGTTAAATCTAATTTTAATAATTCTAAAACAATTGAACTCTAATGAATAAAAATCTAGAAAAAGACCTAATAACTATCCTAAATATTATGAATCATATTCTGGAAATAAAACAGTAAAAATATTTCCTGAATCTTTCAGAAAAATAAAATCAGAATATTAACTGAAATTTTAATAAAAACTCAAAACAGCAACTAATAATCAGAAAAATAAATATTAAAATTATCAAACAGTAACCTAAACTAATATTCTGCAACCTTATAAGCATATATCTTCAGAATAATTTCAGATTTAATTCAGGAAAATTAAATCAGCCAATTACTGCAGAATAATCAAACAGAATATTAAATCTTAAATTGGAAATAAAATATTCTGCATAAATAAAAATACGAAAATAATAAGGAAAATTACCCTAATTCCAGGAAAAAAATTTCTGGACCTAAAAATACTTAATAATCGTAAATTAAAATTAAAAATCGAAATATTCAGAATTAATAAACAAAAAACCTGCACATATCAATTTCGAAAAATAACTCTGAAAAATTATCAAATAATTTCCAAAAATCACGAAACTGAATATGAACAGACTAGGACACTTTATAAACCCTAGGAATTTATTGAAACCGAAAAATAACGAAAATAACTATTTTTAGTCTAAATTCAAACAAACCGGGAATTAAATACTAAAACTCAATCTAAAATTATAACCACTCCAAAAATCAAACTCTAAGCTATCTAAAATTACCTAGACACTCCTAAAGATTATACTTTTTGGGGGGGGGGGGTTTGATTGAAATTATATTGAATCTAATAAAAAATAGAACAAAAATTAACAACTAACCAAATTAACGCTAAGTAACAAATAATAATCGAAAGTTATCAAATTTATGAAGAATACTTAGTATAATCTCAATCCACCATACAAATTAATATTTATCATTAACACACAAGTTAATTTTATTCATGAGTTAAACTGTAGAAGAGGTCCACCAGCGGTTCTTCCCCGTTTTTCCTTAGATTCTAGTTTACTTAGGTCCAGCCCTAATATAAACCCTACTAATTTGATAATCTTTACACCAGCGCAAAAATTTAACCAAATTAGAGCATTAAGAATTAGAAAAGCATCATTTAACACTTTGTAACCAATTTACCAGCAAATCGATTTAACAAAGATCTAAAGCAATTACCTAATTAAAAGAGATAGGTTTGAGCTATCCATGATTAATTAGGGTGATACTTAGGCCTAAAAGATTATAACTTTTACGTATTACAATATTTTAAACTATCAACCGAAATTGTATTTAATCAACTAGCATGCATTCTAATCGATTTAACACAGATTTCATAAACGATAAACACTAATCGCTAAAGAATCACGAATAGAAATCAACTAGGCATTAAAGCACAAGACTTGTTTCAAAATTATCAATTTAGCATGGCTTCAAGAAGATTATACTAAGCACAAAAAATTACTCACTCATGTAAAAATTAAAATTACAATCATAACTCAAATATTTCATGTCTAATCAATAAACTAAACACAAAAATAAATAAACAAAGTAAAAATAATAATACTAATAATAATAATAAAAAAATCCCTACTTTGATGATGTTGATGATGGACGTGAAGATGGTGATGATCGCTGATGAAGATGAGATGATTGATGATCAGAAGCGTGGGCTGTGGTGCGTGGGGATGAAAAGAGGAGGGCTGAAGGTTGATGTGATGCGTGAAGGAGGAAGAGGAGATGGATAGGGCTGTGCGTGGAGTGGGAGAAGAGGAGGGGCTGAACGTGAGGTTAAGCCGTGGGGCTGATGATAGAAGAAGAACAGAGGGGCTGCTGAAGAGAGGAAGAAAGAAGGGGATGATGTTGGTGATGGTGGAGGCGTGGGCTGCTGTGCATGAAGATGAAGCAAAAGCTGATGAGGGGGTAGAGAGAGAGAGTTCAAGCTTATTATGCGTGAGGTCTGCGTGGGATTATATGGAGAAGGTTTATTTTTTTCTTTAGGGTTTTCTTCTTCCCCTCTTCCTTATCTTCCTCAAGACTTCTAACTCTCTTCAACTTTTGAAACCCTAGCCCAATTAAATAATTATGGAAATAATATTCTCCATAATTTTTATTTTTGGACCGTCTTCATAGCCAAACGTGTAATTCCCGAGCTTCGACGTCCTCTCTTCTCATCTTTATTAAATTGATACTAACCCTGAAAAATATATAAGACAAAACCAATTAAACGAAATAATATATATAATATACTCGAAATAATTATAAAATCATGCATGATTTTTGACTTAACAAATTCCCCCACACTTAGACTTTGGACGTCCTCGTGCAAAGAAATTTAGACTCGACCTAAAAACTTACCCTCTTCCTTTCTTACAAATCATGCATAACTATGATGTCGATACTGGGCTTTGGCTTGCTTTAGAAAAAAAAAAACAGTTTTACTAAATTAATTAGTTTTTCCTTCAATAAGTAAATACATGCTAAACATCCAACTATCCTTAGAGAGTTTATTCATCAGTCTCACAACATTTTCATAGTGAAGTAACAAGATCAATAATTATCCATCTCTTTTTGATTATGCATATACCAATCAAGAGGTCGAAAAGGAATTTAAGATGGAAAAATTTGGGTATGGTCTAGCTATAGCGACAATTGAACTAGGTGGAATAACTCCATTAAGTTTGATCATAAACTTGCCTTGTATTCGTTTTTCTCTTTTTCTTTTGTTCAAACTCCGATTGCGCACATATTCGAGGCCCATATAGGGTCTTAGAATTTAAACGCTCCCTGTCTCTCACTCACCCGAATAGCGGTGCTGGAGCAAATAACTTTATTTTATTGGCTCATTAGTATGGGAAGCAAGCTTTCCAGTGGCAGTATTGCCTCAAAGGGTAACACCCAGTAGCGCATGCCTCAAAGGAGTACTTGTCATTCCCCATTTTGACTCTCTTCTTTTGTTTCTTTTCTTTTCCATAAATGAAAAATAGACAAGTAAAATCACAATTTTAATGAGTTATTCAACTAATTCAATAGTATAGGAGATGAGCCAGGTAATTTTATTGCATCTGAATCGGATATGTTACATGACCAAATAAGATGGATAATCAAGAGAGTTACTCATTAAAAAGATGTATGAGGATCAACTCAAAATTCTCTAAAAGATAACTATTATGCCTAGAAGTCTTCACTTATAAAAGAGTAAACTATAAAATAGCTAAAAAAAAAAAATTTTAACCAAGCAAGCCTAGCATAAACTCATATCATGCATTATTTATAAGAAAAGAAATTTTTATTTTTTCGATTTTCTACTTTCTTTTTTTTTTTCCAAGAATAAAAACTGCATGGATTAAATGCAGGATGCACCCCCCCACACTTAATTCATGCATTGTCCCTAATGCATGCCAAAAGAAAGAAATAATAAAAATAAAAGCAAAAATAAATAGGAACTTCCCTGAAAACGTTGGGTTGCCTCCCAACCAGCGCCTTTGTTTACAGTCGTTGGCTCGACTTCATGAAGCTCACGGATCCTCAAGTTGGATCTCTTCTATCAAACATACCTGGTCTCCTTCATAGAAGTGCTTTAGCCTGTGACCATTCACTTTGAAAATTTTGTTAGTAGCAAAGGATTTAATTTCTACAGCACCATGGGGGTAAGTCTTTACTACTTCAAAAGGTCCTAACCACCTAGAGTTTAACTTACCAGGAAAAAGTCTCAGTTTAGAATTGAATAATAGCACTTTCTCACCTACCTGAAATTCTTTCCTAATAAGTTTGGCATCGCGAAATGCTTTGGCTTTACCTTTGTAGATGACTGAATTGTCATAGGCTTCTAGGCGTATCTCTTCTAATTCCTGCAATTGCAATTTACGCTCTCTCCCTGCTAATTGATAATCAATATTGCATTGCTTCACAGCCCAATATGATTTATGCTCTATTTCTACAGGGAGGTGACATGACTTTCCAAAGACTAACCTGTAGGGTGACATACCAATTGGAGTCTTATAGGCAGTCCTGTAAGCCCAAAGAGCCTCCTCTAACCTAAGGCTCTAGTCCTTCTTATCTGGCTTTACTACTTTTTCAAGGATTCCCTTAATCTCTTTATTGGAAATTTCAGCTTGGCCATTGGTCTGGGGATGATAACTAGTAGATACCTTATGAATTATATGATATTTAGCTAATAAGGCACCTAGAGTTCTGTTACAAAAATGAGTCCCCCTATCACTGATGATCGCTCTTGGCACTCCATATCTATGCAAGATTAGAGATTTGACATGTTTCACCACAGTCTTAGCATCATCAGTCCTAGTGGCCACAGCTTCTACCCATTTGGATACATAATCAACAATCACAAGAATATAGTTATATCCAAAAGAAGGGGGAAAGGGTCCCATGAAATCAATGCCCCATATATCAAAAATTTCACAAACATACATATTATACAAAGGCATTTGATTCCTCCTTGATAAGTTTCCAGTCTTTTGGCACACTTCACATTTTTTACAGAATTCATAAGCATCATTGGAAATAGTGGGCCAATAGAAACCACACTCAAGCACTTTATGTGATGTTCTTTTAGGTCCAAAGTGTCCCCCACTTTCTGAAGAATGACAGAAGGTTAGAATAGAATGAATTTCACTGTCATCTACACATCGCCTTATAATCTGGTCACCACAAAACTTCCATAAATATGGCTCATCCCAAACATAATATTTGGATTGAGCTCTTATTTTCTCTTTTTCAGCTCTAGTCAACTCAATGGGAAAAGTTTTGGTGACTATATAGTTTACAATATCAGCATACCAAGGCAATCTACTAGTCATAGCATACAAAGTCTCATCAGGAAAACAATCAGTAAAAGGGCTACCAATTTCCCCTGTTTCCAATCTACTCAGATGGTCAGCAACTAAATTCTTAGCCCCAGGCTTATCTCTAATCTCTAGTTGAAATTCTTGCAATAATAACATCCATCTAATTAGCCTAGGCTTAGAATCTTTCTTTTCCATTAAGTGTTTGAGAGCAGAATGATCAGAATAAACAGTAATTTTAACACCTAACAAATAAGGACGGAACTTTTCAAGGGCGAAAACAACAGCATACATCTCCTTTTCTGTAGTGGTGTAGTTACACTGTACAGGATCAAGAGTTCTAGAAGCATAATATATTACATGAGGTACCTTCCCAAGTCTTTGACCTAGAACTGCCCCCACTGCCTTATCACTAGCATCACACATTAACTCAAAAGGTAAGGCCCAGTTTGGGGGTTGCACAATAGGAGGGGAAGTCAATGTTAACTTCAATTTATCAAAAGCCCTCATACAATCATCATTAAAATCAAAAACGACATCTTTAGCAAGCAAGGCACATAAAGGAGAAGCAATCTTAGAAAAATCTTTGATGAACCTCCTATAGAGCCCTACATGTCCTAAGAATGATCGCACATCTTTGACACACTTTGGATAGGGTAGGGACTGGATGATGTCAACTTTAGCTCTATCTACCTCTAATCCCCTCGATGACACAACATGTCCCAGTACTACCCCATGCTCTACCATGAAATGGCACTTTTCAAAATTCAAGACCAAATTGGATTCAATGCAACGTCTAAGTACAAGAGTAAGATGATGCAAGCACTCATCAAATAAATCACCATGTACAGTAAAATCATCCATAAAAACCTCCATAATCTTGGTGATAAAATCAGAAAAGATACTCATCATACATCTTTGAAAGGTAGCAGGTGCATTACATAAACCAAAAGGCATACGTCTAAAAGCGTAAGTGCCAAAAGGACAAGTGAAGGTAGTCTTCCCCTGATCTGCAGGAGCTATGGGGACCTGAATATAACCTGAATATCCATCCAAGAAACAATAATGTGACCTCCCAGCTAGTCTCTCTAACATCTGGTCCATGAAGGGTAATGGGAAATGGTCCTTCTTAGTGGCCTTGTTAAGTTTTCTATAGTCAATACACACTCTCCAACCACTTTGGACTCTAGTAGGTATCAGTTCTCCTTCATTATTTTTCACTACTGTTGCCCCCCCTATTTAGGAACCACATGAATAAGGCTAACCCACTCAGAGTCAGCAATGGGGTAGATCACCCCAGCATCTAACCACTTAAGAATTTCTTTTTGGACTACCTCCATCATGGGTGGATTAAGTCTCCTCTGAGGGTCCCTCTTAGGCTTAGCATCTTTTTCTAAGGTAATAGTATGTGAGCACAAGGTAGGGCTAAGGCCTTTGAGATCTGCTAAAGTCCACCCTAAAGCCTCACTGTGTTCTCTAAGCACTTTAATTAGTTTTTCTTCCTGATCCAAGGTGAGTGCACTAGAGATAATTACAGGCAATGTCTCATTATCCCCTAAATAAGCATATTTTAAATTTTCAGGTAAGGGTTTCAATTCTAGTGTAGGGGGTGAGATACTTGAAGGAAGTAACTTAGCATGCTTTTCAGATAATTCAACTTTGTTAGATCCATTATGCTCTTGTAAATGACATAAAGAACTCATTACTTCATCTAGCTTATCATTAACAGGATACGACACTTTTTCAGACTCAGTATAATCAAGACTCTCGGTAAGCACAGTGAATAACTCATCCTCATGGGACAAGTCATAAACATCTTGAGATAACTCATCAAAAACATCAAGTGCATACAAGTAGTTAACATCAGAAGGAAATCGCATGGCATCAAAAATGTTGAACTTAATAATCTCACCATCAAATTCCATGGTTAGTGCCCCTTCGTGTACGTCTATCTTAGTTCTAGCAGTTTTTAAAAAGGGCCTGCCAAGCAAAATAGGAATATCATGACATGCTTCACCCATGTTCATTACATAAAAGTCAGCAGGAAATACTAGTTCATTGACTTGAACTAAAACATCTTCTAACACTCCATCAGGGTAAGTGTTGCTCCTATCAGCTAATTGAATCACTATGCCTGTTTTCTTTAATTCACCTAGGTTCAGTTTGTCATAAACAGATCTAGGCATAACATTAATAGAGGCACCTAAATCAAGCATAGCTTTGTCAAAACAAATGCTTCCTATCTTGCAAGGAACAGAAAACACCAGGGTCTTGACACTTAGGGGGGAGCTTTCTTTGAAAAACAGCAGACACATTTTCCCCCACACTTATCTTCTCATTACCCACTAACTTCCTCTTGGTGGTGCATAATTCTTTTAGGAACTTAGCATAACGAGGCACCTGTTTAATAGCATCAAGGAGAGGTATGTTGATCTCTACCTTCCTAAATGTCTCTAAGATCTCTTGGTTAGCCTCATTTACCTTAGAAGTAGGGCTTCTAAATCTACTAGGAAAAGGGGGAATGGGCTTATAAGTTTCTCTTTTCTTTTCTCCTATTTCCTTAGTAATTTGATTAGACTCTTCATTGAATTCTGATTCATCCCCTTTCACTTCCAACTCAGGTTCCACTTCTCTCTTCTTTACAGGTTCCTTTAACTCTTTCCCATTTCTAAGTGTTATGACACTGACATTCTCCTTGGGATTAGGGTAAGGTTGAGATGGTAACCTATTTTGCAATTGAGCTTGCAAGTTGCTCACTGTGGTGTCAGTCGCTGTTTGTCTTTCTTGAACTTGCTTAAGGGTGGTTTCCATACTCTGGAACCTATCATCCATTTTCTTAAGGACTTGCTCTAGGAGGAGATTGGTCCTATCTTGACTAGAAGGTTGACGTGAGGATTGGTCAAAACCAGGTGGGTTAGGCTTAGGGCCATACCTAAGGTTAGGATGGTCCCTCCAACCTTCATTATAAGTATTTGAATAAGGATCATACCTCCTTTGATTTTGGTTAGAGTAAAGAGCGTTCACATTACCTTCTTGTAAAGTAGGACAGGCATCAGTAGAGTGCCCTTCTAGACAACAAATACCACATACTACTGCCTTTTGAATACCCCCAGTAACAATCTTATTTAACATAGCAGTAATGTGAGATAATTGATTTTCTAGAGTTGAACTAGAACCTATCTCATTTACTCTTTTAACCTGTGAGTCTCTAGCACCAAACTGCTGAGTGTTTTGGGCCATCAAGTTAAATAGATTTCTAGCTTCAGCTGGAGTTTTATTAACCAGAGCCCCCCCACTAGCAGCATCAACCATATTACGGTCCATAGGAAGTAAACCCTCATAAAAATATTGAATCAAAAGTTGTTCAGTTATTTGATGTTGGGGACAACTAGCACATAATTTATTAAATCTTTCCCAGTATTCACAAAAAGTCTCCCCATTCATTTGTTTGATTCCACATATTTCCTTCCTAATAGATCCAATACGGGATGCAGGAAAAAACTTTTCTAGAAATGATTTATGCAATGCATTCCATGTAGCAAAAGATCCAGCAGGCATATAATATAACCAATCCTTAGCATTACCAATCAAAGAAAAAGGAAAGGCCCTTAGTCTAATTTGGTCCTCAGGAATTCCTTCAGGCACCATAGCAGAACAGGTAATAAGGAATTCACTAATGTGTCTATAGGGGTCCTCTCCAGCCAATCCATGAAACTTAGGTAATAAGTTAATAAATCCTGAGTTTAATTTTAAGGGTCTATCTAAAACAGCATAAGTAATAGACATGGGTTGGGTTTCTAAATTAGGGGCAGCTAGTTCTCGTAGAGTGGACATACTTACCTCTTTAATCCTAAAACTTACTGGGTCAGGCTGACTCTCTTTGATTTCAACTGTCAATGATTGATCCCTGATTTCCCCAGTGTCCTTACCACTTCTTAATTTCATGCACTACAAGAAGTCCTACAAAATAAAATAATAAAGTTAAAACAAAATAATGAAAGTAGTAAAATTAAATAGAAATAAACTAGCAATTTTAATTTTCCTTCCCCGGCAACGGCGCCAAAATTTGTAAAGCCTGTCGAGGGCTACAAATTTAACCACTACTTCGGTTATTATATAATTTTTATAGCATAGGGAAGTAGGGATCGATCCACGAGGAAAGATTGCCTTAAATGGCTAGTTTGCTTCTAAGTAATTTTATTAATCAACTTGTTAAATCTAATTTTAATAATTCTAAAACAATTGAACTCTAATGAATAAAAATCTAGAAAAAGACCTAATAACTATCCTAAATATTATGAATCATATTCTGGAAATAAAACAGTAAAAATATTTCCTGAATCTTTCAGAAAAATAAAATCAGAATATTAACTGAAATTTTAATAAAAACTCAAAACAGCAACTAATAATCAGAAAAATAAATATTAAAATTATCAAACAGTAACCTAAACTAATATTCTGCAACCTTATAAGCATATATCTTCAGAATAATTTCAGATTTAATTCAGGAAAATTAAATCAGCCAATTACTGCAGAATAATCAAACAGAATATTAAATCTTAAATTGGAAATAAAATATTCTGCATAAATAAAAATACGAAAATAATAAGGAAAATTACCCTAATTCCAGGAAAAAAATTTCTGGACCTAAAAATACTTAATAATCGTAAATTAAAATTAAAAATCGAAATATTCAGAATTAATAAACAAAAAACCTGCACATATCAATTTCGAAAAATAACTCTGAAAAATTATCAAATAATTTCCAAAAATCACGAAACTGAATATGAACAGACTAGGACACTTTATAAACCCTAGGAATTTATTGAAACCGAAAAATAACGAAAATAACTATTTTTAGTCTAAATTCAAACAAACCGGGAATTAAATACTAAAACTCAATCTAAAATTATAACCACTCCAAAAATCAAACTCTAAGCTATCTAAAATTACCTAGACACTCCTAAAGATTATACTTTTTGGGGGGGGGGGGTTTGATTGAAATTATATTGAATCTAATAAAAAATAGAACAAAAATTAACAACTAACCAAATTAACGCTGAGTAACAAATAATAATCGAAAGTTATCAAATTTATGAAGAATACTTAGTATAATCTCAATCCACCATGCAAATTAATATTTATTATTAACACACAAGTTAATTTTATTCATGAGTTAAACTGTAGAAGAGGTCCACCAGCGGTTCTTCCCCGTTTTTCCTTAGATTCTAGTTTACTTAGGTCCAGCCCTAATATAAACCCTACTAATTTGATAATCTTTACACCAGCGCAAAAATTTAACCAAATTAGAGCATTAAGAATTAGAAAAGCATCATTTAACACTTTGTAACCAATTTACCAGCAAATCGATTTAACAAAGATCTAAAGCAATTACCTAATTAAAAGAGATAGGTTTGAGCTATCCATGATTAATTAGGGTGATACTTAGGCCTAAAAGATTATAACTTTTACGTATTACAATATTTTAAACTATCAACCGAAATTGTATTTAATCAACTAGCATGCATTCTAATCGATTTAACACAGATTTCATAAACGATAAACACTAATCTCTAAAGAATCATGAATAGAAATCAACTAGGCATTAAAGCACAAGACTTGTTTCAAAATTATCAATTTAGCATGGCTTCAAGAAGATTATACTAAGCACAAAAAATTACTCACTCATGTAAAAATTAAAATTACAATCATAACTCAAATATTTCATGTCTAATCAATAAACTAAACACAAAAATAAATAAACAAAGTAAAAATAATAATACTAATAATAATAAAAAAAAATCCCTACTTTGATGATGTTGATGATGGACGTGAAGATGGTGATGATCGCTGATGAAGATGAGATGATTGATGATCAGAAGCGTGGGCTGTGGTGCGTGGGGATGAAAAGAGGAGGGCTGAAGGTTGATGTGATGCGTGAAGGAGGAAGAGGAGATGGATAGGGCTGTGCGTGGAGTGGGAGAAGAGGAGGGGCTGAATGTGAGGTTAAGCCGTGGGGCTGATGATAGAAGAAGAACAGAGGGGCTGCTGAAGAGAGGAAGAAAGAAGGGGCTGATGTTGGTGATGGTGGAGGCGTGGGCTGCTGTGCATGAAGATGAAGCAAAAGCTGATGAGGGGGTAGAGAGAGAGAGTTCAAGCTTATTATGCGTGAGGTCTGCGTGGGATTATATGGAGAAGGTTTATTTTTTTCTTTAGGGTTTTCTTCTTCCCCTCTTCCTTATCTTCCTCAAGACTTCTAACTCTCTTCAACTTTTGAAACCCTAGCCCAATTAAATAATTATGGAAATAATATTCTCCATAATTTTTATTTTTGGATCGTCTTCATAGCCAAACGTGTAATTCCCGAGCTTCGACGTCCTCTCTTCTCATCTTTATTAAATTGATACTAACCCTGAAAAATATATAAGACAAAACCAATTAAACAAAATAATATATATAATATACTCGAAATAATTATAAAAATCATGCATGATTTTTGACTTAACAGATATCATTACTAGTTTAGCAATTTATCAACAAATACTAAACTTATTCCGATATCAAGTACATGATTTTGGATTCATGTTGACAGCTGTTCATTTCATTCATTTTTGTAAGTCCCAAAACATGTAAATAATTCCAAAACAAATTCCTAATGCCTTAAACTCATTACTTTATCAAGGTACGAGAATCAAGGTTTAGAATTACGTTAATTATTAACACCCAAGTCTGCATGCCTAGTTCGTCTAAATCGCGAAATTAATTCCAAAATATATATTAAGAATATTCGTCTTAAAATCCTTAAAAAAACACACTTCCTTCCATCTTTTTCCTTTCTTTCAAGCTACACAACACTTACAACCACTATCATCAGTCCAAATTCCCAGTAAATAGCATCCTATATTCTAATCTAAGCCATAACCTCCTGTTAGTCCCACAAATTACACCCCCCCCCAAATGAGCCATTTTGCTTTACTCCTTCAATCTCACGTTCAAGCCTTCATTTTCATGACAACATCATTCAACACAATATACGCATACACCCTTTTAATTTTTAACTTAATTACAATTAAATATATCAAAACTTCATAAATGGAACAAAACATGAACTCATACACCCAATTCACCTTATCCACCCATGAACTGCCAAGCATCTCTAAGCTCAAACTCATCATCAAAGCTTTAAATAATTGCAATTCAACAGATCTAAACAAGATAGTTACAAACAAAATCAACAAAAAAAATTTGGAAGTGAGTAATAAGAGGTTTCGGGTTTCATCTTCTCAACCAATTGGAACATGGTAAGAAGAGGGGAGAAGAGGCAGTGGCGGCAGAATGGCGTGTTTGATGGTAGGTGACCCTCTTGGCTAGCGCAAGCGGTGGAAGGCAGTAGGGCATGGGGGGACTCGGGTAGAGCAATAGGGGTAAATTATACAAATGCTAAATTATTTGTGAAATATAGACGAGCAAAGTTGTATTTATGTATTCAATATTACCCATTTTTACAAATGGGCTAATTTATTGTATTCATGTATTTTTATTTATTTTTATTAATTCTTAATAATTTAATGTAGGACATGATTAAATTTTCTATTCAAGGCCACTTCATTGTCTCAACCTACAATGTCATAAATTATACAAATGCTAAATTAAATGTCGTAAATGGAGATTGATCAAAATAATTAACATGGCTTATGTTCGGGCCAATATAGCCTTCTTCCCATAAAAGAAGTTTCATCCTCGAAAGTTGCAAATTTGAAACAAAACCTAGATTTTCCTCAAAAAAAGTATGAGTACTTGTTTCGGATTTCTTGTTCCATTTTTGACGTGGCTTGAGATAAAGTATGGTTAGCCCATAAAACCTTTACTAGAGGGAAGCTTTTATTTCGAAATGGTTTAACTCTATAATCTAGTATTTGTATAGGATGCTCTTTGTAGACGAGATTCTTAGTCACCTCTACAGGCTCTATTATACTAACATGGTTTGGATCTGGGACACACTTTTTGAGTTCTGAAATGTGGAAAACATTGTGCACATGTTCGAGTTCTACTGGTAAATACAATCTATATGCCACAGGGGTTTAGCATTTCGATAATTTCATAAGGCCCGATATACTAGGGCTCAACTTTCGCTTGACATCAAACTTTGTCACTCTCTTGGCTAGCGATACCTTCAAAAACACTTTATCTCCCACTTGAAATTCTAATAGTTTCCTTGTTTTATAGACATAGCTCTTTTGTCGGCTCTGATTAGCTTTAACCTGTTCTTGAATCTTCTTTATCTTCTTAGTGGTTTCTTAAATCAACTCAGGCCCCACAATGAATGCTTTATCTGGCTCACTCTAACATAAGGGTGTTCTACTTTTCCTCCCATACAGTGCCTTAGAAGGAGCCATTTTAATAGTGGATTCATAACTGTTATTATAAGAAAGTTCTAGTAAGGGTAAGTCATCCTCCCATTTTCTAGGAAAGTCAAGTACATACGCCCTCAACATATCCTCCAAGATTTGATTTACTCTTTCTATTTGTACTATTGAAGTTTAGTTTAGTCCTAAAAGTTTTCTCCAAGGCTTGCCAAAATCAGGGTTGAAATTTTTGGTCTTGGCCAGACACTATGTCCTTTGGAATGCCATGTAATTGGACTATTTTTTGACGTGCAATTGTGTTTTTCTCTCAACAAGCATTGATGAGATATGGGCAGATTTAGTGAGTCTATCAATCATAACCCAAATGACATTCTTTCTCAAAGCAAAAATGGTAATCGCATGACAGAGTCCATTGAGATTGAATCCTACTTCCATGTGTGAATTTCCAATGATCTTAATTTACCTAGTATGCATCAATGTTCAGTCTTCACCTTTTGAGAAGTTCGGAATTTATTTACATATTAAACAATCTCCCTTTTCATGTTATCCCACCAAAGGTTTGCCTTAAATCTCTGTACATTTTTGTTCTGCCTAGAAGCACTGAATAAAGAGCATTATAGGCTTCTTCTAAAATCTTCCCTTATTCCTCTTTACTAGGCACACACAGTTGGTTTGAGACCTCAAGGTTCTATCTTCATGTATCATGAAGCCAGGTAATTTCCCTTGCTTGATATTCTACATGAGCCTTTCCAACTTAACATCATCCTTTTGGCCTATCTTAATCTCTTATACTATAGGCGATTGTATTTCTAAAAATGTGACATAAGGTTAATATTCATATTCTGGAGGTCTCTTAAGATGCTAGGTTGGGTGGTTCTTATTGTGTTTAACCTATTTTGGGCCTTCCTACTCAATGTGTCTGTAATAACATTGATCTTTCCTGGATGTGTTTGAGCCAAAAATATGATATTTTTAAAGTACTTTTCCACCAATTTTAGGCTCGTTTTAATAATATTTTTAGGGTTTTTAATTAATTTGATTTTATTTTGCAGATTTTGAATAAAGGTGAAAAATGGGCTTAAAATGGCGGAAAATGCAAGAAAAATAGAGAAAATGTTGGAGGTTGAAGAACCGGGCCAAATTGATGAAAAACCGGCCAAGGAATGAAGAAAAAAAAAAAAAAAAGAAAGAAAAAAAACCGAACCGGCCCGGTTCGCGTGAACCGCTTA
>JACYFF010019584.1:42467498-42480765 GCA_017589665.1 Selenicereus undatus
ACCTCATCATTAGAACTCAGCTCAGGTAGCTTGGGGGAATACGGTATATCCACCACCACATGGACCTCTTTAGAGGCCCCAAAAGCCTAAGATAAGTAGGAATCATCCTCCGAAATACACTATGGTGGGGAGGTAGGTAGCTACTAGGGCCTCGTGGATGATGGTGGCAGTGGAGATGGTGGTTCTTGAGCAAAAAGAGATGGAAGAAAAGAGGGAGGTACAACTAGTGCAGGAAAGATGCTCGACAGTGCCCCATAGGTCATAGGTGATGTCTCTCTCCTCTAACTCCTCCCTTAGTAACAACTCGATAGTCATCGTAGTCTATGGCCTTAGCATGTAAAACCTATCTCTATCAAGCCTCGAGTCCCAAGTAACAATTTAGTCATGGTACCGTAACTTGAACTCCTCCCAAGGGAGTGTGATACGCAGGGACCACAAAAGTTTGCAAGTGTGGAACACAACATTGTGGAACTTTTAGAATGGATCCTGCATGTGGGCCACTATACTAGCATGTAGTAGAGAAATATCGGCAGCCATGGAGGTCCCCAGATGTTGATAACATATAGGTCTAAAGGAACACCAGGGTGATCTATCTAAAATAAAGAAATACAAAATGAAAAAGGGTAAGCCAAGTTCATGTATCTTTCTTAGAAGTGCACTATTTCCTTATGGCATACTCCTAAATCTCACAACCTAACTCTTGAGCACCCTATTACTTATAATGATTTGCAATCCTGGCTCTAATATTACAACTATAATGGACCTAATCCATAATTACCTAATTATCTTAATGTATTCTCTTATTATTTACAATTATAATGGAAGTTCTTCAATTGGAGACATTATGTTCCTTAACGGACAAGGATTCTTAGAACTACGTGTCTCACTTGAATTGTTCTCACATTCACTTAGTCCACCAAAATAAGGGATAAGAAAGTACAAAGTCAAACCATTAAGTTTACAATATAAATCACTTCTTAGTTAGGGCTTTCTAGGTACCAACTAGCAAACTTGTCCAAAAGTTCATATAGCGACATGTCTTCCTTAAAACTTTCAGGCCTCGTGCTGGTCTAGAAATCTCTGTGAGCTTCTAGACGAACATGCCTTAGCCAATGAAGTAAGTTCCTCTTATACTTCTTGTTGCCCTTTGGTTTGCTAAGAGGAGGGTTGTTTAGTAATATCTTACCTAAAATGGAAAACACAAATACTATGTATATCCCTCTTTATAAAATGAACTTCGTATTCAAATTAGTTGGGTGCTTGCACTTTAAATAATTTCAGTTTGAAAACAGGATATAAAAAATGTGAGTGAAGCAACCTTGTTGGTTATTGTCTAGAAGTGGAACTGGTGTTTACGTATGTGCCAATCATTGAGATATGTGTACACCTCTTAGGCCGATTGAGATGCCTGAGCTAAAGCCAGATGAGTAAACTAAGTGGCGTAAGCTCTGATGCTTGATTTCTGATAGGGGTGACTTAATTAGGTGACGAAACATTGTTTTAAGGCAATTTATTGCATGGATATTGCATGAAATTTATGTAATTTGTGAAACATGTAAGTTTTTGAAAAGCATAGATAATAAACGCATCTGAATTTTATGAAATTTCTCTGTCCCTTTTGTAATGGGTTGGTTTGTAGCTTGAAGCCACAGAAATGGCCTCATTTCTACTACAAATGTATAATTTTATGGTTAGTATGACTTTAGATAATTTTATTAGATTGTCAAGTTCAATAAGTAATTTGGAATTCCTTTGGTTCTTCTTTTAATTATTGATACACCACATTGGTTTATGGGATAGTGTTCGGGCTCAAAATATTCGAATTTTATACTCCCATACTACTTAGATTTAGCTCATAATAATTGTTAAATTAGTTGTTTATTAGTGTTTTTTTTGTTTTGTAGGTAATAAAGAGAATTACTCAAATGGTGGATAACGGGTGCAAAATGCGCTGAGAGATGGTCGCGTTAACCCAAGTTTACCCTAGCGGACAACCCGGGATAACCGTGGAGCAAACTCGGGACGACAAGCAAAGAAACAGCCAGGAAAAATAAGGAAGAAGAATAGGGTAGAGGGTTGGTGCCGGTGCGACGTGGCACAACCATGCCACCCCTTGTCCTTCCCTGCTTCTGTTGCTGGCTTCCAGAAATTTGGCACGGTTTGCCTGTGCCACTAGGTACGTCTGTGCTAAGCCCACTGCGTCAGGATCTATTTAAAGGCTCTTCCCCCATTTGTATAGGTTTTAGGAATAGGGTTTAGCTAGGGTTTAGGAGAGAGCAGTGTAGATTTACTTTCATTTTGTAGCCACATTTCAAGAGTAATGAAATTTTGATGCAATTAGCTTTCCTTCTCTCTTTAATCTTCATTTTCGTTCAAGTTCTTACTTTATTCAGTTTGATTTACTAGTTTAATCCCCCAATTTACATGCTTTTCTTTATTGACGGAGTGCAATTAGTGCCTCTACTTCTCAATCATCCTTCTATTGTCTTATCTAGTCTTGATCTTTCATTCTCTTTGTTCAAGAATGCAAATTTCAAGCTTTTTCGCTTTTCTCCGTCTTAGGGTTTGAAAACCCACTTTTACAAGTTTGAGTTTTTGGCACTCAATGGGTTAGATTAGTAGTAGTTGAGTTAGATTAGTGAGAATTAGTGGAGAATGCACATCCAATCATCACCCACTTGCTCCAACAATGGGGGCCAACCTATGTTGTTGAATTTTTAAGGTTTTGAGGTACTCTCCCTCCTCTATTTCTTCTTTTAGTTAGTAAATTTTATGTTGCTTTGCAGGTTATTGTTATTGAATATGATGTTTTTTTGTTGATTTTGTTAATTATGCTTTATTTTAGTATAGTTTAAAATCATATTTAAATTACAAGTTTTGAATAATTAATTTTGTTAATTATACTTAGTGGGCTGAAAATAACTAGTGATTTGATTTCTACACCGTCCCAGAGGATGATAAATTCTTCCACCTAATTACCCAAAAATACTACCAACATATTGGTGTCGTTGCTAGCGACGGTGGCGCAAAATGAGGTAATTCCTTGTAAATATGCCCCCATTTAGTTCATTGTATGCTAGTGTAGTCTCTTTTGTTGTTTCTTTACTTTTTCTCTTGAGTTATAGAGTAGCTACTTATTTGGATATTGAAAAACACAAAAAAATTAGAAAATGTGAAAACCCCAACAAACCCAAAAAAAAAAAAATTAAAAAATCAAAAAGTTATGAATCATTGGATGTTAATGATGGGCTTGGGAATTTTGAAGAAACAAACATTGTTTACATTAACCCCACGCCCACCAAACTTGATGAGCCCATTCTTAAAAAAGTAAACCTGACCCACCACTCTCATTGAGGCAGCACTTTTATCCTCTTTGAACTTCCCCACAATCATGTTTTGACCTCCCTCGCATCCTCAAGGATGTAACATTTGAGTTTAATCTCTATGATGTCGACGTGCTTCCCAAATTTACAAGCTTTAAGGATCCTTATTTGTCTATTCGTGAGTTTGAGGAAGTATGTGCATTAATTCACATGCCTAAGGTATCAATTGATGTTTTCATGATGAAATGCATTCTGTTTGCTCTCAAAGATGATGCTGAGTGGTGGATGTGTGGTCTTAAGGCTGGTTCTATTAAATCTTGGGATTCTTTTGTTGATATCTGTAACGCCCCCAAAATAATAATGACATGATTACTGATAATTGCTGCGAAAGACTCAGTAAACGAAGGTGCTACCGCCGTCCTGATAAGGACAAGGCTCACTGAAACCATTTAATATCGCAACTCGTGCTTACAATCACAAAATCTAGTAAACTGAAACACTTCAAGACCGAAGTTCATAATAGTTTAACCATACCATGTACTAACTCACATTCCATACCACACAAGTACTTGACCCTAAGGTCGGTTCCAATATTCATGCTATGCTGAATCCACTGTGAGCATCTGACGACCTTCAAAAAGGCTTGCCAAAAGGAGGAATATGTGATACTTCATCACCTAAAATGGAAAACATGAAAACAATTCGAAAACATGAGCAAAAACTCAGTACATACATCCCTACATTTGTAAAATGACCATAGAAAGACTGGTGATGGGTACCCGTCTTTGCAATTCATTTAGTTGGCAATAAAAATGAAAATGAAAGTAATATGAAATTGAATTGCTCATTATTATCTGGATGTGAACCCCTTGAACTGATATGATCTATACATAGGTGTACACCTGCCAATCCGATCAAGAGTTGGCCTGAAGCCGCGCGGGTAAATGATGGGATGACGCCCTATAGATGATAACTGACGGGGTTACAAGTTAAATGGCAAATCACTGTATAAACTGATTCATTGATAAACTCATAAAGAGTTGTAACTTGATAAACATGATCTACTTTCTGAAGATACAGACAATGGACGTACCTTGAGCCTTTAAAAAATATCATCTGACTTGATACAAGATAACTGTTTCATAAATATCATTGGACTTGATAAATATGTTCTGACTTGATAACACTTATGCATAATGGGGAAGGATAACTAGGCCTCAACTCTGTTTCATAAATGTCATTGAAAGTATGTGTAGTTAGTAAATGATCCTCACTCGCACAATTGAGTAAGTAAAAGTATGCGTAACAGAAATTGAGTAATTAAATGGTATACATAACTCGTATATTTCAATATAACTTCAAAACTGAATTGATGAAAGTAAAATAGTCCACGATGAGACAAATGGTATTACAGAGGAAAAGGCCTGGATGGCGATAACTGAGAGAATGGTTACGGCCTTTTTTGAAATAAGTTGCTGATACAAGTTTAAGGCTTGCTGATGTATAGCTTGGTTCAAGATAACAGCGAGTACACTAGACTGGCTTGATAAATACATTTGATACAATCTGAATTGAGTAAGTAATAGAGGTCTGAGGCCAAGAGAGGTATATCTTGGTTCAATGGCACAAACTGCAATAACTTGGTCTGATAAGTCACAACATCCCAACTCTCATATTTCATTCATAAATCTATTAGATAAAGAATTCCACTGCAAATGGGTCATTGAACTCATTAGAAGCTATTAAGCTCACCAAGCATGGTATTTTCTTTGTAAAATCCATAACTGAATCAAAGCTCAAAAACAAGCTAAAAGCTCCATAAAAGTCCATGAATATTTATTTCCCCCTATAAATGACTTGGCCCAAAATACGCAAAATGAGTGCATGATCAATCTCACTTGACCTTTTTTATTGCTCTTTATACAGTTACTCAAAATACTTCCAAAAATCACCAAACTCAAAATACTCAGCCAAATTTCATGAGATCTTACAAGAAATTCAGAAATAATATGAACAGTCTACCATAAAAGTTTCAGAATTTTCCTCCAAGTATACACTGCACAGAAATTATAATAACAACCTGATTTACATCCAAGCAGGTCAGTTCACTTCAAAAATTCATAACTTTCATTCTAGACCTTAAATGGATACATAAAGCCTCAATATGAAAACATTAAGAGGTCCCCAAAAACTTTCATTTACAACTCAAAACATGATTCCCACAATAGGATTCCCAAAATGGGATTAAAATACAAGTGTATAAGTTTTGATCTCATTTTGTGCAGTTTTGGTAAAATGACCATAACGTTTTGTACAGACCTCGGATTAAGGCGATTCAAGAGGCATTTGAAAGATAACACACTGAACTATCTACCCACCAACAATCATAATTTTTGGCTGGACCATTCATTACCAGTTTAATCCCAAAGTCAGCCCTAATTTCCTGAAATTCCAGCCCTTCACTGATTTAACTTTCTCTTCCTTTTTCACATAAAACTCACTTGAAACTCACTTAAAATAATTCCAAATCACCACAATCAGATACAAAAAATCATTGAAGGCCTTATATATATATTTATATATATATATATATATATATATATATATATATATATATATATCCAAACTTTAAACAACTTCATTAATACATAATTACTAAATTCGTATCCAAAACAGGGCAGATTTATTCAAAATTCCATAACTCACTGATTACACGTCCAAACTTCATGAAATTTTTCCAGAAAATCCCGAATAATATAGACAACCTACAATACAAATTTCAGAATTTTTGGACAATCCTACAATTTCTAGAATTTCGACAGTGGCATATAAACGAATGTAAAATCATAAAAATCATGCTCTTGATCAAATACCCATAACTCCAAACATCTCCAAACTCAATAAAAATTGCACAATAACTATCAATTTGATCATCCAAACATAACCCATAAAGAAAACAACCATAAAACTCAAGATAAAACAAGTTAGGGCTTGGGATATACCTCACTTTAAGCTTGAATTAGAGGAAGGAGGGAGCTGTTTTGAGTGAAGTAAATGCTTGGGCATGATAGTTGGAAGCAAGGGGAAGTCAGGGTAGCCGAGAAGTGGCCGCAAAAGTTGCCGGAAACCACCCAAAGTGGCGGCACAAGGGGCAGCAGCTGCTGCCCCTGTTTCTGCTGTGAAGGAGAGAGAGAAAATGGGGGGATGGGTTTGTGTTTTGGGATGAATATTTGTGTTTATAAAGTGCCACTTCGTAGCTACATGTGGCTAAAATTATCCGCCCCAAAAATTAGCTTTTTACTAATTAAAATTAGGTGCTAAAATGATTAATTAGTGAAATAACAAAAGTTAGTAAGGTTTTGGGCTTTTGTTTTGGGCCCAAAAAACTAAATTGGGACTTAAAAAATTATTTGGAGGGTTGAACAAAAATAAAAATTTGCATTGCTCGGAATTAAATTTTTAGAGAAGATAAAAAAAATAATTAATCACTAATTTATACTTACCGATGCCTAATATCGATTCACCCGATATTTATTCAATCAATGAAACTTCGAATTAACAATCAATGAAACTTGAGTTGCAAAATGGTACCCAAAATGAAATATCTCCCAACCGGGAAGATTAAATACGATGAATGAAGATGGAAAATTTAAATAACATGATGGAACTCGTTAAATAAATAAATGGAGCGTAATTGAATTTAATGAATATGATTTGGTTAAACAAATAACCATGAGTGATTAAGTCAATAAATATGGTAAAGTAATTGAATAAACATGATTAATGAAATAACTAAAGATGATTTAAATAAATAAATATGAGTTAGGGTTGGGTTATTATAATATCTTCCTTGAGAGATACTTTTCCACTAGCAAGACCATTAGGATCAGGAATGAAATCCTATCTTTTGTCCAACTTAAACATGAGCCTTTTTGGAAGTATATGAAAAGGTTTAAGGCGTTACTTATTCAATGCACTCACCATGGGTTAGAGAGATAGAATTTGTGTAAAACAGCTTATGAGGGTTTGGATGTGAGTACTAGGACAATTGTTGAATCTATGTGTGGGGAGAGTTTCTTTGTAAGAATATTAAGGAAGCTTAGGACTTTCTTAATGATTTAAGTGGTAAGACATGTGAGTGTGAGACATTAGGGAAGCCCTTAGTATTATATCTAAGATTTTTATGGATACTGAGGGCAAGCTATCTAATGACTTCGTTGCTTTGCAGGATGCTAAGATTCATTGTGAGCATCTTGAAGTTCCTCTTTTTCAACCTCCTGAACCTCATTATTACATCCCCCCTCTTATTCTTATGATTTTCTTTTGCACTATGGTGTTAGCGCTTACTATCACCCTTTTAATCAAATGTCTTTTGAGGGCGTGAATGATCCTTTATTGCATCCCCTAATGATCAACCCTTATCTTAAGACTTAGGATGCTCTTAGGGGAGATATGGTTTTTGATGATGCACCTTTTCTTTTAGCTCCCTTGAGAGAGAATGATGAGAGTGAGATTCTAGTGGTTAAGGCTAGTTATGGTCTTGATCATAACATGATTGTGGCTTCCAAGGATATTTTTGTTGAGGAGGAGTATTCTCTTAGGGAGACTCCTTTGGAGGAGCCTTGTCCTTTGGAGGAGCCTTGTATTGAGGAGTGTGCTGAGGTCACAACTACTTATATAAACCTCATTGATGCAACCCTTATTGAGTTCCCTCCTAAGAACACCCCAGCTTCTGGTGTCTTATCCCCTTATACTCCATCATGCCACTCTTTCATGGATCCCTCAATGTCTACCTTCCTTAAGTCCCAGACTTGCATAATTTATGCCCCTAATTTAGATCAAACTCATGAGCTTAATATGGATATAGGGCTTGAGGATTGGATAGAAGATTTAGGATTCATGCCTAGTTTGTGCATTCATGCTTTTTGTGAGACATCTAGGCCCTTATACTCTTCATTCAGTGATGTTGGGCATGTGTATAACTCTTATGATTGGGCCTAAAACTTTGATAAGCTCAAGAGAGCTCTCACCTCTATTTTGGTGATGTGCTTTCTTTGGAACATCCTCCTTGTTGCTAATGGTTTTAACTTTTTTTAGGGTTGTTCAAGTTTATTTGATGAGTTGCTTTAGGCTTTGATGGGAACTGACATACATAGCAGCATGATGATAAGATGGAGTAACGATGCTCCATGGACTTCCTCAACATCATATGAGTGAGGCATAGTTTAGGTGTCCTCAACTCCTAATCTGGTATGATGGTTCCAACTCTTTTCTCCTCCCCTTTTATGTTCTTTCATTCTTTTTGCACATAGTCGTGGATACCTCAGATTGTGATTTTCTATGGGTGATCAATTTTGAGGTGAACATTGGGATTTGATGTCACCTATGTTTGACTTGTGTATTTTGTTTTATGTGTGTTTGGTGGTGGTGTGTTTTGTTTTGTGAATATTTATTGGTGTTATTTGGTTTTGTGTTTGTTTGTGGTGTCATAGGTTTATATACACTCTCGAATTTATTTTATGGTTTGTGGTTAGATTGCATATGTGCTTGGTTTTTGGTGCCTTAGTTCCCACAATGAGGACATTGTAGAGTTTTGGTGTGGGGGTGAGGTGCCCATGTGTACATATTTTTTAAAATTTTTAAAAAATTCAAAAAGAGTTTTCTTTTTTGGGGATTTTTATGTGTTTTCTTAAGCGACTGCGATCCCATGTGCTAGGTCATTAAGTTATAGGTAAATAGAGTTCACATGATGAGATGTCTAGCTGAGGATGTAGATTCAATTTTTCATAATAACCTCGTCTCGTATGTGTGATTTTGTACGACCTTGCTCGCTTTATCATCAATTCTTGGAGTCTTGTTGTTAATTTGGCATGTGAACTATTAGTTTGTTGACATTGCCGTTTGAGCTCTTGAAAAACGCAAAAAAAAAAGAGAGAGAAAGAGGAAGAGGAAAAAAGTATAAGAAAAGTGAATAAAAACCCGCGCACCAATGTTCAAAGTCACTATCCTTATTTCATTTCTTTAATTGGCTTGAATATGTGCCATTTTACTTGATTTCACATCTGTTTAGGCAATAAAAAAGTGCTTTGCACAATCGAAAAAATCCCCTTTTAGGGAAGATCCGAATATTTGTAAGTCAAGTGGGTATATGGTGTATGTGTTATCATTCTGGGAAAAAGACTAAAAATAATGAAAAAATGGACCAAAAAAGGCAATTATGCAAGGAAACGTGGATCATGTCAATATTAGCAACTTGATTCTCAAGAGTTGATATACGTTTGCACATGCACCAAGGTGTACATATTATTACATACTGTTGTGTGGGGGTGAAAAATGGAGGTCGAGATGCTTCTTGTGATTAGATTGTCTTTTGATTGCACATTCTATTTGTATATAATTTGGAGATTTGGTTTCTATGGTGATGTAATTGTCTAAGTCATGTACATAATTTCCCCCTGACTTGTATATATGTTTTTGTTTTTTTTTTAAAAAATGATTTTTCTTCGTTTTTGAAAAGATTTTTGTGGGCATTTCACTCGAAAATCCTCATGAGACCTCATTCGTCTACTTGAAAAATCGAGGGGTTTAAAGGGCTTGTTGCATATGCTAAATGCCACCGTGATTCCTATGAGAGTGAGCTAGGCTTTTGAGTTTTGTTCTGTTTTACTCAAGGGTGAGCAAAGTTTTGTTGTGTGGGTGTTTGTTCGAGCTCAAAATGTGTGAATTTTATACCCCTATACTACTCAGATTTAACTCATAATAATTGTTACATTAGTTATTTATTAGTATTTTTTGTTTGTTTTATAGGTAATATAGAGAATTGCTCATATGGTGGATAACAGGTGCAGAATGCATTGAGAGATGGTCGTGTTCATCCGAGTTTACCCTAATGGATAACCCAGGATAACTATGGAGCAAACCCGGGACGACAAGCACAAAAACTGCAAGGAAAAATAAGGAAGAAGAGGGCAGAGGGTCGACACGGGATGCCCATGCCACGTGGAAGGGTCATGCCACCGCCTGTCCTGTGCTGCTTCTGCAGCTAGCTTCCAGAGATTTGGCACGGTCTACCCGTGCCAAGCCTACTGCTTTAGGATCTCTTTAAAGCCTCTTTCCCTATTTGTGTAAGGATCTAATTTTTAGCTTTTAGGACAAAGGTTTAGCTAGGGTTTAGGAGAGATTAGTGTACACATTTCAAGAGTAATGAAATTTTCACGTAATTAGCGTTCTTTCTATCTTTAATCTTCATTTTCGTTCAAGTTCTTACTTTGTTGAGTTTGATTTACTAGTTTAATGAATTTACATGCTTTTGGTTATTGATGGAGTGCAATTAGTGCCTCCCTTTCTTAATCATCCTTCTATTCTCTTATCCACTCTTGATCTCTTATTCTCTTTCTTCAAGAATGCAAATTTCGAGCTTTTTCTCTCTCGTGCACCTTAGGTTTGAAAACCCACTTTTACAAGTTTGGGTTTTTGGCCCTCAATGGGTTAGATTAGTAGTAGTTGAGTTAGATTTGTGAGAATTAGTGAAGAATCCATCTCTAATCATCACCCACTTGGTCTAACAATGGGGGCCAATCTCCATTATTGGATTTTCAAGGTTTTGAGGTACTCCCCTTCCTATCTCTTCTTTTAGCTAGTAAATTTCATGTTTTACTAGTTAATTAGATGTTTTGCTAGTTATTGTTAGTCAATATGATATTGTTTTGTTGATTTTATTAATTATACTTTGTTTTAGATTAGTTTAATTAATCATGCTCAAATTACAAGTTGTGAGTAATTAGTTTTGTTAATTACACTTAGTGGACTGAAAATAACTAGTGACTTGATTTTCACATCATTCTAGGGGATGACAAATTCTTCCACGCAATTACCCAGAGATACTACCAACAGATAGCAAGAAAATAACGCACTACATGCTCAATAATATGGCAAATGTCATGAGAAACAGGATCTTCTAAAACATCTCGTGGGACAACCCATTCTTCATGTGATGACTTGACCTCAATATTCAGGCACAAAAATGCATAAAAGGATTAGTGACATTAGATTTCTTATGCGACCAACGCATTCAAAAAGAGTAAAATTATGACATCGCTGATGGAGACATCTTAGTCGAAGATAATACATTGCAGATGTACTTCAATAATGCGTCTAATCGCAGGAGTCATAGCATATACATTCTATTAACCTATCCTAAAGGGTTGCATACCTTCAATTCTATAAAATGTGACGTTGGAATCACAAACAATACAGCTAAGTATGAGGCATTTATCATTGAAATGTAGGCCATTCGAGCCCTTCAAACCAAATCTCTGAATACATACAAGAACCCAACTCTAAGCATAAATCAAGTCACTAGATAGTGGAAGGTGAAAAGTAAAACTTGGCACTCTACCAAGATCACTTACAGAAAATAACACCCCATTTTGATGATCTTAAGTTCATATATTTTCCTATAGATGAAAATCAACTTGTAGACGTGTTTGAAAAATTTACATTTGTGATTGCAATACTAAATGTGGTCTTGTGTATGATCAACATTATTCATTGGTGCAGTGAACCATACTATTGACTAGAAATAAGAAATTAAGGATATAGGCACATCCCCATTGTATAATAACAAGTTAAGTTAGCACCTCAAAACGGAATATCCTCCTAGCTCTTTATAGCAAACTTAGAAAGCGCTTTGTCAATTGGCCTCCCTATTCATATAAGACAGTGGCAACCTCTACAAGAAGACTACTTATGGCATTAAGATTAAGCTAATCCTCTCATGGAAGAAATTCGTTGGGGGAACAATGAAAGCCACAATAATGTTTATTTGTCATCTAAGAAAATTCAAAGGAAAGACTACTATTGGATAATTGTGGAATGAGACTATTTTCTTTTTATTTGAAAATGAACACAGTGCCAAAGGTTTGTCTCAATATAGCATATGGACCTTTTGCTTTAATACATCCACATATTCCTTTAACCATTGTAATTTAGGGAAGGGACATCATGGGTAAATCACTCCAAAAGAAACGGTCATGACATCTTAGTAGTAGATGGCTACCATATATAACACATAAGCGAAAATAGTGTCTTATGCCATTCACACCTAAAAGCAAGTTGTGTGGTTCATCATGATGAACACCAATAAGAATAAAGGAGTTGCATGCGAACTGAGAAGTAATCATTGGCCTCACTAAAAAATGACACCGTAAAATTACTCAAAAGACACAAAATTGAACATAAGCAACCCACCACTCTGACGCCACAAATTAATGCAATTTGAAGACTCAGATCGCCCTAGAGGGGGGGGGGTGAATAGGGTGATTGAAAAATAAATTTAAAGCTGAAATAAAAATGCAGAATTTGGATGGAGACAATGTACAAGGATATTTTAACGAGGTTGGGCCTCAATCAGGCTTAATCCCCGCCTAGAGTTATCTAACTCTAGGATTCAACACTCTACTTTTCTTATTAAGATGAACCTTCACACTTTCTTTCCGAGCACCACACTCTAAAGATCCCCACTACCTAAACCAACCACTGATTTAAGCTTGGGAGGAGTTGTGACCTCACACCAACTCCATCGTTCACTCCTTAATAAGAATTCCTCAAGGTCTCTCAAGACTTTTGATAACAATTTGAGATTCAAAGAGATTGGAAAATGTATAGCTCAGTGTAGTAGGATTGTAACTTGCTTATCTGATTTCTTGGATACTTCTCTTCTTCCTTCAGCCCCTATTTATAGCATTGAGTAGCCATATGCCGATTTGTCCAAGAAGGAAGTTATCTTCATATAATTTGATTTGATATTGTGATCTTCTCCAATAAGAAATTATTTGCTCACAATCTCTTCTCTTGCCATTTGAACATGTAAATCTTTTTGAAGCTTGGCAACAAAATAATCATGCAATATAATCTTTATGAGATCACATTCAAAGTACAAATTT